>CM034146.1:165876912-166451166 GCA_019776745.2 Taxus chinensis | reverse complement strand
GAATCTCATTTAGGATATCATATGTGAGGTATGTTCGGGATGATTTTTGATTTTTAATGCCACATGGGAGGAACATCTAATACATTTGTAGTAAGTCTTGCAAGTTCTAAAGGAGAAACACTTGCTATGCAACATGAAAAAGTGTGAATTTGCCAAACAATCACTTGTCTATCTTGGGCATGTGGTTGGAGAAGGAGAGCTATGAGTGGATCCAAAGAAGGTGGAAGCCATCACCAACTGGCCAACACCAATTGGAGCCACAAAGACTAGGAGTTTTGTGGGAGCAGTACAATACATGAGGATGTTCATTTCCGACTTCTCCACTATTGCAATATTTCTACACAGTGGCCGCAAAGAGTAAGGGGTTTGACTGGGAGGGAACAAGACCAATGTTTTGAGTTATTAAAATACAAAATTAATCATGTTCCAATACTTACTCTTCCTAATTTGCAGCAGCCCTTTGAAGTAGAGACAAATGCCAACGATTATGCTATGGGAGCAATGTTACAACATGGAGGTAAACCGGTATGCTATCATTCTGAAACTTTCACTTCAACAATTTAAGGATATTCAATATATGATAAAGAAATGTATGCACTAGTTCATCCAATAAAGAAATGCAAACATTATTTGTTGGGGAAGGAACTTATTGTGCACACTGACCACAAACCTCTCCAATATTTTCAAGCACAGTCTAAATTGCAGCAGATAAGGCACTGCAAGTGGATGGGGTTCCTTCAACAGTTTCATTTGGTGATCAAATACAAGAAAGGTAACACAAATTTTGTGGTAGACATGTTGTCGAGGCCGCCCACACAAGAGAAAATCTCTAGTTTGACCACTATCTCTCATATTGAGCCCTTCATGAAGGAAGCTTATGGAGAGGCATATGCTCAAGAATTTTTTTGTGTGGTGAAATATCAATAGTTACAGTCAAAAGGGGATGAAAAGACATGTATTGATTATTATCTCAAAGATGGACTGCTCTACCGATGGGGGAAGCTTTGTGTGCGAAAAGAAGAAAGACTTTTGTTGATGAGGGAAGCACATACCTTGAAAGTAGCATGACATTTTGGTGTTGGCAAGACCATGGCCCACTTGCAAAGGTATGTATATTGGCCCAATATGTAAGAAGAAATATCTAAATTCATAAGAGGATGTAAACTTTGTTGTACAAACAAACCTAAAATTAGGATGGAAGGGTTGCATATGCCTTTATTGGTCCCTATTCGACCTTGGGAGGATATCTCTATGGATTTTGTAGGAGGACTACCTATGTCTAAACATGGCCATGATTATCTATATGTTGTTGTGGATAGATTTAGAAAAATATGTGTTCTTATGGCATGTAAAAAGATAATAAAAGAACATGAGGCAACTGAACTTTTCTTTGCTAATATATGGGTGCATTTTGGTCCGCCAATGTCTATTGTTTCTGATAGAGATTCTATGTTCTTGGGGAAGTTTTGGACTACTTTGTGGGACAAGATGGACACCAAGTTACAAAGAAGCATAACCTTCCATCCCCAAACGGATGGGCAAACAAAGGCAGTGAACAAGAATTTGGTACAACTGATTAGACGGTATAATAGCAAATATCCATGGACTTAGGATGAGTCCTTAGCCTAAATTCAACATTCCTACAACATGGTGGTATACACATCCATTATGCAGTCACTTTTTGAAACATGTTTGGGGTATTTACCTACTAATCCAATGAACATTGCGGTTGGAAAACATAAAGAAGGAGAGATACATGATTTAGAAGTGATTAAAGTAGTAAAGTTCGTTAAGAGGATCCGAAAAATCCATCTCTAGGTAAAAGAACAATTGGAGAAGTCTCAAGCCAAGTACAAGGCTAGACACGATCAACATTGTAGAGAGAAAAAACTTCATGTTGGAGACAAGGTTTGGCTTTACTTGAGTAAGGAAAGACTACAAGGTCAAGCAAGGAAACTCAAGCCACTACGGTATGGACCCTTCACTATATTGGAGTAGGTTAGAGAAAATTCTTTCAGACTTTATTTTCCACACTTCATATGGATTTACTCAGTAGTAAATTGTGATAACTTGCACCTATATGAGCCATCTATGCTTGATGAAGAAGAAAAATGTCAATTGCTACCTTCTATAGAGGATTGCATTTTGGATTCACGAGGTGAGTTGGAGGAGGATGTAGTGCTGTAACAGAAGGTCACGTAAACAAGGAGAGGTCCACATGAGTCTTGGAAGGTTGGACTCAAGGGGAAGACACCAAGGCATGTTCGATGGTACTCAAAGGAGAAAGTGAGGGAATTATTTCCTCATCTACTCCCCCACTAAGATTTTATGGGACCAAAAGCCTCATGAGCAGGGGAGGTGTGATCCATAAGGATCCAAGAAAACACCACTTCATCAGAACAACCAGGATTGGAAGGAAAAATAAGCAAAAGCAGAAGAAAAAGGTTAATTTACAGAATCGCTGCTTTCTGTAGAGCGGCGGTTGCATAACCGCCCTTCTGGAGATACCGGCAGTTGTGTAACCGCTCCTCTGCGTTCACCGATGGTCCTGTCACAATATAAAACAAAAAAAAGATAGCCATGAGCAGTCACAAAATTTGAATGTCTAAACTGTGTCTCTTCCTTGTATGACCCTTCTTATTCTCCAGTGCACGGAAGGACTTGGGAAGCAAGCTATAAATGCAAGTGGAGCATGTGGGTTTGAGCAAGAATTGATGAGAGAAGTGAGCAAGAAACCATTAGTGCTGGAATTGATTTGTAGAAGCAAAGTGTTTGAGCAAAGAGCAAGCAAATAGAGAGGGTGAAAGTAACAATGTTATCTTCCTTCAAATTCTCGTAATCTACAATCTCTTTAATTGACCAATATAATACTGGGAAGAAAGAGCAATTTCCCTTCCCAACTGGTTTTCCCTCAATTCGGGGGTTTCCAGGATACAAATATTGTGTTATGTGTTGAATTATTCATGTTATTGTTGCAAGTAGTTCTACACACTAAAATTCATTCACCAAATTTCAGTAAATTGCCATTTTCAACTAAATTGGAAGTAGGAATATCAATTGTGTGGTTTTGTAAGTTTCCAAAGTAGAAGTTTATAGATCATCCCTAATATCAAAAAGCAAGCATGCATAGGCTTTAATGAGTTATCATATCAAAAAATAAAAATTATTTGCATTTCTTCAATACATGATAAAATGAAATTATTTGCATATAGCATGAGAGAACGAAATTATTTCATAAAATTTGATTTTCCAAAAAAATTAGGGCTTACAAAAGTATAGTTTAAGAAAGTAGGATTACATTCATGGTTTATGTTTCCACATATTAGATACAATGCATCAAGGTGCATTTCCGACATCTATTTGTTTACGTCAAGGATGCTATGTACCTAAGTATTGTAGTAGTATCATTGTCACCATCAGAAAAATACATTTTCATAAATATTTTTGAGGCCTACACAAGGAACTCTAATTAAATCGTTTATTCAAATGCTTGCTTTTCATGATTTTCAATGTCTTCGTTTCTTAATATTGAAATATACTAAAAATATTATGTTGATTTTTTATAGTTTATTATGTATTTTCTCTTAAAATTTTTAAACATCATGCAAAATCCTAGAGGTTCCAAGTATTCTATTGTGTGCCCTAATTCATTCTCATAATTACCCTAACATCTTACTTTATATCTTTGAAGTATATTTTAAATTTATTTTTCAATGTGAAATAAAGAAACTCATTTTGAGTATATCCTACAATCATGGTAGCTCACTAATTCACATCCCTTTCAAGCATTTTGTCAAAAAATTCCACACATTGAATGCTTTTAAATGTTGGAGACAATGCGTCCCTAAGTACTCTAGGATAATTTTCGTCATTGTCAACAAATTGCGTTTGCTTAACTGCTCTCAAAGCATTCTCATGAAACTCTAGTTGAAGCATTATACCAAATACCTAATTCCCATGTTTTTTGATGCCTTACTTTTTTAATATTGACATATACTAGATATATTATGATGATTTCACATGTTCTTGACTTCATATTTTCTTTTTAAAATGTTTTCAACTCTCAAAATAACCCATTGATTTCTTGATATTGACATATGCTAGATCTATTATAATGTTTTTTTTATGATTTTAATTCCAAAATTTCTCGTAAGGAATTCATACAACTCTCAAAACTCTAGAAGGTGCAAGTAACACATTGCTTCTCTCAGGCCATACTCTTAACCGTCATAGTATCTTTTTTTATTTGAATTAAATTTGCTTAAAATTTTCCAATGCCATTCCAAGAAATCCATTTTTTCATATGTTGTAATCAACTTATGCATTCCATGAGACTACATTTGTTTGAAGCATAATATTAAAAATGATCACGTATACAATACATGTTTCCTCATATTGGATATAATGTGTCTAATTCATGATCATATTTTTGTTTGAAATATTGGATTCCATGTCCCTAAGTAATCTAGGATCGTCCTCATCATCATCAATGAATTTGTGGCATGTTTCCACAAATGTGCACAAAAATAGAAACACATCCATACTAAGAATTATTTTCATCTTCTATTTTTTTATGTTTTTTATTATTTATTATTTATTATTTCTTTGTATTTTCTCCCTTTTTATCTTTATTTCTATAAAATGCCAATCCCAAGGGCATCTATGATAGACATCCAATTTCCCTACGAAGCATTAGGACTCCAGGATCTATTCTATCTAACACTACTCTTAGATTGTTTAGAGATCCAACCCAACCAAATTTCTGCTAACATTTGCACCTATACAAGGTTCTAATCTAGGAAACTTATTCTTTCATATTTACAAGGTTGCACCTAAAATTATTCTATAAAAGGTTCCACTCTAGGGAGCCAATTTACTCTATATTTTCTAATTTATTTTAGGGTTTACAATTTATCCTTGGGTCCTCAATTTACCGTAGTGTTTCTAATTTACATGAATGTTTCCAATTTATTCCATGGTTTCCAATTTATTTTATGGTTTTTAATTTATCTGATGGTATATAATTTATTCTAAGGTTTCTAATTTACCTTAGGGTTTCCACTTTATTTTCTGTCTTCTAATTTATTCTAGGGTTTCCAATTTACTCTAGTGTTTTCAAGTTACCATATGGTTTCTAATTTATTTCACGGTTTCTTCTTCTTTTACTTGCATTGGTCTCATATATGACAATGGAGGTCCCATTTTGCCTCTTAAACTCTATTGGTAGACATTTTTTTGTTTTATCCCGCTTCATATTACTTTCTTCTTCCTTTTTTACTGTCCAAGTCTCCTCCTCCTTTCCCTTTCCCCCGCCCCTTTTCCCCTCACTTTCACATGTCTCTATTTTTATTTGTCTATAGTTGTTGAAATAGAAAAGTAAAGCAGAGCGCTTTCGTGCACTTCTACTTCATGTTTTTTTATTTTAGAGGTTGGCATGGTGCAAAAGTGATGCAAATTGTGTTACATTAGCACCACCATTTCTATATTTCAGTATTAAATTTTTATATAAATATGAATTAATATTAATTTCATATAAATCTATATTAATTTTAATTATATCTATTTATATTTAATAAAAAATTACTATAGTTTTTCAACAAAATTACAAGATGTTGACACTTACTAGCTCATCGGCTATCTGCACCTAAATGACATCTACCACTTAATCAAAATCCTAAACACAAAGCTTGTTCGACATGCCACATCTTATCTCTCACCAATTTCTTGTAAAGCAATAGTCATTATCAATCACAATAATAATGTAAATAATATTTGACTTTCCACATGGTACTTTTTATAGTAGTGGGCCCTTTGGGCCTATAATCACATATCCTAACCTACTTTTATTATTTACTTCATGCGTCACACTTCTGCAAGCCATATCTTGGTCTCAATTTCTCCAATTTTTGCACTGTCTCCGACATCAAGATTTTTATTCACTCTATTTCTGTACTAAACTGTGATGACTCTTAATTCATATTCTATTTGGGTCCCATGACCCTCATTTATACAAGTCTATTTACACATGCTAAGCAAATGTGCTCCCTACAATACTTTTCCTAAGACAACATTCATGAACCAATTCAATACACATCTATTCTATCAAGACTTGATCTTATTTGATCACTTTCTACACACTTTATATTATCTTGGCAAGCATGTTTCCTGATTAATAAAATTCTACAAATTCAACTCCTTTATTAGGAGGTGATTTCTATTATACACACACTACAAAATATATACTACTATATCCAACACTCTTTCAATGTAAATCTACACTTAACACTTTATATTGATATACTCACTATATCTAGTCACTACTATCTATGGCACATCCATTTCTCTATCTCTACACTACTCCGGTTACTTAATCGCTAGTCCTTTATTCTCAATTAATGTCTCCAGCCAATATGACCCATATCTTCGGCCTTATTTATTCGTTTTACATGCCATTTATGGCATCATGATCGTGACTTCTTCCTCTATCGTATCAACACATGCCTACTATATGGGAGGGGAGCCAGTCACAGTGCACCCTAACTTTGGCGGTGTATACCGGACAGCAAAAAAAACACTGGAATCACAAAAATCCGTCAAAAGAAGCACGCAAAAATTCTCTACAGCCCCATCGCCTTTGCCAACTCAACAGACACGTAGATCACTGTACACATGAGTTGGAGTGTGAGATGTCCAAAAAATTGAGTTTTCACGGCGCGGACCAAATCTAGTTAATGTAACCCCCCATCGGTTACTATATTCGTTGCCACTTATCACTAAATAACTCACTGTTTCCGAGGACTGCGAAATCCACGCATAGGGATATGGTTGTAAATAACAACCACTATGCCGTGTCAGGGAAGCAAAGGAAGTCGTGATGTGCTGTATGCGGATTTAATGCTTGTTATTCATGGCGCCACCTACTCCCAAACCGCCTCCAGCTGGGGGACTGTTTACCGCTCGAACCACCGCGGAATGCAACAAAACAGTGGAAGCCATCGGACCAGGAGGGGAATGCTTACGGTTTTGGCCTGATAATTTTATGTGTGGGTGTTTACACTGACGAAGCTTGAGTTGGGAGCTACTCATACTTGCGACTTCTTTCTTCAGTAATAACTGGAAGTTTCAGTTATATTTTAACTGATCTGCCTTCTTGAATCTTGCCATGGATGCTTCAAGACAAGTTTCGTTCTGTACAATGTTATGTTCTTAGTCATTTACTTCTTTTATGGTAACCCTCCTTAGTCGTTTTAATGTGAAGTATTTACTTTGGTGGTTTTACATATTGAAAACTAACAGTATTTTCTGTACACGTCTTGCAGTGGTGGGGAGGAGCTTGTTCGATTGACTGAGAATGATCCACGCAGATGCAGAGCATTCCTTCAAATGTGTTTATCAACACATCAAATGAGCTTGGAAATTGTTTTATTCTCTTCGAATATTTACAGTCCATTCGGTTCTAATAGGTGAGGTTTTTACCCTCACTGAGGCAGTGATAGAAACAATTACAAATACTTCTTCTGTACTGGTAGATTGTGTTATATGTCTTCCTAGTTATGTGATTCCTTTTTGCAAAGACTTAAACTCCTATTGTTTCTGAAAATTACAATATACTGAACATTAAAAAATGCTGGGTGATCTAAAAAATGTGTCAAAAGAAGTACGTGAGAGTCGAATCATTTTACTTGTTGAATTTATATAAAATCTGTCAAAATAAGCACGTGAGTATTGTATCATTGTAGCATTCGATTGTGCTCAAGTGAGCGTGCTCAAAGTGTGATTTTTACTCTCACGTTTCCATTCTTGTATCTATGTACACGGATGCTTCCATTCTTGTATCTATGTACAGAGGTTAAGGACGTACTGATAGTATAACGTAACGTTAGCCAGGCCACATAAGTATTTATATATATTTCTCTTTATTTCCTAGAGAATAAGGTTTGTAGCTGTCCTCGTCTTATCTCTTCATGCCGATAATCTGTTTTAAAGAGATTATATTTTATCTCCTCTACTTCTTGATCACTCTTAATGGAACTTGTGCATTTGGTAGCGTAAAATTTGGTTTGATCCTTCCCTTTTCCTCTCTCGGACACAATTGTAACTGCATATTTCTTGAACCTCAAAGCAACAGGCACATACCCATTGTTTGATATACATTATACTTGTTGAATGAATGTAATAACAGTTCAGTGGTTCTCTAAAATCTGCACCGACAAGTATGATGCCACGACCATTAGTAAGGTTCCTATAAGAACATGACCACCTACTGATCACTGATACTGTAATTGAATGTAGTTGCCTTTGTAATCTGATACTGTAATTGAATGTAGCTGCTTCGACACATTGTAACTCAGCTATCCTAGTCTGCTATACTCAATTTTTTTGGATTTCTGTTTATTGCCCAGAGAATAAGGTTAGTGTCTTACTGTATGAGAGGGGATCCAGTCCCGGTGCACCCAAACTTTGGGACACTAAACTGAACATTTAAAAAAACCAGGTAATCACAAAAAACTGTCAAAAGAAGCGCGTGAGAATTCTCTACAGCCCCATCTCCTTCGCTGTTTTCGACAACTGTGAAATCCACGCATAGGGATATGGTAATAATAAACATCCTATATGCCGTGTCAGGGAAGCAAAAGAGTTCTTAATGTTTGGCATGCAGATTTATTTATTGATATTCATTGCACCAAACACTCCCAAACATCCATCCAGCTCTGGGTAAATGTTAACCGCTTGAACCTCCGTGGAATGCAACGAATTCGTGGAACAAAACGGATCAAGAGGGGAATGCTTACCATTTTTTGCTGGAAAGTTTAACAACAGAGCTTCCTAATGTTTCGGCCTGATAATTTTGTGTGTGGGTGTTTACACTGACCACCTCTGTGTTGGGAGCTAGTCATACTTCTGAGTGTACTTCTGTTTTCTTTCTTCAGCAATAATATCTACTTGAAGTGATATTTTAACTTTGCTTCCTTCTAAACTAGAAAGAGTCATTTGAATCTTGCCGTGGATGCTTCAAAAGAGGTTTCGTTCTGTACACTGTTATGTTCTTAGTCATTTACTTCTTTTATGGTAACGAAAACTTAGTCGTTTTAATGTGAAGTTTGGAAAATTGTTCATATTTGAAGGTAATCAAGGGGTTAGGCTCCTTGAGCAATAAATGAAATGGAGTTGATTGATTCAAACTACACTAGTATGAGATCGATTTATAATTAGATAGGATTTATAAATGAATATATTTCAATCATAGTTGATGAAAGCCTTCATATGTTACAAGAAAGTCCAAGAGGCTGATTTGTCAAAAGACATGGTAACCCCTATTATTAGTAACTGATTCGTATAATTTGGTGATTTTACATATTAAAATCTGATAGTATAATTTGTACATGTTTTGCACTGGTGTTGTTATGCTTGTTGGAGTGACTGATAATGGAAGTGCAGATGCTTGTTGTTATCAACACATTTTTTAGTTTGGCAATTGTTTGATTCTCTTTGAATATCTACAGTCCATATGGTTCCAGTAGGTGAGGTTTTTACCCTCATTGAGGAAGTGATAGAAACTATTGCGTATTTCTCTTTTCTACTTGTAGATTGTGTTATTGGCTTCTATCTGTTACTTTAATGACATTTACCATTGAATGTTACTTAGTGTAATTTTCAGAAACAATAGGAGTTTAAATCTTTCAAAAAGGGTATCACATAACTTGGAAGACATATATATTCATTCAGTAAACATTTCCATTGTCCATTACAAAAACATGGCCATACAATATACTTGGGCCATATAACTACTACTACTATATTTTACTTTTTAAATCGAAAGGCCAATTCCACACATCAAAAATTCAGCCCTCAAAATAAAATATTTACTTTCGAAAATATCATTTCCAAAATCCGAGGAAGGGCGGTGTTGAATATATAGTTGAGGTTGAAGCTGGGGTGTTACTTTGCAATTGCCTCCCCATGTTGACATCCCTCACAGGCGTAGTTGGAAATGGATCAGAACTTGGAGAAGCATTCACTCCGACTGTAGTATTATGTGTTGAAACTGATAAAGGGAAATGTATGCCCATTAATTCTCTTAGCATTGGGTGTTGATCAGGAAAAGGATTAATTGGACTGCTCAATCTCCTTTTCCTTTCTAACTCTCTTCTTTCCTTCTCAAACTCCTCTCCTTTATCTCTTGATCCCTTTGAATCCTTTCCTGTTCCTTTCTCTGTTCCCTTTCTTGCCTTTGAATCAACTTTTGGTGCTCCTTTGTTTTCCTTCTATATTCTTTTTCAATCTTTTCCTACTCCTTCCTCTCCCTTTCAACAATTCGTTCAGCCTCCTTCTCCTGGATTTGTTCCCTTTTTCTTTGCTTTAACTCATCTATTTCTTTTTTTCTGTTCTCTTTCTCAACCAGAAGCTCCATGTACTGATCTGCGGTAATTAGTAGAGATTCCCTACTCAATCTTATACCAGAAGCACTATTTGACCTTGATGATTCTCTAACCTTTTCCACAGGGAGTTTCAAGAATCTACCAAGAGTTTTCTGTCCTTGGTTTGCCTCACAAGTTTGGTTTGAATCTGCCCCTAATACCCTTGCTACCTCTAACTGTGAATCTGCATCATTTTCTTTAGGTTGACTGCCAACATAGTAGTGAACCAAATCTGAGTCATGAAGTAGTGTTGGATGAGAGGGGAAAGAGAGGCTGACCTCTTCATTATTGAAGTTCAAGTTGACACCAAGATTAAGAGCTGCTTCTTTCATCCAATCGGGAGGGCTATCTTTTGTGGGCAAAGATAGTGATTCATCGATTTGATTAATTCTGTTTGGAGTTTCCAATTGTTGAGCAACACATTCATTTATATTTATCTCCATCTGCTGAGGTTCTGATTCTTTCTCCAATTGTGTGTTAGGCACCATCTGAGCATCTTCACTTTACTCTAAATCAACCCTAGATAGATGAAGCATATTTTCTACTGCAATAGCATCATCTTGAAAAGATGTGTCAAATGTTCTGCTTGGTGCCATGTCTTCATCCAAGGCATTGGGATTAAGAGGCCATATCCCTGTTCTTTTGAATCCTGATTTAATGTTGCTAGGTGTAAGAGCCATTCTGAATGCTTTGCTCCCTAACTCTGCTAATTCATCCCTTTTCACATCTATCCCATGGTTTGCAACTATCCACTTGCGTCTCTCCTCCTTGAAGTATGTTTTGAATGGAGCAAAGACACTCACATCCAATGGCTGTAATTTATGAGAGGTGTGTCCAGGCAATATTAACAAATCAATCCCCAAACTCCTGGCTTCTTGAATTGTCCCCAAAGCAGCATATGAACCATGGCCATCAAAAATTAGTAAATGCCTATTGGTAGGAGACACTCCACCAGGTATAGATGATGCAAAGTGATGTAACCAGTTCATGAATAAATCTTTTGTCATCCATGCATGTGATTGTGTTGCCATGCAAGCTCCAGGCTCACAACCTGCAATATAATTTTCTAAATGGCTCTTCCCCTTAAAAAGATAGAATCCTGGAATACTTTGTCCAACAACATTTACACAACACAATATGGTAATCCATTCTATGCTTTTTGGGATGATATATGGCACACTCCTACTACCCCTTTTATCAAGCACTCTCATACCGCAGTTCCTCCCTGCTTGTAATCCAGTTTCATCACAATTCCATATTCAGTTTGGTCCATATGGGTTGGCCTTATAAGTTTTAGACAAATTAATGTAGAAGGAACTGAAAATTGATGGCCTCAAACACACTGCTCGATCCTTATCAAGGCCTTCAACTGTCCTTAATGTTAGATCCGGGTGTCTTTTTTAAAACCTGCCCACCATGGCTTACCCGGAAAACCATCCATGAATGGGTTAGACCTTGTTTCGCAGATTTGTGCCACACATGTCTTAAGTTGTATAATTTCTAACCCATGTCCCATGTCAGCCATTTCATGACACCAATTCACTATCTCCATTTCTTCTTCTTCCGTTAGAATTGTTGGTGGACCCTTTCTTTTAGTGGTGGTAATGCCCATTAGCCAAGAAGTAAGGGTGGTCGCTGGTATACCCCATTTTTTTGCAGTAGCATGTGTAGAGTATCCATAATCTTCAACATCTTTCATGGCATTATTCATATCAGACTTGTTCCAATCAGATCTTAGCTTTGACACATTTTGTGTTGAAGGGCTCACTCTTATTGCTTGGACATTTACTTCTTCATGTGGTGTGTCATTGGCATCTTGAGGTGGGGTATTGATAGCCTCTTCTTCATGTTCTTCACTTGGCGGAAATCTTGCTCCCCTAATTTTGGCACATGCAGGTCTTACTCTTTTTGGAAGCTGCCTTCTCCTCATGATGTCAATAAAAACCTGCTAAGATAGTTAAATTTACCAAACCGATGTAACTTACAACAATGAGATATTCAGAATATTGAATCAAAAAACGTAAAAGGAAGTGCAGCCATTTGATATGAGTGCCTATGTTATGAGCAATGGATACTTCAAAAATCAAAGGTAGATGAATATTCACAAGTAATTCTGAGCTAAATTAATGAAACCTGTAGATGTATGTGTACATGTAGATTTATATTTACAAGTAATTCCAGGATAAATTGAAGAAATATGTATATATATATACTTACAAGAAATTACATGTTAGATGCATATTTTATGCTGCCTTTTCATGTAGTTGTATATTTAATGCTTCATTTTCACGTAACTGTATATTTACCCTGCCTTTTCTTGTCGTTGTATATTCTGTAGATGTATATTTAGATTCAGATGTGTATTCTGTAGATGTATCTTTACAAGTAGATGTATATTTCTTATATATCTATTTGTAAATATAGAGCCTTTCCGTAATTCAGCCTGGAATTTCTTGTAAATATACGTCTACAGAACACACAGCTACTTGTAAATATGAAATACAGGTTTCATTAATTTAGTCTGGAATTACTTGTTAATAAACATCTACATGAAAATTAGTGGTTGTTTATTACTACCATATACCTATGTGTGGATTTCACTGTCCTCGGAAACAATGATTGTTTTAGTGATAAGTGGCAGCGAATACAGTAAACGGTGGGGGGTTCTAATAACAGCTATTGGTCCGCACCATGAAAATTCGGAAATTGAGACACCTCACACTCTAGTTCATGTGTACGGTGATCTGCGTGTCAAATGTGTTGGCAAAGGAGATGGGGTTGTAGAGAATTCTCGCGCACTTCTTTTGACGGATTTTTGTGATTACAATGTTTTTTTTAATGTCCACTATAATCCGTCAAAGTGTTGGTGCACCATGAATGGCTCCCCTGCCATAGAGCCTTTCCGTAATTTAGCCTGGAATTTCTTGTAAATATACGTCTACAAAACATACAACTTCTTGTAAATATGAAATACAGATTTCATTAATTTAGTCTGGAATTACTTGTTAATATACATCTTACATGAAAAGGCAGCATAAAGTATGCACCAGCAAGGGGAACATACATCTACTTGTAAATATGAAATACATATTTAATTAATTTAGTCTGGAATTACTTGTTAATATATGTCTACATGAAAAGGCAACATAAAGGATGCACCAACAAGGGGATACATACTTTTACTTATAAATGTGAAATACAGTTTTCATTAATTTAGACTGGAATTACTTGTTAATATACATCTTACATGAAAAGGCATCATAAAGTATGAACCAGCAAAGTATGCACCAGCAAGTATGCACGGTGGGTAAGATGTCAGATTAGTTTGCAAAGTAGATTGGGCTGTAGAGAATTCTCAAGTGCTTCTTTTGACAGATTTTTGGGATTATCAGGTTTTTTACAGGCTCCCCTCCCATATGTAGATTGACAAAAAAAAAAAAATTAAAATTAAATGAATGTGCATCAATATAAGAACAGAGTTAAGAACTTACTGTATGTGGCACTATGATGTGGAATAACAGTTGATTATGGCAGCTTGGAACTGTAATTGTCATGCACTAGCAAAATAACTCTAACTGAATAAAATTTCAGAGCAGTTGAGGAACTGGATTTATAGGAGATATGAAAAGTGTTGTAGTTGAGTGATCCTTGTGCTTTTTTTTGATTGGGTAAAATTGGTTGATCCTTGTGCTTGTTTTTGATTGGGTGAAACTGATAGGGGTGGATCAAGATTTATGATATTTTATTTCAATACTCATATTTGAAGTTCAATTTGATTTGATTTCTCATTTCAATTCAATGTTTGTTTCTTGAGCCTCACATTTGTTGAAAATATGCAAGTACATAATTTATGGGAGTAGCTGGTATGGAAAATGGTGAGAAAGTTAATGCTTAAAAGACAACTTGTATTTGAAAATGGTGCACTTTGGACTTCTGCTTGTGAGAACCTGGCCCAAAGTGTGTGAATGACAAGACCTTTTACACAGTAAAATGGGAACTTAAATTATGTGAAAATTGACATCAAATTGATATGATGATGTGGTATCAATTTTGTATAGGGATGAAATACAATTATATATCCTTGTATTAAATACATGTTGACTTTAAATTTGGCAAACATGGAAGTATAATATATGTTATTTTATGTTTAAAAATGATATTGACTATTCTATTGTTGACAAATTCATGGCTATACATGAAAAGTGACAGACACATCAGTTTTGAGGATACTTTGTACATTTATAGGATAGTATTCATTCCATTATTAATATTTTATTGTGCAAAAGCTAGAGGCAAATATATCAACTACCCTCACCACTACTGGGTAATGCACCATGATGGGCTCCTCTCCCCTATATGGCACATTTTACTAAATTATACACAAGAATTCACTCACACCCATGCCTCATTCTATATTACAATTATATCACACCACGGTTCTCACTATAACTCTGTCTACAATCTTGAAATTCCTATTCTTGGAATACCATGTTGTCATCTATCACTATACAATCTATGTAATATCCCTATCTCTATCTTTCACCTAAAGCGATAGTGTTTCACACTCTCCCTTTCACTGAAAGGGGAGCAACCATATAAGGATGACTATGCAAGGTCATCGCCTCCTTTATTACTATTCAGAAATCAATAAGCAAGTTTTAAATCACGCAAACCAAACAAGTTGGCTATGTAAGGCCACTCTCTTCCATATAATACAATACAATTCCAACACTCAAATGATCACTCTTAATTACGAAAATGCACCAGACATTGAATACACATAGTCACGAACACGAAACACTACTATATTTATTATAGATGTAGGGGAAAAATAAGATATTTGAATATACCAAACCATCAACACTACAATTACTAACAAATACACTCGTATAATTACAGAGTGGAGCAATGAGACATTATTTTCCTTACAAATTATAGGGGTTTTCTAGATCTCTAAGACCTAGATTCTTCTTCAACGGTGTGGTCTTGAATGTGTGAAGCATTATTGGAGGCAACTAGAAAGATATGTGACACTCTTCCGTTGGTGACCGAGACACCCATTTCCCACTTAGCTCTAAAAATTACTTGTTGCGGATTAGACCACCTCCAACTCTCTGAGTACGCCAAATGTAATCTCCAAATACTTATTTTTCACCTATAACATCTCTCGACTCCTATGATACGATTCTCCCTTATACATACATGGTTCAATCGATGATTCACGTTGTTCACCATACAATTACTATTCTCAATGCGCTTACAATTTTTCTTGCTTCAATATTTACCTACATGTATGATATTATTCTTCTTTAAACTAGTAAATTTCATTTGTTAACATAAAGTGGGGGAAAATGTAGACACCAAAATTTGCACAAAATCATTATTACATTATATTTTTATTATACTTATATGTATGTGAGTTATGAACAATGAAACTAGGTCTTAGTGGCACGTGTCTTGTGTTTCTTTGTTCTTTATTGCTTGATTTGATCCCATGTCTTGTTGTTTTACCTGTTTGATTTGATTTCAAGCCATTTTACAAAGATCTATGGTAGTATCCATTTAATCTTATTTTTTATTTGAACTTGGCCCAAGACCTTAAAATATGGTCTAGACCATACTACGATCTTGACCCTTCTGTATGGTTTTGGCCCCATTTGATTTTTGGTTGTTTTTTTATGGGCCCATTTGCTACACTTTTTAATTTCGGATTATATGTTTTGGGTCAGTCTTTCCTACCATTAAGGTATAACTTTTAAACTAAGAACTCGTACATATAAAATTTCATTATAGGCATTTATCACCTAGCTAACACTTATCTATCTACCACCTTATGAACTGAAGAAATTAGAGATACATATGCATACTACATAAACAATATATGAGGGTATAAATATGAATTTGACATATGCACACAAGGGTTTCTTATTTGACGAGTTTTATGCTCTTGTAGAAAGTTAAAAAAATGGTATGCAAGAAAACAAGAAAATCCAAATATGGGAGGGTTTAAGGCTACCTCTAATGTGTGATGTTGAAGGATGATGAGATACGGGTACACAAATCCTTTCCGCAATGAATTCAGAGACCTGCACAACACAAATGACAACTAGACGATAAAATTTTTAGTAGATTATATTGTAGGTTTCCTGAAAAAGTCAGTCCTAAGAAGTGGTAAACTTCCTAGGAAGGATATCGACGCACGTGTTTACAAGATTTATTGAAAATATTGGATAGATAACAGGCAAAAAATAAACAAAAGCAGAGATATTCAAATATACAATAGAAAAAAGGTCAAATAATGCAAATAATGATAAACTAAGGATGCAAAATAAACATGGTTGAAAATGACCCGAGACATTCGACGACGAATAAGATAGAGAAGATCAAAAGATGTGAAAACAAAAAATCTGGAACGTATTCTTGGATGTTGAAGATGTCCTGGCTCAGGCACAAAGGTACATGAAATAGAAAAGATGTAGATTGTAGGAAGATAGATGAAAGTATAGTCGATGCAGATTGGATCGATGACGACTTGAAGATAATCAACGACAAATGGGAAAAATAAAGTAAGATCCTAGGGTGTCAGGAAAGAAGAATAGAGAGATGGATAGATCTGGAAGTTGCAAAGATTGGGAAACTGGTGACGAGAGGGATAGAATGTAGGAAAGATGACTGATGCAGATTGGGTTGACGATGACTAGGGATTAATCGACGGTGACCAAGGATGAATTAGGGTTTATTGAGGGATGATATATGGAAAAGGACTATGAGAAAGAAACAAGGGTGGTTGATGTGATGACAAATCTCCAAGATGAGGGATGTGCCTGCAAAGATGATGAAAAAAACTAGGTCTACAAATTAACTCCAATCTTCAGATCTCCAAAAATGATAAGCAAGGGCCCCAATATGGCTTCAAGATGCTTATGACAACTCACAAGAAGAAAATAAATCTACAAAATCTCACTAGAAGTCAAATCTCCAAAGTTTTATTCTCTTTGAGGAGGGGGGTGATAATACATTTATAGGGTCGACGATGCTCCTCTAGGGTCACCTTTGACTTTGGGGAACCATTAATTTAGGTGATGAAGATGATGCAAAACTCAAGACAAGAGGCCCTATTAAGGTTAGATTAGGGTTGCATAGGGATAAGAAAGGGTGATTGGATGGGTGAAAACATTAAAATGAGGGTTGGTGATAAGTCTAGGGAAGATAAATGAGAGGTTTAGGGATGTGACTAAGGCAACAAGAATATTTTTAGGGATGATTAACTGTGATTAGGGGTGAATAGTGAGAGATAAAAAATGATGGGATTAAGATAGGAAAACAGGAAATTAGGGGAAATGAGTCCGATTTAGGAGGGGAAGGGATTTCGAATAGGATATGGGTGTGGGTATGCACAATGAAGAAGAAGGGGTGAGAAAACGTGGTATGGGGGACAAGTGAACCAAATTATGGTGTCTAAATTTTCCCCATTTTGTCAAGTGGTTTGTGTTAAGCAAGCCGTGAGAAAAAAAACTAGAAGGGATAGAAGATGGTTGAGGTGCTCCCCCTCAAACTAGGGATCAAGGATACGAAGAAGAATCAATTACTAGGTTGATAGAGATAGATGGAGAAAGGGAGGAAAGAGTAGAACAAATGAGAAAATATACCTTAGGTGGAGAGTGAGATGACTATTTTAATAAGGATATGATAAAACAAAAAATTAATATGGCAGTAATCTTGGAAACACATCGGTAGGGAATATAACACGGCCTCAATGGAGGCAACGATAATGTCCTACAAACTTGTGAGTCATCAAAGATTACTGCAGTATGGAGGGAATCCACTTGGATGGATGTGCAAGCAGTGAGACCAACATGTCAAAGGAAGACATCAAAATTATGCACAAAAATGCGAGGATGGTCAAGACAATGATCAGAAAGAAAGACAAGAAACAAAGCGGGGCAAAAGATGTTAGGAATAACTATTTGTTAGTGCTCACATTATTGTATGGGTTAGATAAAAATTAGAGTGAGATATTAATATCATATTTGTAGGTATATGAGTTGATCTCACCATTATAATAAGGATATGAGTTGATAAAGATATATGGGATAGGTGAGAGATTCTAGTAGTGGTTGAGAGATATAGGGGATTGATGATTGATATTGACTCCTTGTATAAAGGAGATGATCCTTTTATATAATGTAATCTCTGTCAAGAATAAAATGATCCCGTATGAATTAAATTATGTGATTTTTATGTGTTCCATTTGTTTGCAATATGGGTGAAATATAATAAAATATTATACGTTTTCCTGCAAGTATGAGGAAGCGAGCAATTATGTATCTTGGTGGGACGGAGATAAAAAAAAATTTGCCACAAAGGTGGGCTTAAGATGAGATATGGTGCCCTAAGAGAGACATGAATATGGCCACGTAGCAGACTTCTAGATTTGATAAAAGATGTGTGACAAGATAAGATGATAAAAAAAGTATAATGAGCTATGTAATGCAAGTAATGGTGTGTTATGCGTGACACACGAGGTGGAAGTGGAAGAAAATATAATTTTTATAAAGAGATTGGATGAAATAGAATGAAGGATGAAAAAATAGGGTTGGGTCGATGGCGACTAGAATGGGTTGATGACAACTGGGCTTAGGTTGACGACGACTGGGCTTAGGTCTACGATGATTGGGAAGATCGACGACGACTGGGTCAACGCGCTTATAAAAGTGACGAAGATGGCCGATAAGGCTCATTTGAATGACACAATTTGGATGATTGAGAGCTCTGAGTGATATAAAATCTTGAGATTTGAGTAAAAATGGAAGCCATGGGGTGGAAGGAAGCACCAAAGGTGTCGGAGAGCGGTAAGTGCCGAAACCCTATCCATGTTTTGATTGTTCTTATTTTTTTTGGATTTGACTGGCGCCAAGGTCAAGTGGTGGTGACTAAGGTCGGTCACCATCGATCAAGGGAAAATCGACGTGGACCTCAGTAGGGTTGGCGTCGATTGGGTAGACTGTAGAAGTTATTGATTATGTTGGATGAAAAATGATGATTTTTGGACTAATGGAGGCTTGTTGGTTGATTTTGTTGGCCATAGAATCTTGATTTTATTGGATTTTTCATTATGGGTGAATGATTTGGTGAATGCAGTTTTAGGTTTATAAGAGCGAAGCTTGACATGGCCTTGCTCAAGGGCGCGTAACTATAACTTGCAAGCCATGGTAAATGCTTCCTCAAAGGTTTGGAAGGATTGGATTTGTAGGGTGGATGAGATATGTTTGACACATGATCTAGAGAAGAGTTCAATGAGTTTAGTTTGAGTCAATGAGAAAGATAATTGGTTAATAATGTCACACCACCTAGATGCAAAATCAACAATGGATTCATCCTCAAACTGTTTAATGACATAGATATCAATGAAAATTATCTTGTTTGCTATTTCGATGGAGAAGTTCTCTAAGAAAATCTACACAAGTTGAGTGAAGGAAAAGAAGGAGTGTTGAGGGTTGACATTGTACCAGTCTAGAGTGAGGTCGGCCAATGGCATGGGAAAGGTGCGAAGCACATGATCTTGATCACGAGCAATGAGATAACATGAGTTCATAAAGGCACATATATTTTGTTTGGGATGTTCCTTACTATTGAAATTATAAAATTTAGGGAACTCTCAATGTGGAGGATATGGTTTTACATGCACAGATGGATTGATAGGTTCATTACAAATTTTCTCATAGGTGAATGTAATTTTGGAGCATAAGGTAGCAGCCTCTAGGTTGGCCATCCTAATCAACAAGGCTTGCATGGGATCATTTGATTTATGAGACTGAGGAGCTAATTGATATGGTTGGGGATTGTAAGAGGTAGATGGATTAGGTTGTGGGTGAGATTGATATTGTTGGGCGTAATTAGGAGTTTGTGGGGGTGGTTAATAATGAGGAACATAATTAAAAGATTGTGATTGAATGGGTTGTGAAGTAGGATGTTGTGAAGGGATGTAAATGGATGGGTAAGATTGAGAAGTTTTTTGTTGAGTGATAGGAGGATTGTATTAGATTTGGGTTGGATGAGCTTGGGTATGTGTATGAGGTGGTTGGGATGTTTGAAGGAGCTGATTGGGAAACATATGTCGAAAGGTGCTTCGGAGTGGAGGTTGATTAGTTTGAGTCAACTTCGAAGGGATAGGTTGTGATATAACAACATTGGTATGGAATTGACATGTGAAGGGGGGCACCAATATTTGAACATGTTGCTCGAGTGGTGGAGGAGGTATGTTGGAATATAAAAGAGTTTGGGTGGGAGCGTTGATGATAACGGTAGATGAGGAACGAATAGGAATGGAGGATGTGGCAGTGGTATTGCTACATGGAAAATTAAGTGGGATAGGCACCATCAATTGTGTGGATTGATGGGTTTGGGGAGCCATGGTAGAAGACACATGAGGGACATGTTCATTTTGGCTAACGCTAACTCATTCATGGCCTTAGGGAAGAAGACAACGAGTTGGGAGGTGAGGACTTCAGTGGATTCATGCTACGAGTGATAACTATAAATATATTGAAGAGGGGTCCATCAATAGGGATGTTGGCAGATTTGTGGATTAGATAGTCGTGGAGAGCGACTGGGTTAGTGTTAGTGAAAAATCACATCACCCCCAAATGAGTCGTCAGATCTGCATTTCTAAGGCGGATTCATTTGGTGTGATTCGCATAACATTGAGTTGTTCCCCAAAGTTTGGGACTTTGCAGATGGGAAACACTCTCCAGGTTAAAGGGTTGTTCCTATTCCTTTGTTTAGGTGCGTGCGTGAAAAATTGTAGAGGGCCTATTCCTAAACCTAATCAAAGTTTTACCAAGGAGACAGGGATAAAAGGAATGCAGGAAATCAAACTAAGCTATAAGTTGATGCACCAAAGGAATGATGAACATTTTTGTTTTGCTGATAGACACAAACCAACAAAATGCATACGATAACCAAGCACAGATAACCAGATCTATAATGAAAGACCAGATGAAAGAAAAAGAGACAAGAAAGGATCTAAAATCGATCACAAATGTGTTTTATTGCTCTATAGATTGATATAATGCATTACAAATGGCTAGAAGGAAGCAAACATATTAAAATTCTGAAGGGAGGTCTAAAACTCCACGAGTTCCTTTGCTAAAAGAAAAGGGGAGCCTGTGAAACAAAAGAATGTCTAACCCTTTACAATGAGTCTCGACCCTGTATTTATAGATTCAATCAGAGAGAAGAAAGAAAGAGAGAGAAACGAGAAAAGTAGGTCGAAGCTCAACCATTGCTATTAATACCTCCCACAAAATTTTCCCCCAAATCTACCTTGACTGTATCAATCTCTAGTTTGGTGCCTCGAAGAAGGAGGAAACGACAGAGCATATCAAATCTGATCTGGTTGTTGAGGCAAATATATCCTGCATTGATGGCCCTGAAGACGTTTTCTCCATTTTATCCTACCTAACCTCCCCAAACTTAAAGTTTCAGATCTCCATGGCGTGGGAAATGTCGAGATCTTTCCAATGGTGTCAGATTTGTAATATTTTGAGCCCTGAGTCAAAAGATATGCCCCTTTGAAGTTTGCATCGGGTCCGTACCAAAGAATGGGAAAACCAGTTTGAAAAAACGGGCCCCTTCTTTAATATGGGACATGTGGTTGGTTGGTGCATATCTGAGGGCGGCCTCTATATTCTATTCTTGGAATGGCGCGGGGCTGATATGTGGCTTCTTCCGTCAGCCTGTTCAATTTCTTTACTTCTGGCTAAGGATTTTGCTTTGCGAGGTCATATTTCTTTGACCATGGACATGCGATGGTTTGGCACTTGTTTGAGAACCCTCTCTCTATTTGATCCTTGAATTAGTGCCGTTTGGACACTTAGTGCTCTCCACTGATCTGCCACCATGTGTTGAATATTCAACTTGACTATGTCCCCTTTTTTTGAGACTGAATGTGTGGAGGCTCTGCGCTTGTTGAAACTCCCGATCAACATTTTTCCCTTGGAGGACCGTTGAGTTGACACTTGGAAGCCTCCATAGGTCTTTGGACTTTTCAATGACCTTTCCCTTTCTTTTCGGGCTTGGGGCTACGTGGTGAACTGGCGCTCGTTCGAGTCTCTACTATTGGGTTTACCCTTGGAGATGCACCGCTTGGACACGTGGCATCCCCCGCCAACACTTCTATACTTAGCCCTTTTTTGAGGCCCACTTTGCTCACCTTTTGACCTTGGTTGAATATTTTCTACGTGGAGGGATGACGTGAGTTTGAGTCTCTGCATTGGGCTGCCATTTTCGATTTGCACTGAGTCGACACCTGGCACCTTCCTGTCTAGCCAAAGACTTTTCAACGACTGCATAAATTTTGGGGTTCTGGACGCATGGAGGCGTGACGCTCATTTGAGATTCCTTTCTTGGACTCACCCTTGGAGAAGCACCACTTGGACACGTGGCTCTCATCTACAACATCCTCCATACTTAGCCAATTTCTGGACTTGTTCTGAATTGTTTTGAACCTTAGGACTTCGTATCTTCGTCGTTTCTTATTTTTCTTGCCCATGGCCTCTCCGTGACACTGTTTCTTCTCCTTTCTCCTTGCTACTCTATTTTTGAGCCTACCTAAAACCTGTAGAATGGATTTAAGGCCCAGATCTGCTCGACAGATTTGTCTTCTGGATTCCTCCCACACAGGGTTATTTGACCTTCGCGGGCCCTACTACTTCCATTATAGAGTCCCTCTGCAATCTATTTACTGGATATGAATGTGATTTCTCAGGCCCTTCCCCAACGAGGTCATTCTGATCCAATATTTTTCCCTAGGGGTAAAATATAGATAGCAATTAGTATTAAGGAGTTCCTGTAACTCCAAGCATTCGCGAGGGATAATAGGAGGTTCAAATACTCCTAAGGAAGTATTATAAGGGTGTTTGGTTGGTCTAGAGGGGGTGGAGTGATGGTAGACAAAAGAATTAGTCTCAAGATGGAGATTGTTTTGAGCCACATGAGACCCATGAGGAGGAACCGTAGAAATAATGGGTTTGGAGACCAAGGATGAGGTGATTAAAGGTATAGATGAAACAATAACGAGTGTGGATTTTTTTTTGTGAGGGATTTTTTGAGGTAGGGATATTGTTAGAAAAGGTTGATTGTTCTATCCTTTTAGCTTGGAAATGAATAACAATGGGCATGAAAAAAAAAGTAAAATCCTATGCAAACTATTAATGCAAAACATAAGTCAAGCAACAGAAATTTGTTTGTCTTGTTTATTTATAGAAGTGTGAAGAAGGAAAGAGGATCAAAGGGAACCTAAATAAATGTCCATTCTATGGATGGTTTCAGGTATGTTAAGGATGGAGTCCTCGATATACCCAAAGGTACGTGAGGCTTAAATACGTGATGACTATTGATACGTGGCTTGGTATTGGGATCTAACCCCGCGCTTCATGCACCACAATGATAAGGGTATCAGGTGTTTAGCCAATTTACCAATAGTCAAAAAAAATATTACACGAATAGAACACTGTGGCGGATTCTTTATTGGATGATGAAATCCCAATATCTCTACCTGGTAGGAAATGATTAGATGTGTAGATTGGTGCGTGTGTTTTGGTTGTACGTGAAGGAGATGTGAATGTAAGAGATTCACTTCCTACTTAAGCTATGTGACCAAGCAAGCATGCAAAGTGTTCATTTTAGATCCAAAGCAATATGTGATGTTTGATAAGGACAAAAAAGTAAAGGAAGATAATGATGATGCAAGAAAGGAGAAAATAAAAATAAAAGAGGAATACTTGGATAACAATTTTCATTTTTTTGAATTATATATGTGTTGTGGAGAAAGCGAGAAAAATCCCAATCACACAAGTGAGGAACTCCAACCTGTAGAGTTAGTGGAAAGAGGAAAATATGATTATTGAATAAAATTTGAAAATTAAAAAAGGAACTTACCAAAGGGGGCAGGTTGATCCCAC
Source organism: Taxus chinensis (assembly GCA_019776745.2). Lineage (NCBI taxonomy): Eukaryota > Viridiplantae > Streptophyta > Pinopsida > Cupressales > Taxaceae > Taxus > Taxus chinensis. The sequence continues at coordinate 166,426,784 of CM034146.1, read as the reverse complement.
CAGGTGTGCCATCATGTTTGATGATTTTTCCACTCTTGTTGCAAGTTAATGAAATGCGATGCAACAAAACACGAAACTCCAAATATGGGAGGGTTTAAGGATACCTCCAATGTGTGATGGTTAGGGATGATGAGATACGGGTGCACAAATCCTTTCTGCAGCGAATTTGGAGACCTGCACAACTCAAAGGACAATTAGATAACAAAAATATTAGTAGATTATATGGTGGGATGCCTGAAAAACTCAGTCCCAAGAAGTGGTAAACTTCCTAGGAAGGATGTCAACCCACGTGTTTACAAAATTGATTGAAAATATGGGATCAATAACATGTAGAAAATAAACAGAATCAGAGATATTCATATATATGATAACAAAAAGATCAAATAATAAAGATAATGATAAATTAAAGATGCAAACCAGGCAGGGTTGATGGTGACCCAAGACAGTCAACAACGACTGAGATTAAGAAGATCAAAAGATGTGAAAATAACAGATCTAGAACAAATTATTGGATGGTGAAGATGTTCTGGCGCAAGCATATAGGCACATGAAACAAAAAAGATGCATATTGCAGACTGATAGATGAAAGTATAGTCAATGTAGATTGGATCAATGATGATAAGAAGACAATCGACAATGACTGGGAATAGGAAAGTAAGATCCTGAAGTGTTAAGCAGGAAGAACAGAGATATGGATAGATTTGGAGGTTACAAAGATTGGGAAACCGGTAAAAGTAGGGATAAAATGTTGGAAAGATGATTGATGTAGATCAGGTTGACGATGACTAGGGATGAATCGATAGAGACCAAGGATGAATTAGGGTTTTATGAGGTTTGATAGATGGAAAAGGACTATGAGAAAGAAACAAGGGTGGTTGATGTGGTGACATATCTCGAACATAATGGACGAGCCTTCAAAATTGATGAAGAGATGGTGAAACAAGTTAGGTCTCCAAACAAAATTTGAGCTTCAGATCTCCAAAAATGATAACCAAGGGCTCCAAGATGGCTTCAAGATGTTGATGGCAGCTCAAAAGAAGAAAAGAAATCTACAAAAGCTCGCTAGAAGACAAATCTCCAAAGTTTCATCCTTTTTGAGGGGGGGCGATGATATATATATATATATATATATATATATATATATATATATATATATATATAGGGTCGACGAAACTCCCCTAGGGTCACCGTCGATTTAGGTGATTAGGATGATGCATAACTTGAGACAAGAGGCCCTATGAAGATTATATTAGGGTTACATAGGGATAAGAAAGGGTGGTTGGATGGGTGAAAACAGTCAATGAGGGAAGGTGATAAGTCTAGGGAAGATAAATGAGAGGTTTAGTGATGTGATTAAGGTGATAAACATGTTTTTAGCGATGATTAAATGTGATTAGGGGTGAATAGTGAGAAATAAAATAATGATGGGATTAAGATAGGAAATAGGAAATTAGGGGAAATGAATCTGATTTAGGAGGGGAAAGGGATTTCAAATAGGATATGGGTGTAAGTATGCATGATGCCAACGAAGGGGTGAGAAAATGCGGTATAGGGGACAAGTGAACCAAATTTTGGTGTCTACATTTCTATTGTGATTAAGCAGCATAACCTCTTGTTGGCTAGATTTTCTGCATAGCACAAAACCTAGTCAGTCATGAGATAAATCTCCCTCATTTTACCGGTGAGGCTCCTGTGTCAGATTTTTCAATTAAAGTATGCTAATATCTAAATGGGTTTTTACTTTAACTTCTCCTTGCATGAACTATAACTGAACAGTTCTGCAACAAGTAAGCAACTATTTTAAAGAAAGAAAAAGTTATAGAAGAAGGTAATTACATAAACACATAGAAGAAATGGGGAAGATGTGCATCCCAATCAGTAGATGGCAGAGCTAATTGCATACACATAAAAGAATCCAATAGATATAAACACAAAATTCTAAAACAAAGGCAACTCTAGATCCAAATCTAAAAATAACACAAAGTTTATTAAGAGATCTAGGATTAAAAGCAAGAAACACAGTATACCATGACACAAAGTTCTCTGGAAACCCGCTCCTTTGTATTCCTTTGCTCCAAGTGGCTCTTAGGGGTTCAACACAAAGTTTAGAACACAAGATTGCTTCTTACAAATTTTGATCCTTAACCCGAAGGTTCTTACTCTACTTATAGAATCTAGATGGGAAATTACAATTTGGAAGCTTTTAGTTGAACTGGCACATGTGGAAGTCGGAGGAAAGAAACAACTGGCAATCTCCATCCTGGAATTCCTCTTTGTATGACATGTATGATTTGCAACTGAAAATAGAAGCTTCTATTTAACACGTCCGCCACCTATCTCCAAGTAGTTGACTTCTTCAAGTAATGGCTTTTAAACCAATCACTTAAGTTGTATAATTTAATTGATCGCTTAATTACTTTGTCGAAGGAAAGAAGAAGGAAGAGGAAAGCTGCAGTCTTGTCCTTTTTCATGTCTGCATGCAGTTAATTCTTTTGCCTTTGATTCTTACCAAACTGGATCTGGGAGTAGCTGGATCTGGAAACAAGCTAGAATTGGAAACAACAAGTTGGATTTGGAAGCGAGCTGGATTTGGAAACAACAAGCTGGATCTGGAAATAACAAGTTGGAATTGGAAATAGATGGATTTTGCCTTCGCCTTGTCTTCTCTTTTATCCTTGAAGCTTTTGTAGTTCTTCTCCAGTACATGCATCAATGCAATGTTTGTCGTAGATAACTCATCATCCTTATTTTTAATTGCATATGAGCAATTAAAAATTCTAGAAAGCACTCCGGATGAATGAAAATTCAATGAAGGCTTCAACTGGAAGATGGGAGCATTTGCACAAGATCTTGGAAGGAATTTTCCACGTACTGACTTCTTGACGGGCTGCATTTGAAACAAGAGGATGAATCCTTTATGCCGGAAGCTTTTGCAACTATGAGATCTGGATCTGGATCTGCATATGAATTTGCATCTGCATCTACATCTAGATATGGATCTGCACCTGCATAACAAAATCTGACAACTGGGCTGTGGATGGAAAAGCTGCAGCTCTAATAATCCACTGCTTTTAATCTGCACACATGAGTGAAGTTTTTCCTGCACGTATGAGTGAAGTCTTTCCTGCTCTGGATCTATCTATCAATTCAACAAGAGGTTTCGAGCCTAGATCCGTGTCTCCAATATCTGCAAATTTAGAAGTGATGCATGACTCCGTTGAGCTTTCTTTTTCATCTTTCTTCGCCATAGCTTTGTCTATCTTTGTCTGAACAATTTTTTTTCTTCTTATTTGACTGGAATTCTTCAAAACTGGTGCAGATATGGATAATCCTTCAAATTCGGAGGAAATATTCAATGTATTGGACATTGATATAAGTTCATTTTCTTTATAAAAACACTTGTATCTAACTCTTGCAATTAATTTAGACAAAGATGACAACTGGAGCATGCACAGTGAATTTTAATCACAAAAATCTGCATAATTCAAGCCTGCTGCCCCAAAATTTGACGTTTTATTTGCATGCAACGCAAGCACGAATTTTACCAACATTACCTGAGCACCTGTATCACTTCTACAAACAATTATGCATACACAAATCAACCTTCTTCAAAGCATGCGCCAAAACTAGAAGCTTTTAGCATCAAATCTACCTTCCTCTGAGCAAATTCCTTCATGCTTATATATCCCTCATAATTATTTAATTAATAATTGCCCCTTCTATTCCTGGCAATTAATTAATTAAAAATCATGCTTTTCTCTTCAACTGATGTGTTAAAATAGCATGTTTAAGGACAACCATCCAATAAATTAAATTTAATCAATTTAATCATCCACCCTTCACTCCACTTAAGCTTCACATTGTGCTTTAACCTTTGTCACTGAAAATAGGAATTAATTTAATCATTTAATACTTTAAAAAGTATTATTTCTCTCCCAACTGGTGCTGCATTAAATAAATTAAATTTATTTAATTTTGGAATTCTATTTTTAAATTTCTTTTGTCCACTTCCCTTTGTTGACTTTTCCACAAGCCTGGGCGCCAAAGTTGGGTGAATAAATATTAACAAATATTTATTTAATGCATTATTATTCACCCAAGGTGGGTCGCACTTTTTGGAATAAGGAATTTCTATTTTTAAAAGTCACATGACAATGGGACTATTTACCCTGCAAGGCAGCCCTGGAAATCCCATAATTCACTTAAGTCGTTTGACTTTAATACTGGGATTATTTACCCTACCAGGCAGGCAATAAAATCCCATGATTCACTTAATTTGTTTTTCTTTTATTTCACAATGGGAATTTTTACCCTGCAAGGCAGATAAAAAATTCCCACCTGCCTGCTGCCTCTAATTTTCCCATTATGACTTAAGTGGCATTGCTTCCATGGGAAAAAGTACCTTGCTAGGTAGGTACAAAATTTCCACTTACCCGCTGCTTCCAAAAATCCCATGATGTACTTCAAACCTTTATTTTCCAAAAATGCGGCCAACCTAGAAGAGGCTTTTTGGTGCATGACTTCCTCTTTTCCCAGTGAAGCAAACCTCCGATGGCGAATTCCTTCTGGCACAATGTGCGTATGTGATCTCTGAATACTCTAGGACAAGAATTGGGCTAACCTGGCAAAGGAATTGATCTAGAGAAATTTCACAGAAAAAGAAACGGGAAAACACAAAAACACGAAAAATTGCCAAAAGTCACAAATAAAGCCCAAAACTTATTCTTAGTTAAAACCCTTCTGGTATATAGGAATAATGATATGTTCGATCACAACAGGGTTAAATCGGGGCGCAAATTACCTCAAACGGGGCTCAAAATAATTAAATACAAATTTCCGATAGACAAATCCTGATGACAGAATATAACAATTTTGGGCATCTGGGTATTTGGTGAAAATGGCTAATATGGCTCTTTGGGAATATCTTGACGCAATACAAGAACTTTCTGGCAATAAAAACACAAAACGACCAATTATTTTAAAAGTACGAAATTTTTTCGGATAGGGTAGTCACAAATTTCAGGATGAAATCTGGGGACACCACCTCTTATCAATGTTGAGGCACAAGAACCAACCTAGATTAAGGTATAGTTGCATGCACCTTTTCATAGAGCACTATGAGAACTACATTGAGTGTGAAATGTAGTGTAGCTCTCAGTGACTCAAAAATGGGGTGACCATCGAGGTCAAACTGACTCAAGCATTTGTGTATTTTATTTTTAGATCTAAAAATTTCTTGAGTGTGTTTTAATGTTGGTACTTGGTTATAAATGAATATTTCCTAAGTAGTCATTTTAGTTTTTCATGTCACTCATAAGCATTAAATTTTTAATTTGATTTCTAGAAAAACTTCCTTGATGTTGGGTTTCATGCACTCATCACTCTAGTTTCTCCTTCTACACACTTGGGGACTGATCACCCCCAATCCTTTGACATTTCAATAATTCCAACTCTACAAAGTATAACAAGGATAGAAGCACCTCCCTCCGTAAAATAAAAATGTGTGTTCCTTCCATGTTTTGCATCTATTTTACTTTACTTTGTGTGAATTCAAATTTATAAAAGTTACAAGCATGTATTTACATTTTAGTTAAAGTTCAGTTTCTATTAAAGACATTGAATACATCCTGTTGCAGATTTCACCATGAAACATGAAAAAACCAATACATATTAGAAAATAATTGTCGAGCGAAGAAAAAGTGTGTGTGCACACTCTAGTATGTTTTTCCTTTAAAAATGAAATTTTCCCTTACACACTCAAATGGGGGGAAATGTAGACACTCAATTTGGGTAGTTAATCATTTTGCTATGAAAAGTTTGGATATATTCCCTTGCTAAGATAAATGCTCACATTTTGAGTCCAATCAACACATCTCTCTAGCTCTGTCTTGTCTTGTTAATCCCTAAAATATGTTATATCATTTATCCAAAAATATATTAATCAAGAAAACTAGTGATTCAACCTCATACATCATTCACGAACTTCTAAATTTACAACACTACATGCCTAGAAAAAATTGTACCATTTAGGGCTATAATGGACTATGGTCCTAGCCTACCTTTATGGTCCTGACCACTTTCATCTTACAACTCTATTTTGAATTTGAATATATTAAGTGTGTCATTTCATCTTCCTAGGGTTGAAATTAGCATAATATTTTACCTATGGAAGGCTATATAAGTAAGTCAACATCACTTTAAAACTCAACTAACAAATTCATAAACTCCTATTGTAAATATCAATACAAAATCACTCAATTCTCTCCTAAATATTTCTAAATCAAATGTATATCATTTAAAACAACCACTACTACAGGAATGAAGCACTTAATGAGTTCAAATATTCTAGATTCATCCATTTCCAAGCACGCAAATGTCCTAGAGCCATTTCTTAGCAAGAGAAAATTCACTTTAAGCTTTATCAAAAGGTCTTCAAGGGACAAAAGGGTTTTTCCTAGTAGCTGAAACACACCACAACACACTACTATCACAATGGGTAAAATCTATTCTTATAGTTAACCCACTACCTTTGTGTCAAGAGACATAAGGTTACACACATGGGGTTGGCTTAGGTTACATTCACACTTGCATCTACACTTAGGGGAGCTACATGAAGCTTGATCCTGCTCGAGGGCATGTAGCGCAACGCTTCGATTAGTTTAGTAGGGGTTGGCTGCCAAGGGTAGTAAAGCCTCACTCACACATTGATTTCTATTTTTATTATCTAATGCTTTGACGAAGGGTATTGTAGGTATCTATGGTTTTCAGCCCGTAGGGGTAGCGTAGTTGGCTAAGGCCTTTGGTTTCTTCCCATATAGGTCCCAAGGTCGATTCTCTCTACGTCGATGTACCTTGGGAGGTTGGTTGGTGCAAGCCTAGTCGCCTCCCCCAAGGGATTAGTAGGGCCAGCTCAAGGCCACCGCGTGTCGGGCACTCACTTCATTAGTCACGTTGGTGGTTCCTGGGTCGGTTCTCGATACCCTCGATTATTCAAAAAAATGTTTTTCAATTTTTGTGAGTCATTAAAGGTTGTATTGAGGTTGTGTGATCTAGAGTGACATACAATGATCAAGATTTCTGAAAACATGAAGGAAACAAAAAGTTACAAAACCTCACTATAAATAGGTCCAAGACCGTACAACTAAGGGCAAAACCTTACAAAATTAGGGCATAACTTTATAATCATGGACATATATAGTTCCTAACTAAATTATCATAAATAAAGCATCTTTAGATTCTTATATGCTTATTTATCTAGTCTACACATCCAAATCTCATTTTCCCTCTTTTTACAACTAAGTCTTCAACTCCTCTTGTTTTTTTGAGCTATCATTGTATCATTTATCATTATTATAGGTATTAATTCATTATTCTAATAATGTATTTGAATAATACCCGGCTATAAACCCTTACATCCTATATTTATTATGCACACATGTAATTCGTATGGTGTAAACATTAATAAACACATGCGTACATTAATACCATATCATTTACCATGGCATGTTGAGGTGGGAATTCACATGCCGCCTAGTGCTTATAAGAAAATATTGTGCCAAATTACAACATTTTGATTCCATTGCTTAACAAAAAATATATATACCATAACATTTAACTAGTCTCATATTAATATTAAGTGTCTATTGACTAAATGAAATGATATATTTTTTGTTTTTATCAACCCATTCGACCTATTAGACTCAACAAAATATATGATAAGTAAACTCACTTATAAAAATCGACAACTAAAGCATAATTTGCATGTGCTTACTGAACAATTTGCCAACTCAATGTTCATTCTGGTCCTCTGTCAAGGTGAATTCCTCTTACAGATCTCCTTTATAATGTTATGCTTCAAAATTTCCAAAGGAAAAAATGTTAAAATGAGTTATACAAAAATAAAAATTTAACAACATACAATTGTTTACAACATAAAAGTTATAGACCTGGCCTAAAACTTTTTAACTCATTAACAAAACAATTAGAGATAGAATTTTCAATTTCAATGAGAAATGTAGAATTTTATAAAACATTTAACATTTGAATGCATCTTCACATGACTACAATTTACTAATAAGTATGTGGCATTTGGTCGTAAGAAGTGTAAATGAATGTTAAATATACACTCTAAACTCTCCACCCCATTTGTGCTATCTCTAAGAGTATTATCCACAAATCATGTTTTTTTGCAATCGTAAATTATATTTAACACACCTAAACATTTATAAAATAATACTTAGTTTATTTAGTACAACATTCCTTTCCCCTTTTCAATTTTACTAATAGTTCATTAATCCCGACAATAAAACCTTCTAATTTAACTCAATCTAACTTCACATGAAATATAAAATATTGGTCGTCATAAACACACATCTCAATGTCACAAAAATTAAGTATGTGATGTGAAAATTAAAATTATGACAATTAAAATTAAGCATTAATATGTGTGCTTGTTAAAAAAAAGTCACAATAGTGCAAATCAAAACTATGATGTGTGAATCAACTACGTTGTTAAGATACAACACAAGCTTTAATAGAATATGAATGATGCAAAAATGGAAATAAATTGGATGATGAGGTATTTTTATTTTGTATAGGTATATAACATATACATGGTATTCTATTTTTATACATCAAAACCCATGCACCCTTATACATTTTCAAAAATAATTTTCTAACATCAGAGAGATGATAAACGAGACTTTTATATGTTCTACCTAGGGAGAGCGCTCAAGTCATTTATCGTACACATTTTGTTCTACTCCTTCCTAGTCCCCAGAAAATACCCTAATAATATGTATAAAACACATATAACGACGATACAAAAAAATACAAATACTTGTAATACATTATGGCACATACCCTCTCTAGTCCGCGTAAAATCTACAAGAGAATTATATCCTAGGAATTTTACCTATAATTTGGCATCATACAAAAAATGTTGTAGTCCTAGTACTAATGATGTTACTATTGCATGCTCATGATTATTTGTATTCACTTTCTTGGCGAAATAATTTTTTGTAAGGGAAAATTATGGGTTTCACCAACGCTTTGTGTAGTGCCCACTTCCCTTTGACACTTTTAGATATTGATCTTGATACTGTTGATCATATTATGGACACTATTATGTTTTGATTTGGTATGATGGTTAGATGTTAGATCATGGATTATTATTGATCTGGATTCAGTTATTATGCATGATGATTATTAGATACATTTCTATATGTGGATGATGATATACTGTTTGACATGGATACGTCATGGATGTTATTCAGCCATATGATTTTGAATATTATGAATAGATTTAGAAAATGAATATTTTATGATACTATATAGTTGATTAATTTAAACTGAAAATGATAATGTTGATTTCTTGATGTTGTTGTGATTCATATGAATAGATGGTTTTGTTAGTATATTTATATCATTTTGGATGTTCTGATATGGCCACGAGGCTGAAGGAGGTATTTGTGTTTTGCAGGTCAAAATATTACAACGATGTCGGGGAACTGGAGACTAACCATATTGAAATTCTAGGTGAATTCAATAAGGTCACCATGGTAGTTGTTTTGTGTGTGTGTGTTGTTTTATGTTAAGGATTCCCATGGGGAGGAAACACCTTTGATACGTGACCATGGGGTTTTATGCATTTGATTAATGCAGTTTCTTTATTAATGCTTGCATGTGTTTATTTTGTGAGGTGTTACCCATTTCTTTAGTTTTTAGCATTGTATGTTGTGTTAATGTCGTGGATAATCATGTGTTAACAATAAATAAATCAATATGTCATAATAATATAATTAATGGAGTTGTTGATCTTAAATGTAGAGTTGAAGAGTGTGTAAGAAATATTGCAAGAAATGTGTAAGAAGGTGTAAGAGATATGTAAGAGAATGTAAGATAGATTTTTGGAGTGTGATACACGTCATCCTTTTAGGGAAATTTGAATTTGTCTTTGGAGGCTTTATTTGGAGGCTTGTGGGATAAGTTAAACTTGACTCACACCTCTTAAAATTATTCACCAACCATACTTATGGTTTGGAGGTTAAATTTAGGACCTTTTATTGCATTTTGAAAATGACTAATTGTAAGTTTTAATTGCACTTCTCTTACATGTTTGAAATTCAGTCCCTTTGGAGTTATGGGTTATTTTGGAGTGTGTAAGTGAAATTGTCATTTTAATTTATTATGTTTTGGTGAATGATGTTGACTTTGTTCTTGGGGTTGAGGAAGAATGATGTGTCATCCCACATGGATCCACATCATCCTCTTATCTTCCCTCTCCTTTAAAATTCAAAATCCCTTGCTTGTTTGAGCTTGTTGAAACTTTGTCTATACCTTCCTTGGGGGCGACATTTTTGCTTGCTGATTTGGGAGCTTGTTGCTGGTGAAAGAAGATTAGAGACCATTGTATGCATGCTGTGGACATTGTTTATTTTGGACTTACATTTTTGCTTTTGGAAATCTTGTTGATCTTAGAACAAAATCTAGTTATGGAGAGGTATGAACTTGAGCCTCTTTCAAAATGCTTTCTTTCTCTTGCATGCTTGAATAGAAATGGTGATTGTTGTTATGTGTGTGTTGGCTAGTTGGGTAGATTGATTAGGACATGGTGTAGGAGAAGGCTATGGGTATTTCCAATGGAGGGCATAAGGGAATGTCAACGACATTATTTTTATTGTGGAGGGAGTTTGGGATAAGGATCCACCTTGGAAAAGAAATAGCTTACATTTCTTACTCTTGGCGGGGCATAATGGAGAAACTTTGGGGGGGGCATTTAAGGAGAGGTTGGGAGGCATAAGGTTTTATGGGATATGATATGATATACTGGCGGTTTGATTACAGGTGGATGCCCAATTCCAAATTGGGAGGCATAAGTAGTTTCCCCATAGTTCCTTTCTTTTATTGGCTTACTTAATGAAGCCTCAGTTTTGTGTGTATGTGTTCCAAATGCAGTTGAGAACTGCTATTCTTGCTTGGGCTATGTTTCTTATTATTTTATGCATGTGAAGGAACATTGTATGTTTGTTGTGAAAGCCATTGTTATCATGTGTTGTATTATCATCTCTTATTTCAATATGGTTGCAGGCTCAAGGGCCAATGAGGAAGGATGGCTTCTCCCTTCTCATTAGATGTCTTTGCTGAGTGGAGAGCATTGCCTTTTACCCTTCCTTGTTGTGATTAAGATGAAAAGATGAAGGAACTGGATCATGCTGTTATTTTGAAGCAAGAAGAAATGTGCAGTTTCACAATCCCTTCCTTGTGAGAAAGTTCATTTGTAACCCATCCCCACTTTGAAGTGGATGAATTTTATAGCATGATTTGCAATGAGAAGACCATTTGTGTTGGTAATGTAAATATTGAAAGTGTAATGTGAAACGTAAAGAGTTGTATTCCCTTCCCTGGTTTAAAAAGGTATGTGAAGCATGTATGTATCTATATATATATATATATATATATATATAGGGCCATATATATATATATATATATATATACATATATATATATATATATATATTGCATATGGTATTTTAAAGTTAGAAATAAGGAGTTAAGTTGTAAAGATGTTCTATTAGTTCAAATTCAATAAAGGAATTGCAAACTCATTTCTCGAAATTCCCATGGTTGTGCATTGGAAGTGGAAATACCTAATTGATGATCTGTAGCCTCTGTATTAAATTTGCAAGAAGCAAGAAACACGTAAGAAGGAAACTATACTATAATTGTTTGCATCCCCTTGGAAGTATATTAAAATTAGAAATCAAAATCAAGAATTGTAATTTAACTTAGAAATGAATGGCTGAATTGAGTTTAAGCAAATGTATTTAACTAGTTTAGGAACTATATACACTTTTGAATGATAAAATTGATATACCGATTTAGAGGGAAAAAGATCACTAATTATAAATTTTACATTCTGGCAATTCATTTTTCATAAAAATGTACAATTCAAACCTGCACTTAGTAATTAACTTAAAAATCTTTATAAGTTAACATGGTACAGACATTCAGGAACTCAAATGTGACACAGGAACAATTAAGAATGATACCTTCATAACTCATCTAGATTACAAATTGAATACTTGCACAGCTAATAAATCTGCCTATGGAAATAGAAATACTGACTTCCTACAAACCAATTGGATAAATAAACACTACAAAACAACCCATTAATAACCATTATGGGTATACCAAAAATCCATATTGTTGAAACAATATAACAAACATATATTATTGAATAATGAGTTATAATATAACTCATATTGAGAAGTTGAATATTACAAGTATAACTAATTAAAAACACTGCATGATTAGTTTCTCAACATTCCCCCCCTTAAACTGCATCAACATGGGGAAAATTGACCACTCCTGTCAACCAAGCAGCATGCCATCGAGAGCTTTTCAAAAAGTCCTCGTTTTCCCAAAACTGAGCTTTGGGAACTAGCTCAAGTTATGGCCATTTGAAGTTTTACTTCAATTTGGCATTCAAAAGGTAATAAAATTTAATCTAACTGTTAAAAATTTAAATTTTAAACTTTGGAAAAAATTTCCCTAAAAATTCACGTCGGCCCCCGCCATGCACCGCAACCAATCAGGATCTGCCACGTGGCACCTCGAAGGGGGCACCAAATTTAAACTTATACGGTTTAAAAAAAAATGACCTTGGGAAAAAATTGTCCTTTTCCCTGCCTCCGTTGCCTCGCATCCTCTAATAAGAGGGCGCCATATGCAAAATAAGGGCTACGATCTTGGGCACGGTTCACTTGAATGAACTTGATAGGTTCATTGTCACTTTTGCAGGATTAAAATAATCATCCCAATCGCTCTTCAGCAACTAAAGCCTTTTGTTCCAACTTATCAGGTGCCACGAGGGCATCTTAGAGCTGGCTTTTCTTACAATTCACAAAACCATTTGTCCTGGTTGGTTTACAGCCCTTGGAATGACATTTCAAAAGATCGTGTCCCCGTGACGATCACAAACCTTTTTTACCTTCTCCCTAGAATGATGATCTCCTATTCCGTGGGCATGCAGACCATGACACTTTCCTTCTTCTGTACAAACCTTTTGGTTTTTTCTTCCTCGGGCAAGCAAAGAGGACTAATTAAATTTGGTCGCAAACTGGTCCCTTTCCGATCTTCTCTAAGAGTAAAAACAATACTTGGTCACCACGGTATGGTCTTTTGCGCAACCGCATTTAGGTGCAAGATTGCTTTGAGCATCTTTTCCATCTACCTTTGCTTTTATTCTACTATTGATTCCCCTAAGCCGCCCGCGACCCGCCAACCCGTTCAAGGCTGATATGTCTGAACCATATTGTCATTTTCTCCCACTTTAGCCCAAAAAGTTTTCTGCTTTAGAACGCCATTGTTGCACTACCTAGCTTGAGATCCAAATAACTTGTTAATGTCACCCTATGGCATGTCCAAATCTGTCATAACACCTGTGGCATGCTAAGACATTAATGAACCTATCCAATGGGTACAAAGAAAATTCAAGAAAACAACTCGACCCGTTAAGCTAGGATCGAATACAATCTAGTCTGAACAGTCATTTTCCTATCATTAGTTAGAAAAAATGCAAAATTGGGGTCAATTGGACTCCCTCAACTCTTCAACTAACACTCTATAACCCTCCCTAGAATAATTCTGAACATGTCTGAACTGGATATTAGTTGAGTGAAGGAAGAGATCATAATGTTAACCATACATTGAGAAGTTGTTCCAGAACCTGCCATATTCACTAATTAAAAGCCTTGCAGACTTGGTTTCTCAAAATTGACCACTTCAAACTTCATAAAATTCTAAAATCCCATGACTCTCTATGCTAACCCTAGGGCATCGAGAGCTTTCTGAAAGTCTCAAGTGGTTGTCCCAGACGGGCATCTACAGCTTCGGTATGAAAATTTAGTGGCATTTAAAAAAATAAACAATTGGGCACATCTAGAAAACTTAGAACCAATTTACACTTTTGACTTTGGGAAACAACTTCCCTAAAACGTTCGTGGCCCCTGTTATCCTTAGTAACCAATCGGGACCTACCACGTGGCACCTTAGCAGGGGAATGAACCAAATTTAAACTTATCCTCTTTTAAAAAAATTCAGACTTGAGTGAGAGGAATTTTCCCATAGAGACCCCCGACATCTCCGCTGATCACCACTAGCCAATCACCGTGATGACATGGTGGCTAGGCGGAAGCACGGGAGGTAATCTGGACTTCAGCGTCTTTTGTTTCCCTTTAGGAAAATATTCCATGATGCCTCCCACATGCCCAGGCTCCCGTGGAGGACTTGCAGCTTGATATGATAGAGCTCCTTCTATCACGGGTCAGCGTATCTCCTCAACTCAGTGTGGAGCTTTTTTGACTTTTACTCCCTTGCTTGGCGTCAGGCCTTAGCAGTTTTTCCACCACCCACCCGTCTCCCGGTGCCAGAGTTCCAGAGCATAGTGACACGTCTTGCACCCTTTCTAGGCTTCATGGAGGTGGAGGTGTGCGTGAAATTTATCCTAGAGGCCATTTTAGACCACAACAACAGATCCCATAAGGGAGATCCTGACTGCTCCCACCCAATCATTTTCCCCACGCCATATCCCGGCAGCATTCACATGTAGAGGCCTCGCTAGTGAGCTCGTGCGGTTGCTTCGAACTCATTTGTGCACTTGTTGCTAGCCCAACATGCAGGGAAAAATGCGCCGAGTTCCCCCCCCCCCCACCGGAGGTCCGCCAACCCCTCACCTGAATATCCCCGTTTTGAACCTGGTTTTCAACATGTGTCCACCAGGAAAACTTGGTTTTTGTGCCTTGCATATGGAAAATTTCGCTTGATTATCAAGCCCCTGCAACAGAAGGCTGCAGACCCGCCAAAGGGAGATTTCACCCCTGCATGGTCACGTGTCCCCCTAGGGAAAAATTTGACCTAAAAACTCCTGCTCGGCCATAGACCTTGAGAAATATAAGCGAGTTAGGAGGACTTCTTTCTGATCACGCGTCACTAAGGTGAGAAAATTTCCTATCGCAATGGGAATGGTTTAGGGAAATTTTGGAAGTGTTAAGTATGATACAAAATCTTGTTAAAACCCTCGAGTCTATTAGAGAGTGAGTATGGGGTTAAATTACTCCCTGAACCTAACTAAAACATATATCCCATCAAATTTTGAACCTTGTGAACTTGATATTAGTTAATGAAGGAAAACATAGTGTTACAGTACATTGGTTTGGTTCAACAGAACTCTATTAGTCAAAACTGATGTCTTGCAACCTGCTATGTAGACACTTCAAATATATATATATAGTCCCATAATTTTTATACTAACCCTAGGTTGTTTCTTGCGTGTCTCTAAGTGCCTCATTTAAATGGGCATTACAGGCCTGGTATTAGACGCAATGCGTTCTAATAGGCCTTAGTGACCATTGGGTCACACTAGAAAACTTAGAGACATGCGTCACTTAAACCTAGTACACTTTAAATATACGCGCGTCAAATTAGCAAGAATTTGTGATGTTTTCAGTAAACATGGAAGTTAGTATAAACGCGTAGACTAATGAACTAACTCTCACTTTGCGTCTGTGCAGGAGGCTCAGATTGTAGCGAGTCTGTAACCTCTGCCCTCTTCTTGCTCAAATCACCACCAATCCATGTCACTCACCACCGGATAAGGGTGTGGTCATGCCGTCTACTATGCGTCAATATTATACAGTATCTCCTTGTAGGCATTTAATGCCGCTCCTATGTGGAGGATTAGGAGGAGGACTTACACACCTAGTCATGACAGAGCTCCTTCTATCGAGGGTACAGGTTTCTCCTCGACTCAGCGAGGAGCATAGAGGAGAGAACTCCCAGTGCAGAGTCAGCCAAAGCAGAGTCACCACCTAGGAGACAGGGTGAATCTAGAGTTCCAGAGCATAGAGGGAGAGGTCTCAGAGCCCTAGGCTTAGCCGATGCGCATGTAGAGAGACCTAGAGGCCGTACATTTTTAGGCGACATCAGCAGATCACATCAGGCCCGATGCTCAAAGCTTTGGCCCTTTCACAATTACTCGGGTGATACAGGTGGATTCCAGGTAGAGGCCATGATTAGTGAGCTTAAACGGTTCGCTTCTAAGATTTTTCATTATTCCTAGCAACATGAAAGCTCGTGTTGTGATCCATCTACTGAGGGATGGAAGCAGGAGTATCGTGGAGGACAGAGGAGTAGAAGCTCCATGTAGATTCAGAGTTAGTGAACTGGGAAATCTATTGAGGAGAGATTTAGGAGTAGGTATCTATCACGGAGGTTCATCCATAGCAGAGGATTGACGAGTTCCATGACCTCCGACAGGCTTCTCTATTTCAGTAGTAGAGTATGAGAGTAGATTTCTAGATCTATTCCAGTATGTAGAGTATATACAGGATGAGTACATGTGCAGATTCACAGGTTCATCTGGGGCTTGGATTTGGATATCAGAGGAGTAGTGTAGATTCACTATCCTCAAACATCAGTAGATGTCCATCGAGAAGGCCTATATTATAGAGGAGACTCAAGGGTAAGACCCATCAGGCTAGAGACCGAGTCTGGACCCCGCATTTAGCAGATGCAGGACGGTAGATCGAGGGGGTCAATACCTCTTCCTCGTTGTGGCCAGGGTACATCACAACCATCCTTTAGGCTATAGCAGTAGCAGCAGTACTTTCCCACCTCATAGACCTCCACAGAGAACTGATGTACAGAGAGGTTAGAGTATGGGGCCTCCTCCTAGGGGTCCCATCAGGACACAGGGTGGACCTAGAGCTCAGTCAGCAGTAGCTCGCTAGCAAAGGCCATAGCAGACCGCATGGTTGGATCATAAGGATCCACACCACAATACTTCCAGGGAACCTACTGGAGGTGCTACTCATTGGAGAGGTTCAGGTGGTTGCTTTGGATGTGGAGTTGCTAGAACATTTTTGGAGAGATTGCCCTCAGAACCCTATCAAGGGTAAGGAACATATTTCTAGAGTCGATTGTTGGTGACATGGGACACAGCCACAGGATTTATACAACGGTTGAGAACCACTAGGCAGAGCACCAGAGCATAGTCATTGAGACCACAACTAGCATTGGTGGTATTCCTACCTCTATATTGTTTGATTCTAAGTTCTTCAAATTCTTTCATTGCACCATCTTTAGTAGAGCGATGCAGGCTGGTGGCAGTTAGGCCTGGTCTTAGTTGGGATGTAAAGATGGCTTCTGGAGCCAAGATCTCTGTGGAATCCTTAGTTAAGGAGTGTGTATTGGATTTGGGACATTTCACCACTACCTCATATCTCTGTATTCTTTGTTTGGGCTCGTATGGAGTCATTTTTGGGTATGGATTGGTTATCTGCACATAGGGCTAGGATGGATTGTTACCACAAGACTATATCTTATGCATATGATTTGGGAGTTGAGTCCATGATCTCAGGGGTCACGGAGACCCGTTTCAATTCGCATTCATCTCAACTATGTAGCTTAAGTGGTGTGTGCGACGGGGTTGTAAGATGTATGTTGTTACCGTAAGTGACAGATCAGAGGATGGATCTAGTGGACCATTGCTAGATGATCATCCCATCTTGAGAGAGTTTTCTAATGTCTTTGCAGGGGAGCTACCGGGGTTACCACCCCCACGTGAGATTGATTTTCCGATAGATCTAGTTCTTGGAGTAGAGTCTATCTCATGAGCACCTTATCGAGATGACCACCCCAGAGCTTTGTGAGCTCAAGTTGTAGCTTGAGGGCCTTTTGGAGAAGGGCCTTATCCGTCCTAGTGTATCCCCTTGGGGTGTACTGGTGATCTTTGTGAAGAATAAGAATGGACCCTTTCTGTTGTGTATTAATTACCACCAGTTGAACAAGGTAACGATCAAGAATTGCTATCCTCTTCTTCGCATTGATGACTTGTTTGATCAAATGAAGGGAGCCAAAGTTTTCTCTAAGATTGATCTCAACTCAAGGTACCATCAGCTAAGGATTTCGTAGGTGAACATTCATAAGACAACCTTCCGCACAAGACATGGGCACTACGAGTTCACAGTGGTGCCTTTTGGTTTGATGAATGCCCCCGCAGTGTTTATGAGTTTGATGAATGGGGTATTTAGGATCTTCTTGGACCGCTTCGTGCTCATCTTCCTTGATGACATTTTGATATACTCATGTACAGGTGAGGAGCACGACGAGAACCTTCACTATGTTCTTTCAGTGTTTTCATGAGCAACAAATTTACGGGAACTTGGAGAAGTGTGATTTCTTTCAAACAGACGTGTAGTATTTAGGCCATATCATTTCTGAGGAAGGTATCACAGTCGATCCTTCCAAGATTAGAGCCATTATGGATTAGGCCAACACCCCACTATAGTGATCGAGGTGCACAGCTTCAGTGGGATTAGTAGGATACTACCGGAGATTTTTTCAGGACTTCTCTCGGATTGCACACCCTATCACTTCCCTTTAGAGGAAGGGGAAGAAGTTTGTTTGGTTGGACAGATGCGAGTAGACCTTCAGGACACTGAAGGAGTGTCTCACTATAGAACCCATTCTTTTAATGCCAGAACCACAGGGTGAGTTCTTTGTTTACACAGATGCTTCGTTGGCATGGGTTGGAAGGTGTGTTGATGCAGGATGGTAGGGTTGTAGCTTTTGAGTCCCACAAACTCAAGGATCACGAGCTTAATTATCCTACCCATGATCTTGAGCTTACAACAATTATATATGCTTTAGTTAGATGGAGGACATTTTCTTCTTGAACGGAGGTTCACACCCAGGACAGCTCATTTGAGTCTTCGCCACCTCTTCACGCAGCCCCAATCTCAATGCTCATCAGCGGTGTTGGATGGAGTTGCTTTGTGAGTATGACATGGAGATATAAGCATGTGAAAGGGAAGGAGAATGTGGTAGCATACACTCTCAGCAGGTGGATACATGTGGCTATGGCCACCTCAGTGAGCATAGATTTGAGGAAGCAGGATTCTTCAGCAGCTTCCTCTTGACAAGCTTCTACATTGCAGTATGAGTAGAGATCGAGTCATAGAGACCCCTTAAGGGGAAGTTTAATGGTTTTTCCTCTAGAGGTAGATGCTCTTCTTAGGCACAGAGGCCAGATATATGTTCCCAGATATGAAGGCTTGAGGCATAACATCTTGATTGAGGCACATCATGGCACCCTATTCAGCCCATCCTAGGGTGAAGAAGATGCACACTAACTTTGCGACATTTGTACCTTTGGAGAGGACTTCGTCGAGGACGTGGTTCTAGTTTGTGTCACGGTTTTTGGAGTGCCAGAGAGTTAAGGCCAAGCATCAACATCCAGGAGGCCTTCTTTATCCTCATGCCATACCAGAATGGAAGTGAGACAACCATTTCCATGGTTTTCATTGTTGGGCTACCTATGTCGAGATATCACCATGATGTCATCATGGTCATGGTTGATAAATTGACAAAAGTGGCTCACTTTATCTCTGTTGAAGACCACTTATACTGCTAGAGCAGTGGCACAAATATATTTGGATGAGATTGTCAAGTTGCACGGGATTTCCGTGGAAGATCATTTGTGATCTGTGATCCTGTTGTACACTCTACACTTTCTAGACTACCATGCAGTATGTCCTCGAGACGAGGATCAACTTTAGCATAGCATATCACCCTGAGACAGATGGAAAGATTGAGTGAGGTGAATCAAATTTTAGAGGATATGCTCAGGATGTATGTGATGGATCTGCAGTCTAAGTGGGAGGAATACCTATATTTAGTGGAGTTTGCCTATAATAACAGTTTTCAGAGTTCCATAGGCATGGATCCTTTTTAGGCTCTATATGGTAGAGAGTGCAGGAAACCTCTTAGCTAGGACAGGTTAGAGGAAAGAGTATCTCTTGGACCAGATATTTTGCAAGACATGGAGCAGCAAGTAGTGTTGATCAGGTAGATATTGTAGGAGGCACATGACAGGAAAAATAAGTATGTGGATCAGCATAGGATTGATCATAGTTTTGATGTGGGCATGAAGGTGTTCCTTCGTGTCAGGCCACACAAGAGCCCTATCTGTTATGGAAAAGGTTCTAAGTTAACTCCCAGATTTTTTGGTCCTTTTGAAATCTTGGAGCGTATCGGCCTTTTGGCCTACCATCTAGAATTGCCACCCAGCTTGTCACACATACACAATGTGTTTCATGTTTCAGTTCTTAGGAGATATATTGCAGATCCATCTCATATACTAGATTACACATCATTGTAGGTGCGGGATCAGGGGCAGGTGATGGTGGAGCTTGTCTGTATCATAGATCGCAGGACCCTGGGCCTTCAAGGTAGAGATATTGATTAGGTACGGGTGTAGTGGGACAGATACAACACACTTGGGAGGATGCCACAATATTACGAGTGCAGTTTTCACATTTTTTCTAGTGACTTCCAGGAGGAAGTCGAGTCTAAGGGGAGGGGGATGTAGTGCCCACTTCCCTTTGACACTTTTAGATACTGATCTTTATACTGTTGATCATATTATGGACACTATTATGTTTTGTTTTGGTATGATGGTTAGATGTTAGATCATGGATTATTATTGATCTAGATTCAGTTATTATGCATGATGGATACTAGAGACATTTTCATATGTGGATGATGATATACTGTTTGACATGGACATATTATAGATGTTGATTTGGACATGTGACATTTAATATTTTGAGTAGACCTAGTATGGTAGATTATTGATTATGGTATAATTGATTAATTAATTGAAAATGATAGTGTTGATTTCTTGATGTTGTTGTGATTCACATGTTTATATGATCTTGAAATGTTGTTTATATCATTTTGGATGTTCTGATATGGCCACGAGGCCAAAGGAGGTATTTGCGTTTTACAGGTTAAAATATCACAACAATGTCGGGTGACTGGAGACTAACCATATTGAAATTCTGGGTGAATTCAACAAGGTCACCATGGTAACTGTTGTAAGTGTGTGCGTTGTGTTTTGCTTGGGATACCCATGGGGGGGATTTCCATTATATGTGACCATGGGTTTGTGTAATTTATTAATGTGGTTTCTTTATTAATGTTGCATGTGTTTGTTTTGTGATGTGTTACCTTTTTTTCTTTAGCATTATATGTTGTATTAATGTTGTGAATAATCATGTGTTAAAATAAATAAATGAATATGTCAAGCAAATCTATCATTTTCCAAATTTGAAAGTAGAAAAACATAATTTTGTGATTCATAGAGTTCCAAAGTAGAAGTTTACGCATCATTTTGGTATCAAAGCTGATTATATATCTAGGACTGTGGTATTTGATTATTTCTTGTGATTTGTATGACAGTGACAAGGTCCAAAGGCGAAGAATTTTAACCTTACAAACTAGATATTTATATATAGAGGTGGCAATAGAGAATTCAAGCTCAAATGGAGGAAGAGAACTTGGTTCGTAGAGTTGAGATGCTAGAGACCATGATGGATAGGTTGCATAGAAAACAACAAGAGCTTTCATATCTGTAAAAGATGGCTTCAGTTAAGCAAGATTCCATGGAATCAGTGGTTTGAGCACTAGCCAAAAAAATTGGTATCGAAGGGAGCCAAGATGAGGAAGATTTGGAATGGCATGAAGAAGAGGCTACAACTATAAGAGAGAAGGTAAAATCTTCTCATACTTTTTTTAAAGTCAAAATGAAAGTTGAAATAAAGAATTTTAAAGGACAAGTAGATGTAGAATTACTGGGTAAATGGCTAAAATAGTTGGAAGTTTATTTTAGTGTGTATAATGTCACTGAGGCACAAAGGATCACCTTTGCACGTCTCAAAATGGAAGGTAATGCTTTGGTTTGGTGGGAAACCTGTCTAGCCACTTGTGAAGGAAGAAACGTTCTATTGTCATTACTTGGAAAGGTTTTAAAGAATTACTTAGAGATAAATTCTATCCTATTGGCCATAAGACTGACCAAATGATTAAGTGGCAGTACTTTAGGTAGGGCAATGGTCAAAGTGTGTAGGACTATGCTACGGAGTTTCAGAGACAAGCCATGTTGCTTAATATGGACTTGGAGGATGAGGACATTCTGACCAAATATTTGGGAGGACTTCACACTCACCTTCGAAGGAAGGTAATCTCCATGAAGCCCAAGTATCTCAACGAAGCTTGCGTGTAAGCATACTATATTGATGATGAGAAGAATTAAGGAGAAGCAGAGCCAAAGGAAGACCGATCAACAAATCAACAAAAAAAGGAGCAAAGATCATCAAGTTAAAAAGGTAAATGGAAAGGTAAATAGGCTGCCACTGATTTGCATACTTGTAAAGATCCTAAGAATTTTTGTAAGAATTGTGATTTAAATGGACACACTTATGCCACATGTTGGAAGTTGCATATGGAATTTCACCCAAAGCACAAAACTAAGGATTCCAAAAAATCCATGACCACTGTGAAAAAAAAAGAATAGGTGAAGATTGAGGATGATTCAGATGTAGAAGAGAGGCTATGATGCATGACCACTGACATGCACGGGGGAAAAGATGAAGAAGAGATGAGTAAGTTATTTGAAATCAGAATACAAATCAATAAGACTAAGGTAAACACTTTGGTAGATTCTGGTTATCGGTCAAATTTGATTTCTGATACTGTTGTAAAAGAGCTTGATCTAGAAACTTACGAGCATCCACATCCATACCCATTGGGATGGGTAAATAAGGGTGTAGAAATCCAAGTAACAAGGAAGTGTAAGTTCAAATTTGGGATAAATTCCTAATACATAGATGTATTAGAGGCCAATATCATTCCACTTGATGCATTTGATGTTGTCTTTGGAAGTCCTTACTTGTATGCCAAGAATGCTATATTCATAAGGAGGGAGAACCGATATAGATGGGTCAAGGACAAAGTCAGATTTAACATCCGGGCACACTAGAGTAAATCAAAGAAGGCTATGGTAAGTGCCAACCAAGCACAAAGAATTATTTAGGAAAATCATCAGTTTTGTTTAATTTCATTGGAATAAAATCAAAATGGAGTAGAGAGCACAAATGTTTCTAACCAAAGGATGGAGAATTTGGATAGCACTTGTCAGTTTTTGTAGAAGAAGCCATCACATGAATTGATCATTCAAGGAGCAATACAAACTTCCGCTATGCAGTCACCATATCTACTTACTGATTCATTGGACTTGACAATAGGGCATCAGGAAGAGGAGGAGATACAAGGAACAATGGTGACTATAGCAGCAACACACATGGAGAGGATCAGACAAATCCATCTCAAGAGATAAAGTATACCACACTTCATGCAGATGCACTCGGTAGAAAGTTGCAAGAGATT
Organism: Taxus chinensis; assembly: GCA_019776745.2. Taxonomy (NCBI): domain Eukaryota; kingdom Viridiplantae; phylum Streptophyta; class Pinopsida; order Cupressales; family Taxaceae; genus Taxus; species Taxus chinensis. The sequence continues at coordinate 166,403,495 of CM034146.1, read as the reverse complement.
GCACCTACTAGGGTCATCTATGTGTGATAAAGAAAACATACATAAGTTGCCTTCTAAAGAGGATTGTACTCAAGGCAACTCGGAGGAGGATGTAGCACTAGAGAAGTAAACCAGATATCCAAAGGAGTCTTGGTAGGTTGGACAAGAAGAGAAGACGCTAAGGGAAACCTGGTGGTACTTGAAGGAGCAAGAGAGGGAGTTGATTCCTTTACTACTTCCCCACTAATATTTTTTGATACCTAAAGCCTCCTAAGCAGGGGAGGTATTATCCATAGGGATATAGGAAAACACACCATTCCATTAGATCCATTAGTACCAAGAAGGAAAAGTGAAGAAAAATGAGGTTCTGTCAGAATTTTAATAGAATCATCACTTTGTACAGAGTGGTGGTTAACAGAACCCCCACCGCACCTGTAGGGGTGGCAGTCCTGTAACTATTACCTAGCTACGGAGGCGGTCCTATATGACCGCCAGTCCTGTACAGGGTGAAAGTCATATCACTTTTGGCATGGAAAAAATTGAAAGAAGTATGAACAAGAATGGGTTCGAATTTGAACCATCTAGCCTTGTGTCTATTCCTTTCATGTGCCCCTTACACATCCTTCAGTACATATGAGGACATGGTGAGAAGGCTATAAAATCATGAAGGATCAATGAGATTTGGGGATTCGAAGATCCCAAAGATATCAAGAGAAAAGTTTAATTGTATGAGAGAAAGTTATAAAAAGACTTTCAGTGTTAGAGTGGATTTGTAGGAGCAAGGTGCAAGAAAACAGAGTAATTAAGTAGATAGAAGTTTTACATTGTTTCTTCTTTTCATACTTATTATAATCTGTAAAATTTGATTAATTGGCCAATACAAGTGGGAAGAAGGATCAGTTTCCCTTCTCGACTAGGTTTCCCTCTTTAGGGGTTTCCAAGATAAAAAATATTTCATTGTGTGTCTGAATTGATTAGCATTCTTTACAATTTTGTTCTAAGGCACTAATAAATTCAGTCACTAAGCTCTAATCCTCAAGAAAATATTTCCATCTTCCAAAGTTGAAAGTAGAAACAACTTAATTGTGTGATTTATAGAGCTCCAAAGTAGAAGTTTATGGATCACCAAGTACTACCACTGAAACCTTTATGTTCAAATGTGTAAGATCCTACAAGCAAGATAAATGGTTAATGGATGTTCCTAGTTACAAGAAACAGTGGGAGATCAATGGTAGCACAAATGTATAACATGAAGAAGATATGATACCTATCCTGAGTCATCTCCTTAAGACCGAAGTTGCATAGGGGTCCTTGAAGGTCTATCAAATCATCTTCATAAACCTAAGATCGTCTACTTTGAAGGATTGAGGAAAAAGATAATGCTAACGTACCTTGGGAGGAATATCATATTCATAATGTTGGTTGATGGGTTGATGCGAGCGTGCTGACATGTGGTATGAGATCCACTTAGTTGATATGTGAGAGCTTCCTTTTGGCTATAAGGAATTAGTTATATTGGGGTAATGAGTCAAGACCTACCATTGGAATTAGGTGTTACCAATCTATTAAGCAGTGAACTGCCTAGTGTATGCTATATAAGGGAAGTGTGATTATCAAGGTCATGGATGGCTATAAGTTGATTGTATTCTAAACAATTGGTAATGCAGGTATATTGGAGTAAGTGTCCCCTATTGAAGTGGATTCCTATTTTGGGATATTATGGATTTACTCCTTCTTTAAGGAGCATCGTATGGTGTTGCCCTAATCTTACAGGGCTAGGTTAGAATAGGATCTTCAGTTCATATTAAATGGTTCTGGGTCATCTGCAGGCCTAACCCAGGGGTCTCTTGTGTTGTTTTATCTTCAGGTCAATGATTGTGAGAGGGAATTTTTTGGATATGTCAATGTATCTTAGCATGTATGGTAAAATACAAAGCATCGATTTTGGTAAAGGCTGACTGATTGTGGTCCAGGTGTAACCTAATTTTAGATATTGATCTATGGAGTTTTGGGAATGCAATCCGAATAAGATTTAGGTCTCAAATTTTTAACCATAGTGCACAAAGGGTTTTAGTAAGCTACAGGATCCAAATATTCAGAAAGTTTCAATAGTGTTTTGGTGAAGTTATTACATTTTTAATATTGGAGGCTTAATGTTGGAGGACGTCAATGGGTCACTAGGTCAAACATTAGTTTGATAGGAGTAAGTTTGATGAAACCCTGGATATTTTTGTGCCATGATGGAGTATACCAATATTACTTACTTGGATTCAAGTCCTGGGAAACCTGTAAGTGAGGGACAGAATGGCGTTGATGATAATTTAAAGGCAACATGTGATTTTGAAATAAAGGAAAGATTCTGGTATGGGTTAGTTTTTTATCATTCATCTTGGCTTGGTTAGATCAAATCATTGACATTGGTATGGCTGTGCATTTGGATATACATCTATTGGATCTCCTTCCTTGAATGCGAAATCTCGCTGAAGATATCACTCTTAGCTAGATGGGAAATCAAAAAAGAATACACTAATTTTCGCAAATTTTAAAGAAGTAGTAGTAGTAGAAGAAGAAGAAGAAAAAGAAGAAGAAGAAGATGTTGATATATATAGGGTTATTATTGTAATTGATTGTAAATTATTGGCTTATTACATAGCGACCATTAAAATTTGAATATACGACGTCGATCATTGCCCTTCGAGATTTAATAGGTTTACCTGTGAACCATGGACGATCATATGTTCCTTAGATCTCGTGTTGTTAATCCATGCACTCTCCACCGGGAGCTATCTTGGAAGCATGTTTGTATATGGTTAGAGAGAATGTAGGCATTGTTTTTTATGGAAAATGCGACTCTGAGTTGAGTCAAAAGTCTAGTAATATGGAAAAGTACTGAGAATAGGTCTTTAGGTGAGATGGAAACTCTTTGTCACGATGTAAGACTTGGTGAAGATGTCTGAAAATGTGGAAACGTATGCCTCTGATTTTGGCTCATTCCTAAATACTAACGCCATAGCGAGGATAATATGAATTACTCTAATTCTGAGATGGATTAAACTAATATTAGTCGCGGTGTAAGGGGTCATGGCGAAGTGATTCTGATGAACGGTGGTTCGTTTGTCCCTTCCACCAAAGGGAGTGCTGACCTAAGTTTAGTGCCTACTTGATTTTGGCCAAGCAGAAGCCTGTTATTATCAAAGACTTCACGAAATTTTCAATGCAAAGTGATCCCAAAGTTATGCATCAAAAGGACAATATATGGAAGGAAAATATCCCGTGATGCCTCCATTTCTCTTTCACTTTTACGCTGGTGTATTTACAATGCTTGAGAGGAAAATTATGCGTGATGCCTTAGAGTAGAAAAATGTCAATTATATTACCCTAGATTATTAAATTGGATAAAATTTAGAATGCGTATCGTTACTGTATCACTATTTTACTTTACAAAGAACCATGAATACTTTTGCCACCTACTTATTTTAGGCTGTATGCAAAAGGTATTGTTTAACATGGATACAGTGCACGTTTCTTATATTTCTTATATGTATAAAAGTGACGTCCTCATACGTAGTTGATTATTTTCAAGACACTTCACGTACAAAATAGTATATCTGGATTGTCTAAACTACCATCTTGATTAATATATGTGTCGGAAGTGCATAATTCTCACTATTAGCCTGCGTATTGATTGCTATCAGATGGCTATTATTCTATGAGCGTAATACAAGACCATTATTTTCATCTCATTCGTTTATCTGATCAACGATCAAGACATTTAGCTATGTCATAGTTAGGGGATTTGAAAGATGCCACTATCACAATTTAGGGGGGCAAGTTTATTGATGACTTTGAGCTCTTAGCACTTGCATAGGCAAATCAGCATTCAAGAACTATGTTGGTGTATCCTACTCCATATTATCATCACTATAATCTTGATCCAACTATATTGAACATAAGGTTATATAAGTTTTGAAAATAAGGAGTGCGTGATCATATATTTGATTGATCCAATATGGCCCTGTTCATTTATCGAAGAACCTTCATGAGTGATAGAGGATTTTTTTTAAAATGCCACTTATGTCCCATATTTTTCACAAATTTTCCAATTTTTTTGAGTTGTGTAAAGGAGCCAATTGTTGGTGCCCTAGACGATTAACAAGCTATGAGTGATACAGAGTTTCCCTTGTGACCACTAGGCACATGGCAAAGTTATGAGATGGTTTGGACATTGCAAACTCAAAAGTGCAGTTACTCACTTCAGCGAGTTGCTCTTTGTTAGGCATTTAGGAAGAAACTAGGTACCAAGGTACATCGATGAAGGCAATCCTGAGGTGTGTCTACACACACATGACATTTTTCTGTGGCATAAATTACAGTATGCAAAGGAAGACAAAAATCTAGTTTATACCATGCGTTGTTAGGTCAGACTCAAGAATGTTAACAAAAACTGATACAAGTGTTGATAAACTATACATCTTAGTTAGGGACTATACAGATAGTTCCAACCCTAGTTATCCTGACTGGGGTTACCTAGGGCGCATTTTCTCCAGATTTGTCAACCCTATTATATGACTTTTATCTTAACAAAATATACCGTGAGCACGTGCATTTATCAGATGGGCGAGAGTGCTTGAGCCATCTAAGGTTTATGGGATGGTTCTGGCCCAGTGGGATTGATGCCCACAATTCCATCAGTGATACTACTTAAGTAATTGTCTACATATGACAATTGGTGCACATGGTAGGGTAATGTAATAGTGCAGATGTGTTTTGAATTCGGGCGCGAGATTCTGTAGAAGCAATGTTGAGTCATAGCTCCAAGCACGCTTTGAGTATTGTGTTGAAAGAGCGGTTAGGCTTGTAACAACCCTATACCCCGTGATACATGGTGGACGAAGGAAACACTTGAGGTGATTCCTATGTTAGCCATGGAAGTATCTCTTTGTGTTGTGTTATTTTATTCATGGACTTTTATTTGAGATCATGTAATAGTTTCTGCATACCTAGTTTCTACCGTTGAAAACAATTCGTGCTGAGTGGGATGGTTCCATATTTTATCCCTTATCTCCTAACACGAATTGGAGAGAGTTGAGACATTGATAATCTATCAACGAGGTTTCGTCAAGTGAGAGTCGCAATGCACCTACCTCAAATATGTGAAATATCATGATAATAAATCTCTATTCAGCACCATGTTTAGCAGTGTGAGATACTCTGGAAAGAGAAGACCGGAAGCTTTACCAACTTCGTTGTGGGTGCAAAAACTTCTATTTGACCTTGCAAGGTTATGCACGTGCATGGTATGTTTATGCCAAGTTGAATAGAGAGAAATGTAAATTGGACAGAGAATTGACCGCAAGTTATGATCCATACTTTTGACTACTTTATCCACTAAACCACATGGTGAATGGAGGCATTGCACAGGTTATGAAGTGCTTGACTATGGGAGATAGTGCAAAAGCTGAAGAACTCATTCTAGGAGTTACTTGGTGAGAATCAGACCTTGAAACGCACTCTTTGAAGAAGTAGAAGAGACAGATTGCAAGAACTACTTAAGCTGCACTTTCTTAGCAGAAGGGAAGAGGGAAGATGATCTATATGATGGATGATGAAGAAGTGGAAAATTTAGACATTAGATCATTTAGAGGGTACGTGCGAGGTATTAGATAGTTTGGATGAGAAGGCGCGTGCACGTACCATGAACCTATGAAGACAAAGAAAGGGAAACATTGGAATGGATATGTTGAATCTAAAGAGGCCATCATTGGAGATTACTGGTCTGAATCTCAGAGGTTGGCTAAGATGATTGAGTTACTATGCGATTTCCAAGCACTTTTTCCCTAGAGGCTACCATGAGTTGAAAGGGAGTGCATGAATCTTTGGGTGAGATGAAAATTAAGTTTAAAGGAAGGTGTGCGCACCCGGTTAGGAAGAGGCCTTATAGGTGAACCCTAATTGGTGCACGTCAAAGTTAAAGAATAAATTGACAAGATGTTGAAATCTAGCATCATTGAGCCCATAAAGGAATCAGAGTGGGTTAGCCCGATGGTAATCAAGTATAAAGAAATATGGAAGAATCAATATTTACGTGTGGACTATAAAGAATTTAAATGTTGCATGTGTGATTGATCCTTTCCCTACACCTTTTAACATAAGAAATCTTGGAGGGTGTGTGACAGGGTGCGAGATCTATTCCTTTACTGATGGATTTTATGGGATATCACCAAGTGAGGACTCCGCTAAATAAAATCAAGAGAAGATAACTTTCACCACTGAATGAGGTGAAGTTTTGCATACATATGTGATGCCTTTTGTGATGAAGAACGTGCAATGCAGTATTTTCACACATTATTTAAAAAAGCATTCCAGGATTTTATTCAAAAATTTCTTTGCAGGTTTACTTGGATGATTGGACTGTATATGGGCTTGGTCAAGGATCATTGTGACAATTTGAGGTTAATTTTTGAGAAGTTGTAGGAAAGTTAAGCATCTCATTTAACATATTAAGAAGTTGCATATTTTTCTACACCTTTTGGAACTCTACTAGGGTACGTATAATCTACAAGGAGGGTTTGTTAGTAGATCCCACTAAGGTTGCAGTCATCTTAGGCTTGGAGGAGCCTAACTAGTCAGAGTGACATGTGTATCGATTTCCTTAGGCCACACAGGGTATTACAAAAAATTTATCAAAGCGATATGGTAAGATTGTCCATGCCCCTAGAGGAGTTATTAAACAGGTAAAGGCAAATTTTATTGGGGAGAGACTACAACAATCGCGTGCATTCGAGAGCATTGAAGGAAAGGCTCACTTATGGCACCTATTATGTGCTTTCCTTCATGGAACAATACATTCCATGTGCATGTAGACGCTTCAGGCATGGCCATTGGAGTAGTATTATCCGATCCTAGGGAAGGTATTGTTGATCACCCTATTTGTTTTCGCAAGTATAAATTTGACACCAGCTGATAAGAACTCCACAAATACATAGTGTGAGGATTTGTCAATGATCTACGCGATGCATAAATTTAGACAGTACTTGATGGCTACCCCATGTATATTCTATACAGATCACATGACACTTAAGTACTTAGTGAACATGCTCATTTTTCAAGTGCGCATATGCTATTGGATTTTGTTGTTTGAGGAGTTTGACTTTACAGTAGTGGTTAAGCCAGGCAAGAGTAACTCCGGATTAGAACATTTATGTAGGATTAATTCAAGTGAGGATTTGCAGAGCATTGAGGATACAATGCCAGATGCAAAACTATTCAGATTAAATTATGCATCCTCTGATTTAGAAGATATTGCAATGTTTTTTCGTACTGGTGTAGCGCCTGAATGAATGTAGGCCTTGGAGAAGAAACAAATTGTTATACGTGTCGTGCCCTATATGTTGATTGGTGGAGATCTTTACAAGTTAGGTCGAGATGAGGTTTTGCGCCGGTGTGTACTTGAACATGGACACTCTGCCATTATGGAAGAGGCTCATGGTGGAATTACAGGTGGTCATTATGAAAAAAATGCCACCGTGTGCAAGATACTATTGGCAGGCCTTAGGTGGGAAAGGAATTACAAGGATTGTATAAAGTATTACAAGGCATGTAACCATTATCAGTGCCTTGGAAAGCTTGAGCATAGAGATGACATGCCATTGAGATCTATTGCTAGTGCAGATCATTTTGAGAAGTGGGAAATTGACTTTGTGGGTCTTATTTCCCCACCCACGTGTAGGACGAGATCGCACTACATCATAACTTGCATAGATTATCTTACACGGTGGGTGGAAGCAGCACCTACAAAGGATTTCACGATAGTTGCAACAATAAGGTTCTTATGGGAGAACGTTATTAGTATGTATGGTTGTCCGTTGAGTCTGACAAGTGATATGGGCATACACTTTTTGAATGAAATTATCAGGATATTATTAGCATAATTTATGTTGGTGCATCACAAAAAAACCCCTTATCATCCACAGGTTAATGGGACTACTGAAGCTTTCAAAAATATACTGAACCACACATTGAAAAATATTTGTGATGTTGGAAGGAAGGATTGGGATGATAAAGTCTCTTCTATACTTTGGGCACTTATAAAATATTGAACAAAGCTACACCCTTTCAATTGGTGTTTGGCGCGGAAGCTATTTTCCCCGTAGAATTCATGTTACCCTTCCTGGGTATTGCACACACAGGAGGATTGGCGAATGAACAAGCACTTAAAGAGCGTATAAACAAACTAATGTAGTTGGAAGAAAGGCGCGCTATAACATGTTGGATCCAAAAGACATAAAAATCTAGGCAGAAGGCATGACATGATCAACATATTAAGAATAAGAATATTGAGGTTCGGAAGATGGTTCTTTTATATGATTCTAAATTTTTGTGCCATCTTGAAAAGTTTCAAGTGCATTGGTTGGGACCGTATATTGTTACCTACATACTTGATTCAGGCATTTTCCAGTTAGAAGCACTGGATGGGACACTATTTCCCAGTTACTTTAATGGGAGTAGGTTGAAGCCCTATTATAAATAACTCTTCTTTGTGTTTTTAATAAGGTAGTATTGCCATTAGATTAGGTTTCCCTTAATGCATTTCTTTTATATGTGTTTCCATTCATTGTTGCTCTACTTTGTCAATTTAGTTCAGTGTTTTGTGTAATAAGCGTGTTTGCACACCAGAAGTTGATTACTATCTATTGGATTCATGCACAGAGAACCATGCATACTTTTAGTGTGGGGTGGATAAAGAAGGATTGAATGGTGCCTTATTTCAAATTGTGATGCATGGTAAAAACAAAGCTACAGGTGATCAGAGAAGGGATAGATTGAAGTAGAAAATTTCAAGGAAACTACTCAGATTTACAATCACGCATGGAGGGATGGATGCTCGATATAACATGAGGTAGGTTGTAACATTAAAGACTACTTGGGAAGAGTCACATTGGATAGGTACTTTAGCACAGGGACACACGTGTAAAGGAAATCTATGGAAAAAAAGTAGTGGTGCGCCAGAAGGTTATGACCCAGGCACGGAAATGTTAGGCACAGAAAATAGGGTGAAATGCATGGAAAAGCACAGATGTTGAATTAATTCCATGTACAAAAGTGGTTGGGATCAATTAATGTGAAGAAATTTTGAATTGGGCTATAAATTCGGCATTTGTAATGTTATTTTTACCTTGCATTTTTGAGCTATCGAATTGCAAAGTGTGAAGAAGAGCTAGGGTGAAGAGTAATCTACAGATTGATGAATCAGATAGGATTATGGCATGTTGTTGGTAGCATTCCATGCGGAATTGTGGTTCAGGTGGTGGTGCATGTGCTCGAAGGTGGGTTCGTGTGACTAGAGTTTGAGGAAGGAAAATTCATAGCTAGGGTTTCACGAATCAAAGGGTTTGGTTAACATTTGAGGTGTAAATATTAAGAAGGTGATAAAGTTAAAGTTTCAGAACATCCCTGTCAGTGAAGAAGGAAACATGACACTACGAAGAGCTCTAGTCGTTGAAGTAGAGACCGATAATGCGGTGAAATAATTTTTGGTCGATATGTTGTATCCTAATGGGGTGATCGAAGGACGACCATGGGAAACAAAGATAACCATGTGTAAAATATCTTATTTCAATCATAGAATTGATAAGAACATGAAATATATTGTTGTTGAGACCGTCTGCAGGACAACTAGGAGGACGACAGATGGAACAAGGGTCTTGGATGACTTAGGTCGAGAGATTGTTGGATATTGATCTGATGATGAAGGTGTTGATGCGACGGTTGCTATGCTCAAATATAAGAAGGGAGGTTGAGCATTCAAGGTAACAAACATTGATGATATAGCCACCAGGGTTATGATGTGTCTCGTGGGTTATAAGCTAGATGCCTCAGAAAAATGGACAGAGGTCAACCAATATTAGCTACATATAGTGCACAAAATGGCGAGTAAAACCTACTACAACATCGCCGCTTACATTGTAGAAAGCTTAGTGGTGGAGGCATGTGTCCAAGCAGACAAAAGTGATAAAATAACCTGGGGCACTATTCTAATTTTAATTATATTCAGTGAAATTAGCATGCTCGATGGGCCAAAAGAGAAAGTTTGGGAGTATCCCTTGGAACACAAATTGCCTGCAAAGAAGTTTGTGAAGTATATATTACATGGCTCCATCTCAAATACCTACAAGGAGCACCAGGAGAAATGGTTCAGATGGATGCATCAGGCATTTGAAGGAGAGTGGCGCATCCCATGTGAATGTCCTACAGTTCTGGATGGACAAGATGAGTTTGTCGTGTATCAGCACTTCAGTCTAGGAAGGTTTTTCATGAAGACGGGTGAGAAAAGCCCTTGGTGTAAGTTTCCCTTCACCTTTACTACATGTTATTTTAAGGATTCTATAAACAAGTTACATAACACTCGAAAGGTGCAATTTGACACTTATAAGGTAGACGTGGATATACATATCCTACGTAAAAATTATGCATGGTTGAATAGGGAAGCGTATGTAGAAATGCTTGAAACAAATAATATTGATATAACTCTGGAGACCCAGGCCATGGGGAAAATTGAGCTTGCGTGCATCTATGTGTGTCTAAGGCCACGCTTCAAATATGGAAAATTTATTATAGGAGAGGATATATCTTTTCCAGAACCTCCAAAATAGAAATAGATGATGGGCACAAGAAAGCCATTGGAGCAGACATCGCCACGAAAGGAAGAAACAATGTTATAAGGTCTACATAATGTTTTGGTATAGCCAGGAGAAGAACAAGGAGATGGTGTTGGACTAGACCATACCATGGTGTTGCACATGAGAAGAACGTGCATTGATACTAGCATTGGACCATCACAACTAGTTAGAAGATCACCATGCATCACCCTGGTGAAGAAGGCCAAAGAAGGAAGAAAGAAAAGGCACTGATATATTCTGATCAGGGATAGTGACGAAGAGAAGTCTTCACTTGAAAGCATGCCTGATGACATTGCCACACAAAATTTAGAAGTGAAAGAAGATGAGGAGGTAGGTGATGAGCATCCTGTGTTTGATGAGGATTCCACGAGTATAAGAGCACATGGAAATGAAGAAGAGAGTCGCATTGGTTGTGACACTGAAATTGTAGAAACTAACTCTCGCTCACATAAAAAAAGTAGAGAAGAGGAGGAAGTACAATAGAATACTGGCATCAAAACAAAGGGACACGAGGAGGAGCACAACAACGAGTCCAAGGAGGAGGTAATGATAAGGACACAAAACCTTGGTTATGCTGATGACGTGACAAAGATTATTCACTCCAAATTCTAGAGTACAATGGTGAAGGAATAGTTGTATGGCTAGGAGATGATGAAACCCAAAATGGCAACCACCCACACTCGCAAAAAATTATCATGGAGTATGAAAAATCATGTAGATGAGCCTGATTTTGATGTCTGTAAGGAATCATGCATGTTATGCAGGATGAAGAAGGAGCCACATTATAACCATATCACCGTAAGACCGACTAATTTTTTCAATGAACGGATGAGCAATGTTATAACAAAGGTGTATGCCGAAGTTGCTCGTAGAAACATTGATAAAGTGGAAACTATTTGGGTATTATTAGAATACAAAGGATAAAGATACTAAAGTCAGGTGCTTGACAACAAAAAGGGACAAAGATAAAGCAATGGTGCAAAAGTCCTTAAGATGGCAGAACATATTGGAGATGAAATTTTAAAGGTAAGACCACAATATGAAGACAAATTGGTTGAATAATTCCCCTCTGCTCTCCATTATTTGTGAACATTAGTCCATTTAGTATTAGACAAGGGACCGGTGCACCTGCCGAAACTAAAAGATGCAACAACACAGGCAGCAAAGGCTAAGGCATCAATGGTGCGCAAGATTACCAGTTATGAGTCAATATTGCAGACGTTAAAGGATGAACTAAAGAAAAAAAGATATGGATTTAAACATATGCGTGACCCCCGATGTAATAATAAGGACAAGGATTGTTGTAGAGGAGAGTGAGGTCCTGAAAGTAGTGAAGAATGAGGTGCTCGGGCGTGAGGAAATACTTACTTTGGCAGACGAAAAGCACTTGCAATCACACAGGAGCCTCAAAAAGAAATAATTAAGGATATTGGAAAACTCATCGCATGTCGGATGCATGTAATGGAAGGAATGGTTTCTAGTATGAAGAATGTACTTAGGGTGTTATAGAATGAAGGACAAAACATGACAATATATGAGTTGTACAGGGTACTGGAAGACATCCTAGACAAGACCAATAAAGCATTGAATGACTGGAATGAGCTAGAGGCAACAATCAAGTCTTAATATCTAGAGTTGATCCTACCTACATAGGGTTAGAGCGCGCATGAGTATTATTTCATTATTTCTGTACAGATATTTCTTCATTCATTACTTGTTATTTATTCATGGAGAGATAAGTTGGATTACCCATTTCCAAGGGAGGAAATGACATTAGTGTGGGGTAATGTTGGGATGAGAAATTGTAGCCTAAGTACTGAGGTGCATAAGGATTTGACATGTAAACATAGGGCGCATAGGTACGCGTGGGAATATAGCAAATTAGGTTGCGCCCGGGATCAAGACTTAGTTGTTTTCAGTACAAGGCTAATTTTGGGACATGGAGTGTAGAGCATGCAATGACATGAACAATTTTTAAGCACGTGAAGAATATTTTTGGGTGAATGGAATACTGATTGACATGTATGATTTTGGTGTTATGAATAGGATTATACTTCAGTCTATTATAAGGTGATCTATTCTTATCGAGCTTGCATGCTCTTGTATCTGTTTTGTAAGCGACACATGGATATTCTTAGCATGTAGCCTATTTTGAAGATGCATGGGCGATGAAGGGAAAGTCCCTAGCCTCTATATATATGTATGATTTGCATAGGCTAGTCAGTGTCAAGTATTTAATAGAGTTATGTTATTGGTTTGTATGCGCGAATGACTCATGGTAATCTTATTATGTATGTAATAGCTCATGTGTTTTACAACAATGAATATAATGGATCTTTGTGAATGGATATTTATCGTAGACATCTTTGATACTAGATCTTGTATGGTGAATCTGATTGTTTTTCTTGTTTAATTACTTATGCACTATAGTTATGATCTAGATGAGTTCAACATTTTATCTTTACATGTTTATCTTGGATCTACATTATATATTTGTCATCATGCTAACTTCTTGATAGAGCTCACATAAAAGAGGAATCTGGACCCTTGCATGCTTCGGGTGAGTGCTCAGGTTCTGCCTGGGTGAGCACTCAAATAAGACTACAATATTGATATGTGGAGTCTAAGATCACAACTAGAAAACAAGTGAACGCACATGTGTACATGGTAAAGATAATGACATACAATGTATCTAGCTAACATAGTAAACAAGATGTATCATGTGAGTATAAGTAAGCAAGACCAATATGCAACCAAGATATACAGTATGTTGTGGAGTGTATATGGAATGGAATGTAGAGTGAATGTGATAGGAGCCATGTGCCCCCACCCCCCCCGAGTGAGTGTGAATGTCTATGCATGTGACAAGATTAATTTATACATGCCCCCTCAGTAGTAGAATGAACTGTAGAACAATAGTGCGTCATCAGGAAATGGTTTGAGCGTGTGTGAAAGAAATATGTGATCATCAAAGTGTAGAGTATAGTGAGTGAGTGGTTGATCACGTGAGTGTGGTGAGGTTCATTCGTAAATATAAACCCAATAGTCGAGTATGAACCAAAAAACTAGAGTGCATCATAGGGTAGTGTGGTGTGTTGCTTAACGCAAGAGAGAAATGTTGAATGTGTAGTATGTCGTGTCGAATGTTTTTGTAAGATATTAAATGTGGACGCATTGAGTGTGTAATGTGATATGTTAAATGTATAGGAGTAAGATGTATCATGTAAGCATTGAATGTGTAATGTGTTGTTTCATGTGTGCATGAAATATTTGTATTGTGAACACATCAAATGTGTAATTTGTTGTGTTGAATGTGTGTAAGAGATGTATCGTAAAAGCGTTGACTATGTAATGTGTTGTATTGTATATGTATGAGAGATATATGTTGTGTGATTTGTAGACACCAAATTTGTGTCTTACGACAACCTGTGCCCCGCATCTCATTTCGCAACCTAACCTCACCACCTAAACCTCACACAATTATTTATTAATTACCTTATAATTAATAAATCCACATCTCCAAACCTGCCACCTCATTTCGCCACCTCATCATGGCCTAGCCCTAACCCTAAACTAACCTAATTAAGACCTATAACTTGGTCTACATCCACACCAATGACTAATTACTCCTCACCCGCACCAAAACCAACCTAATAATGACTTGACCAAGCCCATAACTAATCCCTCGGGAGAAAAGGAGGGAAAGTTGGCTAGTTTACTAAAAATAGCCCACTTTGACTTAACCGACATCGGTTCCTACTCGACCGCCGTTGGTTACGTAACCGCCATCGGTTTCCTGTAAATGACCTCCCCCAACAAAAAATAAAAAATCGAAATTCATTTGAAAGATCCGGAATTCACTTGGCAGAGCGGAGACAAGTGAAGAAAAGAGAAGAGTTTGCAGAGAAGGACATCGAGCCCAAGATTGCAACTGAGTAACTAGAGCACAGTGACACTCATCCAAGCATTGGGAGAGAAGATGGCTCACTTTTGATTGTCAGATCATCCCACCTGAGCCTTGCTTTCGTTATCACAGTCCTTGGACCTGTATCTTCATCAGGAACTAGTAAGTAGTGTCTTGTACGTTTTTAAATAACATTCGTTGAACTTCTGAACCATAGCAATTATAAGTTCACTCCTAGATCTACTACCCGGTAGCACCCTACATCTAACTGTCATTACTCTACCCTTACATTGCCCCAAGAACAGCCCCCACACTCTCTGAGTCTTCTCCATCACCCTATAGCCTACCCGTAATCATTTACCAGCCTTATAAACACCATAGCCACCTTACAGCCAACCTTCATTGAAAGCCCCTAAATCACTGCCCCTACCGATATCGGTTATCACCAACCGGTACCGGTGTATAACCGCAGTCAGTTATACAGTGACCGAAATTGGTCACTGTGACTCAAACCAAAACCAGCCTTTCCTCTATTGCTTTTTAACGAGGTAATTAAATTGTAATTTTGCAATAACTTCTTTGTTAGAATTTGTGTTAATTCGTATTAAGAGGGGAACTGACCACCTTCGAAAGGAAGTCCAATATTTCCTGGGCCCAAGGTAGTTCCCTCATTTATTGTCTAACTAAAATCTGGTGGTCTTGTATTCTTACTTACAGGTAGTCCTTCCTAGACAAAAAGGAGTTCTTCGCAATCAATCTGATCTTTCTCTACAGTACGCACGCACCCTCCCAACATTCAACAGGTATTCCTCCTAGCCCTAACCCTTATCTATTTCTCAAGAGAATGAAAGGATATAAGCACCTCTATTCTAAGAATGGAAACATTCTATGCGAAACATTTTGGCACTCCCGGTGGGACCCTTCTCGGGTTTCTTTCTTTCTTTCTTGCTTTCATATAGGGAGCACACTTGCTATTTTCTTCTTCTAAATATTCACAATATATTTTTGTCATTTTGGTAAAAGAATTTGTCTTTCTTCCTCATCTTTGCATTAGCGAAATTCATCTTCTTTGCTTCATCGAATATCATTTTCGATTTGGGTTTAAAACACATGCATCACATTCTTGCTTGTTGTTTTCAATTCTAGTGAACGTAGATTAAGTAACAGGTCGTACACGTGGGGGTGATATCCACGGTATCGAAAAGAAATTAATCTTACTTTCACATCACAACACATACCAAATCACATCATAATCAACACAACAGCTCAAACATTCCCCCTTTTTCCGTGGTATTCCTCCGCCCGATTGAGGTAACCTTATAAGCCAAAACAAACTTGACATTTCCCCTAGGTGTTTTGTTTAGGATTGACATCATCTTGCGTCTAAGGCATAAGCCCACAATAATTAAAACTAATCCTAGGGTTAGTCTCTTGATTTGCTTGTGCATCTTACTTGTTTTTAGTTCTGTTTCTTTGTCATACACTGTATTCAGTGATCACTTCAGAAAAATTTGGTAGGTATACTAAGCATCGTTAACCCCAAATCAGCAACTTCTTACAGCTTCTTACACCGGTCCTATTCTACCGACATCGGTTAACTGACCGATGCCGGCTACTGTCTAACTGACATCGGTTACCTGACTGATATTGGTTACTGTCTTTCACAGTTCTCGACAAACCAACAACCTACCAATTCCAACATTTTGTGGTTGTTTCTGTTCCTGATAGATTGAATCCCTGCTATGTACTCTTGTCCATGGTTGTTATTACTCAGAAACAAGCCGTAGCCATGGTTTCACATGCCTGCTCCGTGCCTTTTCCTGAATCACCCCCTTCACATCCTATGGGGAATCCTATGGACACCAGTGAGGTTCCCAAAATCCCTGTAGTAGATAAGGAATTTGTGAAATTTTTGGATGTTAATCCTAGCGCTGTACAGTACTATTTGTCTGATACCCCTGACCGTACACCCGACGGTCAACTCCTTGTTGGTATGCCTATTAGTATAGTTACTCACTTAGCTCCTTCCCCACCTAATAACTCCGCCTTACCTTCTTCATCCTTAGCCCCGTCTCCTAACTCAGTGGCTTCGGAGGTTCATACGGCACAGATTGGCTTTCCTTTGGTTAATCTGGGGCCCCACATATCATTACCGCCGACTCCTCCTATCTCGTCTCTCTCGCAGACTGCCCCTTTCATAACTTTCTCTCTGCCACCTATCCACATGAGTTTTCCTTCTCAAGCTCTGCCCACCTTTTCATTTCCACACACTTATCCGGTGGCTTCAACATCTTATATAGGACATCCCTATTTGGTCGCCTCAACATATTCATCCTCAATACCTTATCAAAATTTAACCCCACCATTGTCTAGTGGTGGCTCTTGGCCCAATCCTCCTCCGTTTATGATAACCGCACCATCATCTCATCCAACCACTGATTTAATCAAACAAATGATGGACAAGATGCAAAATCTGGAGGCTTCTATTTCAGGAAGCCATAGCACCCTGACATAAGAGCAAGTTTGTCGGGAGCCTATTCATCCTTCTGTCCCCTTTCATTCATATCCTCCTCAATGGGAATTACCAAAATTTACTCGTTTTAATAGTAAGGAGGATCATCAACAACACTTGCGATCATTTAGACATGCCTGCTATCTGATTGCTCATGACAATGCCTTACTACTCCGCACCTTTCCTATGTCCTTATCAGGACCCACCTTGGAGTGGTACAGTACTTTAACCCAGCACTCAATCTTCTCTTTTAACCAATTAGCCCAATCTTTCTTGGATCATTTCTCCATTAATATTGCCAAGAAATTATCTATCACCGACCTCTATGCCATTCGATAATTTGAAGACGAATCTATCACAAATTTCATTGGACGATGGTGGGGCCTTATCAACCAACTTACTTATGTCTTACCTCAGGCCGAACTCATCGAACTCTTTACGCGGGACTGCGCTAAGCACATTTCTCCCACCCTCCAAATTCAAACTTTCTGCACCTTTGATGAGGCCTTTACTATTTCTCAGAAACTAGAAATTCGAGCCTTAGCGGACGAGAAATTGCGGGTTGCGCAATAAAAACCCTAATTTCCGAACCCAAGACTCCACCAACAAACCCAACACCACCAATTCTCACACATCGAATGCTTCAAAATAAAAAGGAGCTGTACACGCGGTGATGGTCAAACCCAAGCACTGTCTAATACCCTGCCAAAAACCACCTATAAGTATAAAGCCGAGCCC
Organism: Taxus chinensis; assembly: GCA_019776745.2. Lineage (NCBI taxonomy): Eukaryota > Viridiplantae > Streptophyta > Pinopsida > Cupressales > Taxaceae > Taxus > Taxus chinensis. The sequence goes on along the minus strand of CM034146.1, from coordinate 166,385,683 downwards.
ATCAATTACACTCCCTTGGGAGAAACTTATGGTGTCATCTTGGAAAAATTGCTCAAAGCGGGAGCTATCACCTTACCTCCTGTTAAACCTCACTCTGGGTTTGATTCCACCCACGCTATACCTTCTTGGTACAAAGAAAATGCCTTCTGTAACTTCCACCGCGTGAAGGGACACAGTCACGAAAACTGTAAGATGTTGAAAAACATAGTACAGGAAATGGTTGATGCAGGGGATATAACCCTCGATAATCCTAATGCCCCTGCTAACCGAAATTTGAAAATCTTCAACAAACCATTCCCAAACCACTCTTCTAACAGTAACATAAACCAAGATATCTTAGCCGAGGAGAGTGTTCATGAAATCCATGCAGTTTTCGATGACCAACCAAAAGCTTCTATCGAGGAAATTCTGAATCAAGCCTCGTCACTAACACAGGGATCCGCACCCCCTTCACCCCCATCAAGACAAAACGATAATCTTGCCATTCCTTTACTCATAAAGGAATTAACCACCCAAAGTTCTCTTCTCACAAATGAGTCTTCTTACACCACATCCCTGCAAGATTGTGAGCAGATGTTATCTAACTTATCTATTTCCCAAACATCTCCTTCCGTCACTCTTGCTGTAAAAGAAGAAGGCTCGCCACTTTTTCTGTCATCCTTAGAAGAGAAACCCCTCGAACCAACATCACCAAATTCTTTAATCATGACGGATCCCCTCAAACAGGCCCTCCTACCTATTAGTTCTTCATCGCCTAAATCTTTTCAGTGACCGGTTGACCTCTTAATGCCCATTGATATAGTGCCTCATTTACCCCCTGTATCACACCCACATTGGACCGGAATCACAACCCACCTCTCTTCCATACAAAATTTCCTATTCACACGTGAATATTATCATCCCTCAGAAGATAGATGAGTACTATGGGAGTGTTTGAGTACACCATGCTCTACTCAAATGCAGATGACCGATCCAGACACCTCTACCATATACCCGAGGTGTTTACAAAAGCTCAAAATGCCTATGTCCTCTTCTTTACCCCCCTCATCTCTACCGAATACCTCATTCACCTCTATTAACCTAACCAAACCTTTCCCTACCCCCACTTAGACCCTATGATCTATCTAAGCCTCGACCTATAGGTTATGATGAGTCTAAAATCTGTGCTTACCACCGCACACCAGGACATGATGTAGATGGATGCAAAACTTTGAAATCCATCCTTCGTCAGTCATCTCTCTCGGATAGAAAGGTTAAGAAAGACAACTTACAAAGGGAGGAACCTTTAGCTTCAATCCCCTCTCCTATACCACCTGTCCCCACCTCACCAAGAAATATCATTATTGCAACCCCACCTTTCGAAGACAATGACTTATCCCTACCATCTTCCTCCTCTCTTGTTCACGAGATCAACATGATTAGCATTGCTACTCGAGGGCAGAAAACCAATGGGAAAGCTAAAGAAAGCACACCTGCGGCCTCTCTTTCTCTGTCGACCATCCCGATCACACCACCACCTAAAGTGGTTATTCGTGGACTTGCCTACCCTGTCTTTGATGGAGTTTCCCACCGTACCATGATCAAACAGCTTCACCAATCACCTGTAAAAATGACACTGTATGATCTCATTCAAACCTCTGAATCTCATTGACAAGCTCTCATTGAAATCCTCCAAGGGATAGAGGTCCTACCTAATGAAACCTTGCCTGTTGCCTCCATTTTAACACCCAATCACATTGCTTCTCTCACAAAACAACCTACCTCCCCAACCACTTCTGTCCCTGTACAAAAAACCGCAGCTGTCAGTTTCTCCGAAGACGAAATTGTTGACTTTGGTGAAGAAGATCCTAACCCCGCTCTTTTCATCTCGGCTTACGTCCGAGACATCTGAGTACGTCGTGTTATGATTGATGAGGGTGCTAGCCTAAACATCATCTCTTCCAAATCCTTCCAACAAATGAATATCCCTTCTAGCTGCATGTGTGCCAACCCCACCATGTTGCGTTCATTCAATGATGCTATTACTTCTACCTTAAGCACCGTGATCCTTAACATTCGTGTAGGGCCACGTACCTTACCCGAACTCTTCAATGTCCTTGAGGGAGAATTCCAATACAACATGTTGTCAGGCCGCCCTTGGATCTGGGCTATGGGATGCGTTCCCTCCACCTTACATAGATGCATAAAACTCGAGTATGAGGGGAAGTCCTACACCGTAAAAGCTGACACTCCCCCCTTCAAAACCTGCAATATGTTATATCACCCTAATGATGTGCTTGTACCAGTCAAGACACCCATTCATCCAACCTAACCATCTACTTCAACCACACCTCCACCATCCACCTCAACCGCACCTACACCTTCAACCAATGAAACTACCGCCGTAAATACCACTTCCTTTCCCAATGACAACATCCCAACCTCAGATCCCTTAGTAGATTTTTTTAACGCCTTATGCTGGGGGAGTATCACCTATATAATGTCAGCACTTTCCATACCCCACAGGAGTACAAACAATTACATGCGCATCCTACCTATGATCGTCGTGTGGGGGAAGTAATCTCCTACGGACCACCTAATTGCCGCACCAACCTAACGTTTGGGGGTGTCGATATATCCTCTGTCACCCCTAAACCTCCCCTTGGTGTGGTTCCCTTCCAATCTGATTTTCAATATCTAACTAATCATCGTTTCGCCCTCACCTTCCTGATGCACTGTGCTTGGAAGGGCTACGGTTTCGGTCTTTATGAACAAGGCCAACATACGATCATTCCTGTAACTACACGCAAGCACAAAGATCGTTGTGGTCTTAGATTCTCTGAACCACCTACACCGAAGACACCGCATATCCATTGTATCCAGGAAGATGACGAAGTCACCCCTTCCGAACCATCATCACCCATTTTGCCATCGTCACCCACAGAGTCGATAGACCCTAAATCCATCCCTCCTAACTTTTTTTTTCATAAACACTATCTTCCTGGGTCCTCTCACTTATCAACGCGATAATGAATACCCATCTTCTCTTCCCCTTTTGTATCCAGACATGATCGAAGAGGACTCGCCTTCAATTAATGTTGTTGAGTGCCACGATGACGACTCCATCCTCATTTACCTTGGTTCGGACGACTCTTATATTCAACGCGCCTTACCATCTGACACTCAAACCATGTTGAATGAATCGACTATAGAAATCAACATCCACACAGAGGATGATCCTCACATTGTGAAGATCGGACAATCTCTTAATGCATCAGAACAAACTACCTTCACTACCTTCCTCCGTTCCTGCAACCAAGCTTTTGCTTGGTTGTACGCTGACATGCCAGGAATTGATCCTGACATTGCTGTCCATAACATTACCCTGAAACCCGATTCCAAACCAGTTAAATAGAAACTGAGAAAAATGCATCCATGCATTGCCCTCTTGGTCAAAGAAGAGCTTCAACGACTCCTTTTTGTTTCCTTCATCTTACCTATTGATTATCCTCAATGGATTTCTAACATCATACATGTTACTAAAGCAATGGGGGGACTTCAGATATGTACGGATTTCTGGGACCTTAACCTCGCTTGCCCAAAGGATGAATTCCCCCTACCAAGTATTGATCAACTTGTTGCTCTCACTGCGGGCCATGAGATGCTTTCCCTCATGGATGGCTTCTCGGGATATGATCAAATTTTGGTAGCCCCGGCCGATCAACATAAAACCGCCTTCATAAGTCCTTGGGGAACCTTCTACTATCGTGTCATGCTGTTTGGCCTTAAGAATGCTGGTGCGACCTATCAGCGGGCTATGACTTACATTTTTTATGACATTATGCACACTATCCTTGAGGATTATGTAGATGATCTTCTTGGCAAATCTAAACATCGCAGTGAACATCTCGATGTTTTAACCATTATTTTCGATCACCTGTTACAATACTGTGTTCGTCTTCAACCAAAGAAATGTTTCTTTGGTGTCCTTTCGGGAAAACTCCTTGCTTTTATTGTCTCTTTGCATGGCATCGAGGTCGATCTAACTAAAGTCAAAGCTATCCTAGAAATGCCCCCACCCACTAAACTCAAACAATTGCGTAGTTTGCAGGGCAAACTCCAATCTATCCGACGTTTCATCTCACAAATCTCGGATCGATGTCAACCTTTCCATCATCTCCTTAAAAAGGACATTGTCTTTCAATGGAGCGAAGAGTGCCACCAAGCCTTTGAGGCTCTTAAAGCCTATCTCTTGCAGCCACCCGTGCTTATCCCACCTCAGGACGATTGCCCTTTCTACCTTTACCTTTCCACCACCGACCATGTTGTAGGAGGCATGCTTGCACATCGTGACTCTGAGCGTTGAGAACAAGCCGTTTATTACATAAGTCGTACTCTTGTGGATTACGAGACTAGGTATACACATGTAGAAAAGTTGTGCCTAGCCCTATCATTCATGGCCACCAAACTCCGACACTACCTCCTGAATCACAAAACTTTTGTCATCACCAATGCGGACCCTATCACTATATGTACACTAAATCTCATATAAACCAACACATCACCCGATGGCTTAGGCTCCTTGCCGACCTCAACCTCGAGTTTGTACACCAGAAATCAGTCAAAGGACGAACTATCGCAGACCAACTCACGGAAGCCCCTTTACCTGGGGAACAATTTACCAATTTTACTTTCCCTGACGAACTCATTGCCACTCTTTCACTCAGTGAGGAGCGGTATCCAATGACCCTCTTCTTCGATGGATCCAAATGCCAGCGCAGCGGAGGGGCCGGCGTTTTTCTCATTCCTCTAGATGCTGCACCTATGCCTCTTTCATTCCGGCTCGATTTCCCCTGCACTAATAATACAGTGGAATACGAGGCCCTTGTTTTGGGTCTCCAGGTTGCGTTACACTTAGGTGTAAAATCTATTAACATTTTCGATGACTCTCAACTGGTCGTCAATCAAGTTACGGGCATCTACCAATGTAAAAATGAGGAACTTCAAAAGTACAAACATTACGTGGATTCACTTTTGACCTTATTTACTCATTATTCTATCCAAACCATTACCTGCTCAACTAATAAATTTGCAGATACTATGGCTTGCTTAGCCTCACAAATTCCTACCTCACCAAATGACTCTGACATATTTGTCTTGGTCCAACAACTCTTTGCCCCATCTTACTTAGCCCCGGATGTTGGTATGATAAATAATGTATCCGCTGATTCGCAGGATACTTGGTATCACCAATTTCATAATTATCTTACAACCTCTGTTCTCCCATCTGACCTTACGAGTAACAGCAAACATGCTTTTCTTAAAAGTGTTTCTCGTTACGTTGTCATGGGGGGGCTCCTCTATAAACGTGGCTTTGATGGCATCCTCCTTCGATGTATAATCGGCGCGGAGGTCACCTATATCATCCAACAAGTCCATGACAACATTTGTGGTGGACATTTTAGTGGCCTTGCCGTGGCCAAACGGATCCTTCGCCTAGGCTATTATTGGCCTACTCTTAATAACGAATGCTACGAATATGTTAAGCGTTGTATTATGTGTCAACAACATGCCAACCTTCAACATACTCCTAGCCATCCACTACAGGTCACATGAGATCTTTGGCCTTTCTCACAATGGGGTTTAGACCTTATTGGTGAGATTCACCCACCCTCTTCACAACGTCACCATTGGATAATCACAGCGACCGAATATTACACTAAATGGGTGGAGGCCATTCCACTCATTTCAACCAAAAAATAAAAAATTGTAGAGTTCATCAACCATCACATTATCTGTCGTTTTGGTGTCCCTCATCGCCTGATAACAGATAATGGAAAATATTTCAAAAATAAGTTGTTACAAGACCTTTGTGACAACTTTAGTATCAAACTTAGTTTCTCATCACCTTACTATCCACAAGCAAATGGTCAAGCCGGATCTTCTAACAAAACCCTAACCAAAATTCTCATGAAATTCGTTAATGATTTTGGAAGCAATTGGCCTGATCACATCCCCTTTGCCCTTTGGGCTTATCATACCAGCATTCGTACCTCCACTAATGCCACACCATTTTCTTTGGTATATGGTACCGAGGCTGTCTTGCCTCTCGAAATACAAATACCCTCCCTAAGAATATCTCTCCAGGATATTCTCACCAATGATGATTTCCGCCAAGAGCGGTTAGCCCAATTGGAGCTTCTTGACAAGCGTCATCTTACAGCTCTTGACCACCTTCAAATCTATCAAAAGCACATCAAGTGTGCTTATGATAAGCAACTTCATGAGTGTACCTTTAAGGTTGGTGATCTTGTCCTCAAAGAGAATCAACATGTAACCAAACTAGAAAAGAGCAAACGTGGAAAATTTGCTCCAAATTGGATTGGGCCTTACATTATCACTCACACTTACGGATCAGGCACTTACCATTTAGCTTCGCTCAATGGTAAGCCTGAGCCTGAACCCCTTAATGCCTTGCATCTTCAACCATTCTACTGTTGAATTTAGTGTTATATCACTTTTTATCTACCTTGCGCTCGTCCCTTGAGCTCATTTACCACCTCATACACTTTGTTTCATGCATCTCAAAATAGAATCAAGCTCACGTGGTTTGGTCATCACCTCCTCTTAAAGATGCCTCCCCCTTTTTAGTCTGGTCCATGACTTAAAAGTATCAAAATAACACGTTCTCAATTATACAATTATGGGATATTCTTGAGTCAAACTTCCTACAAAACTAGATGCTTCATGCCAAACAGACATCTAGACCTCAAAGTTATACATAGACTGCTCCCTCGAAGGACAGCTATGCACAAAAGCCACATCTGCTACTATAAATAGACTGCTTCGTTGAAGGACAGCTATACAAAGTCAGCCTTTATCAGAAGCTTCTCGCATTGATCAGCTTTGTGAAGAGCTCAAGAACAACAAAATACATATCCCATATGGACTTCCCACATCGATCAGTCTATATCCAGAAAAATAAACAACAGTATTCAAAAGCACTTTTGAGTCATGGACTTGTCTATTTAGGTTTGGTTCTCTTTCGTCAGAATAATCACTTTATAACAAGTTCTCTGCGCCCCAGCTCTACCAGCCACCTCACCTCACCATTCGTCAAAGAAAAAAAACTCAAGGGACGTGACGTATATCCGATATATTGTGATTATACAACTCTTTTCACCTATCAACTTCTCGCCTATGCAAGGTACCTAGGGATTCAAGCTCATCCTACGTTAATATGTGGTTTGTTTAGCTCTTTTCAAATACGGGACACTTTTGCCTCTTTTACCCGAATCTAGGATTATGTGTTGACCTTAATCAGGACACAGTTCCCTAAATACTTGGGTAAGCTAACTTTCGCTTCACCTATACCTACACCAATATCGCCAATACCTTACCAACACCAACAACATTACCCTACCAATATCAATATTTTTTACCAACCAACAAATTACCTAACCACAACCAAATTGCCTGAATTCACCTCTCCCTGGTCCTAAGGGAGAACTACATCGGTCTGAGGCCCCTCCTTGCTTTGTGCAATGGGCTATGTAGGCAGCACTTAGGAGACATGGGGTCTCCCAAGGTTAGCTCGACCATCCCCTACCATAACCTATCATGTGTTGTAAATATAAATATTTTTGTGTATTTCTATTTGATAACATTCATCTTTATCCTTTTTCAAAACAAACATTCAAAACACAACCATTCTTATTATTATCATAACTCAAATCAACATACATATTCAGTTTTATTTAGATGTTAAACAAATACATCTTCTCTATCATCGACGCGCAGGTCGGCATCCTTATTTATTCTTATACCTCTATGAAATTCACTTAGACCCTTGCGCCTCATCCCGAACCAGGTGATGATCGTGATCGTCGACGCCACTCACCTGGCCTCTCCATCCTCAAAGGTGCCACTGCTATTGGTTCCTCCCACTGATATGCCAATCTCTCCTGTAACATATGAATACGCCCTCTCGCGTGGAGGGAATCTCACCTCTAGTCTCTCTACTTGTGACTCCACAACCGCTAACAATCCCGTTGTCTCATTCACCCGCGTTTGAAGCTGGTGCACTAAACCCTGCAGGTGATCTCTCTCCGCTGTAATCACAGCTATGTTAGGCTGATCGGCCCTCTCACGTGAACCTCGCAGCTCTGCTACCCACCATAATCTATAAGCCTCTGTCGCTCCTGCATCCATTACCCTGCGATCGACGGCTATCTCTTCTGGTCCTTCTGGAGGTGTCGGCCGGGGAGGTGAGAATGATGCCTCGGTGTCGATCCTCATGTATGGTCTATAAGCCATGGGTATATCCTGAACAAATCCAAATTGTCACCACACGCGATCTAGAGGAATCCTCTCGTACTCACCTGGCCTGTGCCCCGTGATCCACCTCAATCACTCTACACCCCTCAAATCCTCAGCTATGTTCTCTGTCACCATATAGTTCCCGTAAGGCCTCCAATGGATATCCGCAATCGTCACCATCTCCCACACCTGCCTATAATACTCGATGTCATCTGTCACGGCTTGGGATCTCGCCTCTTGTTCTGTCTGGACCCATCGTCTGAATCCCAACCTCTGCACTCCTATCTCTCTTTCCTGGATTGGTCGGCCTATTGGTCGCACACACACAATGTGCTCATAGGCCCAACAATGTAATAAGTATGCACAATCCAGTGTCATCCTGTGATTTCACTTGACAGGCCCATAAACCCCTGTATAGCTCCGCCAGATATGCGGGTGCCCATGCGAAAGTCACGCTCCTTTCTATCATTTCCCAAATAATACACATCAATGCTTTTGGAAATCTTCCCCCATCCGCCCTTGGTAATGCATAATACCCCACCGCTATCATTAATACCACTGCCAACCTTGTTGCCTCAGGGTGTGCTGCATACATTATACCATAAGTGAATGTCAAACCTCGCTGTGTCAAATCTCGTGCAGCTGGACCAAATACTGTTGTTATCGCTCCTCGCGCAGCGTGCTAGGCCCTACCTGATACACTGGTCTTCCTAGTAATTGGGAGCCTCAAAATTCTAAACACATCTTCCAACGTCACTGTCATCTCCCCTGTTGGCAGATAGAAGGTATTCTTTTCTGGATTCCACCTCTCAATCAATGCCTACAACATAGCATGATTGCGTGCGATTCGTGAATAATAGCGGATTCCACTTAACCCCACACGGTTTATCAATGCCCATTCAGCTAGTGTTACATCCTCTCGGACTCGTGACAACAAAGCTGGCACACTATCATTCATCCTCAACCCTACCTCTACCTGCATACATCAAATCAACAAACAAACCATTCAATAAATCAAATCCCCAAGTGTTTTTTCTCACATTCTAGAATTTCATACAGTAACCGATATCGGTTATAGATAACCGATACTGGTTATCTCTAAACGATATCGGTCACTGTCAATCCTATACAGCCTGCTTAAAAACACCACCTATGATAATTATTTGCTCGTTTACCCCTCTCTGTACCTACAAACATACCCGAAACCCCTGCTTACCTACCCCATAACACTCACCCCATCCCAAACCATTGCCTATCACCTTTTCTTTTTCATCTCTACCCACTTACCTTCTCTCATCCTATTCATAAAACATGCAAGAATTGAATTACAACCAAAATTTTTACCTCTTGGGATGCAGCAACTTGAGGTGGAACCTGTCTTCCCTCTCGTCTCTGCCCGCTGGATGCTTCTCCTTGTTCAGCCATGTTCACCACCCTCTTCAATATAACTTACCTTTCTACCTTCTTAATCTCAGCCCACAATCACTTTACCTGTCTCTTTCCTCCTTATCACTCAATTCTCCCATGCAATTACCTGTATCAGTCGTCAAACAACGTCGCATTCTCGTATTTAACTTGTTGCATGACTCTAAAAATAAGAACTTAAGTTGCCTCCCAAGCTTTTCTATTTTTAGAAAAGCTCGTTTTAGCATAACCGATATCGGTTACCTAACCGGTATCGGTCATATATCTACCGACATCGGTTAGCTAACCGATATCGGTCACATGTCTCCTTTTGCTTAAACCTAGGCCTTTTCTTTGTTTTTTGCAAATTTTTGGTGGCGCCCGCCTCTTTTCCCTACATAAAGACATCGTTATCAATATTTGTCATCAGAATCCCATCAACACATTTACATATAATCAAAATTTCATCAACATCATCTATATACATTAAATTTCAAAACCATCGACAAAACAAATGAGACATTTTAATATATACATCAAACCAATCATTATACACACCATGTGGATCAAACTCATCATCTATATACATTAAATTTCAAAACCATCGACAAAACACATGAGACATTTTAATCTATACATCAAACCAATCATTATACACACCATGTGGATCAAACTCATCATCTATATATATATCAATGTCAAAATATACAACTTGCCCTACATGAGGCCTCTGTGATCTAAAAAATACAAAGTCGGCACACAGGCCGATGTCTCTATCAAAATCTTGACTCGACTCGCAGGCTGGTCTCTCATGTCAAAAATATACTCGGCTTGCAGGCCGGTATCAACTATACAAAATGTACTCTGCTCCAAGGCCAGTATATACAACAAAAATGAATAAATAAATCCTATATGGGCACGCAGGCCTCTATATACATACTCGGTCTGTAGACCGGTGTCTATATCCAATAACAAAAACCCATCTCCGCTCCCAGGATGTCTCAGCTCTCTCCACCACCCTCGGCCCGTCCCCCTGCTGGTCTCTGTGCTGGCTCTCGCCTCCTCCCTGTAACCGACCCACCGGTTGTGGCTGCGGCCCCCTGTGATCTCTGACTCCGGGACGTCTCAGCCCTGTGTGCCACATATGGCTGATAGTCAGCCCCGGTACCATCGAGCACATCTTGATAATATCGGGCCTCCGCTCTCGCCTCCATATAGCGGGCCCGTGCCACCATGGCTGGTGGGGCTGGTCCCCTGACTCCTAATAGCAGTGGCCCCTGCCCTGCCGGTACACCCTGTGCCTACGCCTGTGCCTGCGATGGTGCTTGTGCCTGTGGGGGTGCCTGAGCCTGTGCCTGGGCTAACTGCCCCTGTAGCACCCCAATCTGTGCCTATGCAGTAGCAAGTTGCCCCTGTAATAACTACACCTGTCCCAAGAGATGGTCCCTCTCCGCTATAACAGCTGCCAAATCTGGCTGTGCGGGCTGTGCTCTCCTAGCTGCTCTCTGCCCTACCAACCAAACCAAAAAGGCACCTGTCACTCTGGCATCATCCATTGTATCATCAGCTGGTCTCTCTGCTACCCAGTCTGGGTCAACTGGCTGCGGTGCAGGCAGTGGTGCCTCTACATCCTCCCTCCGGTACTGTGGGAAGGGAGGTGGCTCATCCTGTCATAATCCCAACTGCCGTTGTACCCTCTCTAGGGGTATCCGCTCATACTCCTCAGGCCTCCGTCTAGCTATCCAGAAACTATACTGGATCCAGCACAGCTGTGCTCGAGCTCCTCCTCGGGGCTGATGGCCTCTGTAGGGCCTCCAAATAATATCGAGAGTGGTCAGGCCCTCTAACATGTGCCGGTAGTATGCCACATCTCACCCTGCGATCACTGCTCGTGGCTGGCCCACGACCCCCAACCACCTCTGAAATCCATATCTGTATACTATCTGTGGCCCTGGCTGCTGGGGCAACCCTACTGGTCGTATACAGATGATATGCTCGTAAGCCCAGCAATGTAACAAAAATGTCAAGCATATACCAAATCGCCTCATACGGCGATAACCCTAGAGCTCTCTGTATAGCTGCACCAGATACACTGGTGCCCAGGCATAACATGTATGCTCCTCTACCATCTCATGCAAAACTCCCATCAAAGCCCATGGGAAGCGGCCTCCCTCTGAGTCAGGAAGGGCGAAGCAGGTGATACCAATCATCATCAACACGGAAAGCCATGTCTCCTGTCTATGCGCGTGATACATGTCACCGTAGGCAATGCTCGCGTTGTGATAGGTAAGAAATGGGGCTGCATCCCCGAATACATGCAGGATGCTATCCATCGCTGTATCCGCATCCACCTGGAACACTGCCTCACCTATGATCGGCAGTCTCAGGATGCGATACACATCCTCTAATGTAATCGTCATCTCTCCAGTAGGTAGATGGAAGACATTGGTCTCCGGATCCCATCTCTCGATGAGGGCAACCATCAGGCTGTGGTCCCTATCCACAGCCCTATACCGCTGGACTCCGTTGAGTCCAACCTCTCGCATGATGGCCCACTGTGCTGCAGTCACATGTGGCCACATCCGTCCCAATAGAGGGGGCATCCGATCCCGCATCATGAGCTGCTGGCATGCCTACAAAAACAACCCACTTCATCAAGCCTACCCTTTACAAAAATAACTACCTTAACCCTCTATACCTACTTACCCACCCAACCACAACCCGAATCTATAACACTAATCTACACCCACCTATCCTACCCTAAACATCTACGATATCCCCTTTACTTATCTCATACCCTACCAACCACCCCGATCTACTCTAGCCATCTAACTTTACCCCCGCCAATTTAACACCTCCTACTTCATACACAACACATAATCTATCCTACCCGAACCAGCCCCCAACAACAAAATTCCCCCCACTCCAATCACCTTTCCTATCACCTCTACCTCCTACCCCTTCACCCCTAAAAAAAAAAAAAAAAAAACAAACAAAACTCTAATCACAAATAAAAACCTAACTCCTACACATGATGACTGGTACCGGTCACCCTCGACCGCCATCGGTCCCCCAAGCACATTTTATGTACCGACGCCGGTCGAAATATGACCGATGCCTATCTATCCACAAAGGAATTTCTACAAACATTCGGTGACCGATGCCGGTCGCCTGGTGACCGACATCGGTCACTGTCCCATTCCGGGGCCGAACCCAAAACGGCCCACAAAACCTATTTTTTTCCTATTTCTACCCATTTACCCACCACAAAGACCTAAAAACTTACCCACCCTACCGTTTTGGCCTAACTAACATACCTACCCACTCCATTTTGCAAATTACTTCCATTTATTCATTATTTTATTAAATTTTGGATTCCTACCCAAAACCCACATCTAAGTTAAAATCATTAAATTCACATAAGTAGGGGTTCAGAGCCTACCGATACGACTACACGTTGTCGTGGTGGGATAGGTGGTGATGGTCCAGCTCCTCCAGCACCTCCTACTCCTATTGGCTGTGCCATGGCTCCAAATATCCTCAGCGGGGTCCTCAACCAATCAAACTCTGCCTCCTACTCGCTGGGGTCTACCAATCACTCACTCCTCCACTCAACTGCTGCCAACTCAGCCCACAAACTCAAAAAAATCAATTTAAAACCCAGACAAGCCGTATTGGTTATCAAATTGACAATGTGACAATGATACGCCGTATTTTTCTTTTTATAGGTTTTTGACCTATAACCGATATCGGTTAGTGCATGCCCTAAAACACCGATATCGGTCTCCTAACCGATACCGGTCATAACTAACCGATATCGGTTACATGCCTACTTTACCAAAATTTCTACCCTTATCCACTAATCTTCCTTTCTCACCACGTTACCTCCCCTGGCTTTGCTAAATAGCATTATTTTGACTTCATTGGCCCAAATCACGGCCGCAACAAATTAACCACTTGGCCCGACCCAAGGCCGCACCCAACCAATCGGCCCGACCCAAGGCCATAACTAACCATTAGGCCTGACCCACGGCCACAACAAACCAACCAATCGGCCCGACCCAAGGCTACAACCAACCAATTCGGCCCAACCCAAGGGCGCACCCAACCAATCAGGCCCGACCCAAGGCCGCAACCAACCAATCCGGCCCGACCCACGGCCACAACTAATCAATCGGCCCAACCCAAGGCCGCAACCAACCAATTTGGCCCGACCCACAGCCGCACCCAACCAATCAGGCTCGACCCAAGGCCCTCACTAATCAATCGGCCTGACCCAAGGCCACACCAATTAAGTACCTCGACCATGACCCACAAATTACGATTTTATCCACCCATCATGTAGGTTTTTGTTCACTTGAGCTCACCTGTTCGTGTTCTAGCATGATTAGGATACTTGAATGGATCAGCCGACCAACTTTTCCTAGACCGAGACCATGACGTTTATCTTAACCCAACCAACCATTTGGTACTGCCGAACATGCCTAAACGTTCCTGTACCTTACCCGTTATATCCCCTGGAGCTACTTCCTATGCCTTGGATACCAGGATTATATCACCCTTGTTTGGATAAACTATCGACCTTTGCCTATGAATTGCTTGTTTGCTCTTCAAATCATGTATCCTGGTCGCACTACTGCATTTCAATGTGCATCTGCTTCCTTGAACTTACCCCACCATCTTACCATCATCTCAACACCATTCACCCTTTATCAACCCTATCCCTTATTTCACGTCGCCTCAACCTGTGATAGATTTGAAGGGCATTACCTATACCCTTAACAGGAGTAACCACTTCTTATTATTGTCAGTGCAGCTTTACAAGACAAGCTACACGACAACAAGGGGCTACTGTAGACACCAAATTTGTGTCTTACGACACCCTGTGCCCCACATCTCATTTCGCAACCTAACCTCACCACCTAAACCTTACACAATTATTTATTAATTACCTTATAATTAATAAATCCACATCTCCAAACCTGCCACCTCATTTCACCACCTCATCATGGCCTAGCCCTAACCCTAAACTAACCTAATTAAGATCTATAACTTGGTCTACATCCACACCGATGACTAATTACTCCTCACCCGCACTAAAACCAACCTAATAATGACTTGACCAAGCCCATAACTAATCCCTTAGGAGAAAAGGAGGGAAAGTTGGCTAGTTTACTAAAAATAGCCTGCTTTGACTTAACTGACATCGGTTCCTACTCGACCGCCATCGGTTTCGTAACCGCCATCAGTTTCCTGTAAATGACCTCCCCCAACCAAAAACAAAAAATCAAAATTCATTTGAAAGATCCGGAATTCACTTGGCAGAGCGGAGACAAGTGAAGAAAAGAGAAGAGTTTGTAGAGAAGGACATCGAGCCCAAGATTGCAACTAAGTAACTAGAGCACAGTGACACTCATCCAAGCATTGGGAGAGAAGATGGCTCACTTTTGATTGTCAGATCATCCCACCTGAGCCTTGCCTTCGTTATCACAGTCCTTGGACCTGTATCTTCATCAGGAACTAGTAAGTAGTGTCTTGTACGTTTTTTAAATAACGTTCGTTGAACTTCTGAACCATAGCAATTATAAGTTCACTCCTAGATCTACTACCCGGTAGCACCCTACATCTAACTGTCATTACTCTACCCTTACATTGCCCCAAGAACAGCCCCCACACTCTCTGAGTCTTCTCCATCACCCTATAGCCTACCCGTAATCATTTACCAGCCTTATAAACACCATAGCCGCCTTACAACCAACCTTCACTGAAAGCCCCTAAATCACTGCCCCTACCGATATTGGTTATCACCAACCGGTACCGGTGTATAACCGCAGTCGGTTATACAGTGACCGGCATCGGTCACTGTGACTCAAACCAAAACCAACCTTTCCTCTATTGCTTTTTAACAAGGTAATTAAATTGTAATTTTGCAATAACTTCTTTGTTAGAATTTGTGTTAATTCATATTAAGAGGGGAACTGACCACCTTCGAAAGGAAGTCCAATATTTCTTGGGCCCAAGGCAGTTCCCTCATTTATTGTCTAACTAAAATTTGGTGGTCTTGTATTCTTACTTGCAGGTAGTCCTTCCTAGACAAAAAGGAGTTCTTCGCAATCGATCTGATCTCTCTCTACGGTATGCGCGCACCCTCCCAACATTCAATAGGTATTCCTCCTAGCCCTAACCCTTATCTGTTTCTCAAGAGAATGAAAGGATAGAAGCACCTCTATTCTAAGAATGGAAACATTCTGTGCGAAACATGATGTGAGAGAGGTATGTTGCGAATGCAGAAAATGTGTAGTATGTTATGTTGAACATGTGCTAGAAATAATGTCTCATAAGTGTGTTGAGTACGTAGTGTGTAGCGTGTGAGGTTCATGTGTATAGGAATCCCTCAACAGTCAAGTGTGAACATTAGCACAAGAGTGGGTCATTTTGTAATGACGATACAAGAGTGTACCAAGATTGTTTATAATGATGCTTAGGAAATATTAAACATTGTTTATAATCGTGGAGCGTTAAGTGCATGAAATGATAGAAACAGTTAATAATAATGCAAGGGGAGGAGAATATGTGTGAGGCCCCCCAAGTGTGCCAGTGGTTGAAATCTATGTGGGGATGCGAGAGGTACCATGAAATTGTGGGAGAGCATCATTTGTATCATGATAAGAGAGAGGGCCTACACAATGATATGTAGCAGCGACAGTAGGACCATTGCAAAGCTGCGGAGTTTGAAATGGGTTTTGAGGATCAAAATAAGGAATAGTTTCTTTGAAAAAAATGATTGGTTGTTGAAGCAGTGAAATATTGGGTAACACTATAGTGGACTCAGTAGGAGGAGGTTTTGAATTGATATCTAGAGGAGGTTGCTTAGGTTGATTTGATAGTATTGTAGATGACTTGAGAGGAAGCGGAGTGAGACTAATTTTGAGAGGCAATCGCTTTGTTTGAGTGGATTGCATAGGTAGTGCTTGAGTGACGGAAGAAGAAGTATCATAAATGATGACATGATGCTTATAAGACATGGACGAATCAAATTTAGGAACCCATTGGGATGTAATAATTGGAGATGTAACAAAATTTTGTGCAACGGATGAGATAAAACCTTAACGCTCAAGGTGTTTGATTATTTTTTGTAAAGCATAGCAATCATATTAATTATGTCCATTGATTTTATGATAAGCACAAAATGGGAGACCTTTATATTTGATCAGTCGATAAGGAGGATAGTAATGAGTATTTGGAAAACTGATCAATTGATGAGATATGAGTTGTGGAAGAATATATTATTGCTTAGCATTGAGATAAAACTTAAGAGGTGTGAGGAGTGGTAATATTTGAGGTTCACTGACATGAGCACATGTAAAATACATAGAACGAGGATGAGAAGAATAACTACCGTGAGCATGAGAAGCATCCTTAAGATGTTGGATTTCAGATTTTAGAGATGTAATCATGGATTCAATAGCCTGAAATTTATCTTGAAACAAATAATGTAAATCTTGAATAGACTCACAAATTGATTGATTAGAATTAAAATCAAGCGAGTCATTAGAAAGACAATTAAATATAATACTAACTTGTGAAGGTAACATGTTGATAGGGAGATACATAACCACTAGGGTTTTATGAATATCATCTTTACAAGATGGGTGCATTTGAATTAATTGCAACAAAGAGACTTGAGAAACCTTATGAGCCATGATGAAAGAAAAAGAAGGAGCTAAGAGTATTCGAAGTCGGGTTCACCAAATGATTAAGAAAAATTAGTTAAATAGATAAATAAAATGCCTAATTCTATGTATGTAACAATGCTAGTATATAAAAAAGTAAGTTCATATTTGACCCAAGAAAAATAAGCAAAGTTTTAAAACCCTACTTGCAAAGGAAAGATAAAAATACTTAACTGATTTGTAAATAATCTTGGACTATGCCAAAGTGATGAACTGAAGAAAAGAGAGGGAAAATGGTCGCACTAAGCCTCTGAAAATTGTAGGAGTGTCAAGAATGTCGGGATTAGGGAACCCATGTAGGGGCTAGGGCGCATGGGGCGCTAGAGATCTTCCTAAGCGCCTATGACTGCTCAAAAGCTCAAAAAACTAGCTTTGCAGGGTTGCAAGATGTTTGTTTTCCTTCGTCTTTAATTGCATGTATATCACACTAAGATTGTATATGTCACCTATAACCTGCAATGAAGATATGACCCGTGAAACCCCAAACATGCATCAAATCCTAAAAATAAAATAATGCAAATGAGGGTTCATACTATCCTCGGATGTCACAGAGTGAACTTACGACCGAGCATTGCACTACATCTTAGACCCAATGTAGTTATGTGTGTGAAGATATTGTGCCCTAGGTGGATCTTGTGTGTGTCGCACTTGATTAGGGAGCAATAGATAAATGTAGAAATGTAAATAGATGTGTGGATGTCAACAATGAACTCCCCTCCTATGAAGTGTATGCATAAATGCAATCTCTTTCCCTTGAATGGATGCGAGATAGATGCTTGAATGCTCTTAGAATGCCTTTGGATGTAACCTTAGGTGGTGCTAGTAGATGTTTAGTGCTTGGAATTTTATTATCATCACATAAATTTATATGTATATGATTCCCTTGATTTAATTTCGTGATTAACCCCAAAAAGGTCGACTACGAAAGATGCCCAAATGGATAGAAAGGACCCAAAAGATGTGAAAAAAGTACAAAGAGGTTGAGGGTGCCCAGAGGTGATGGAAGTGCGTGGAAGTAAGCATCTTAACTGGGCGTTGGTGTCTAGAGTGAGAAATTTTGAAGTATGAAAATAAAGACTGGGCTAGGAGTGTTAGACCAAGAAGGACAACAGAAAGCAAACAAATGTGGCCAAAGATAGTGATCAATTAGTACTCTTCTCGCTTAGGAATCATATGAATAGTAGTATGCAATCAGGACTAGATAGATATCCAAAGTGCTTGATTTATTGTCTACACCAACCACCAGCTAAAAAATTTAGATGTTAGTTTGAATTCAACATTTAAAACCTACATCAAGGATGACAGATCAAAATGGATTGTTAAACATCAAAAATTAGATGTGAGAAGATGTTAATCGGCAACTCTTGGCAGTAAGGATTTTAAGAGAGAATTATCTCCATTAAATATAAACGTTTGTTTTATGAGGACTGGAATATGCCCTTTGAACAGAGATGCATAGGTCATTTACATGCACCCTAGTAATGCATTCAAGATTGAGCTAACAAAGCTAGAAAAAACTAGGGAGAGAATTATGGAGATGGTTGGATGTAACAAGGATGAAATCAAACTATTTATCAAATATAACAGAGATGCAATCGATCATAAAGTTGATCAAATTCAACCAAAACACTATGCAGATAACCAACAACAAGCTGATATAATTCAAATTTAAAAGATGGAGGTTACAGAGTTAAATCAACAAAACACAATAACATGTTTAAATCAGATTGGCCAAGGCTATCAAGATGGAATCCATGTTGAAGTTTACCAAAGCATATTAAATCACCTGAGTCGGACACAAGAACCCATTACAACCAAATATGGGATGAGTATGTCAACACTAGTTAGCCAACCTGAATGGTTGAAACAAGTTGTTACGAACTTAGGGATTCCAATAGACCTTACTAATGAGGAGATTAATCTTTCCATGTCATCCCCTCCTCCTAGCATACCAAGCGGAGTAGTCCACTACTATGCAGATTATAACACATGAGAAAATGAAAATGATAGTTAGCTAGATGTTGCAGATTTGGGGTGTTTAGAAACATGTGTACAAGACACAACAAAACAACCATGCAATGTAGAAGAAGAAAACAAGGTTGGTGGTTCGGTGCATAACTTTCTTAAGCTTCCAATTGAAAGGATTAAGGAGAGATCAGAATGTGCAAACAAAGGGAATCTAAGGTTGAGTAGGAAATCACAAATTCTCACTTCAACTAACTACTTGAAATTTCTTGACAAATAAGAAGCATACAGTAAGGAATTAGAAGAGTTGAAAGCAAGAAAGAAAGAGAAACTCGAGGAGAGGAAGGTAAACAGAGTCATTGCACAAGAAAAAAAGGAAACAAAAAAACTTGAATGACAACTTAAAAGGAAAAGGAGGGAACATGCCAAGATAAAACAACAAAATGAAAAAGAGAAAAAAATGGGACATGAGAAGATACAATGAGATAAGGAGAGGATAGAAAAAAAAATGAAAAGGCAAAGATGTTTGAGAAATTTAGAAAATCCTATTCCCTCACAACATCCGATAATGATGGATTTCTACAACATTTACACTCCAAATTTTCCAAATGTGGTCAATTACCAATTGAGCAACTGATCTGGAGGATTTTTACACACTCCATATGTTTACAAAATTTCCTTGAACTTATTACTTATGGAAAAACAGGTGGAGAACTTTCTGGTGATATATTGAACGCTGAAAATAGAGGTCGTATGCAAAAGTTATTACACGTTAAAATTTTTGGTAATCTGGAAAGAATATGGGACTTTGTGCAGGTTCAAGATGACATGACCTCTTGAACACTCGCCATGTGGACCAATCAAATGATGACAAGTGGCAATGTGGTATTGGAAAAAGGGTGTTTTGCACCTCCATTCTTTGATACTCATTATCAGATGGGCGGGCCCCACTATTTGTTGGTCGGGGACCATCAACAAGGGTCGACACAATGTTTTTGTGGATGGGTACCTTTGCCTCCATTTCTTCGTGTTACGATTATTAAGATTTTGTATTTGAATGTCTTTGTTATTATCCACATTATGCATATGGGATATTAAGCATTGTAATTGTAAACTATCCTCTGCATTGTTACCAAACATTAACCGAGTTACCATGCTCAATTCACCAAGTCACCAAACTACATTAGCCGACCTTCCTAAATATTATCTCACTACCCCATTCGCTCGTCGACTCCTCACATATCCCACACCGCTCGATAGTGCTAACTTCGTTCCACCCAAATCACCGCACCTAACTCCCTCTGACACCTCCAGATTTCCCACTGAGTCATACATAGCACACACACCTAGCTGCATTGCACCATGGCAATAAAACAAAAGTGGCTAAGCCACTTAAATCAAACCACCTCCCAAATTTAAACCCAACTGACCATCCTATTCCGATAGATGTGGGATTATTATCCCAAATAAAACAAAGCAGTTCCATAGGAGTTGGGGTGGTTTGAACCCCCAACCTCCCTCATGCAAAATTTAGACCCCGCCATTGGACCATAGGCGGTTAAAAATTCTATAGAAGGATGACTTGGCTCTTTTAAAAACCAATGTTGGTGATTGTGTAATCCATATAACAAGGAAGTTTCAGAAAACGAATATTTTGAGACACTTAGGAGCTTTTTCACAACTTGGTGTAAACTAGAAAAATGCCCATATTTCCAAGACACTCCTTGTGCATATGTTGTTTTTCCATTTTAGAGTTTTCTTCATGTCATTTTGAGGCACGTAAGTCGCTAGAAGATAAGGAAATGAAGGGAAAAGCCTCTGCAAGTGCTTCAAGAAGGCTGAGGATGAACATTGAGCTTCATCAAATTCCTTTGAAGGTCTATAGACACAAAATTGTAGGTTTTGGATATGTTATTGTAATTTGTGAGTTTGATTATACTTACAGATTTGGAAATTTTAATGGATCGGTTCGAATGAACTCGGGGATATAGGAATTTCCAAACCCTATAAAACATTTTGTGTCGTATTTATTTCTTTTGATTTGTAATTCTGATTTATTTTTGCATTTAATCAATAATAATTAAATTTAGACAGACATATTTATCAGTTTATGGCATTTTTGAAAAATTGGTAAAATGGAAATCTGAATGGTTTGATCGAACAATTAATAATAGTGATTTTGGGAATCATTAAATTTAGTTCTTGATCAATTGAAATAATTTTTAAAATCAGATTTTAACCAGCTTTAGATTCATTTAAATCATGAAAGTTGATAAATTTAAAGGATATATTGAGTTAAAAATTACATAGTAGAAAATCTACCAATTTATGGATCAAGTTTGGTATCAGAGCTAGTTTTCCTACCTGTAAACTTGCTATCTATGAAGAAAATTATGTATCAGATCTGGTTGAATTCAATGGTTTGCTTTCAGTTACATTTGATATTCTAATTCCATCATATTTGATGATTTTGTGGCTTAATCTTCCATTTTGTAGTTTGCAATGTTTTGGAAGTACACGTGGTTTGCAGATAACTATGGGGAAAGCCTTGAAGAGAGAAAGGTTAGAAGTGTTGGAAAGATGCAAGCTCTATTCCCTTGAATCTAGAAAATTGAACATTTGAAATCAAAGTTAGATTCTAAGGATGAACTCTTGATCATATTGCAGTGTGGTGATCCGAAAAAAGGATATTCATTTCACTTTAGATGCATAAACCATGATAAATCAGTGCAGTGTAAGTTATTCACCATGTGATTCTTCTTCCTCATATTCAAATTCAGATTCAGGTAATGCTTTTGGTGATTTTGAAAAATATATTGAGGGCATTGGATCTAAGTTATTATTTAAAATAAGATTTGATGAAAGAGGCCTTACTAAGATTGAGAAAGATATATCTAAACCCATACAGGTCGAGGAGCATCCTCATTTTATAGGTTTTGGTTATCCTAGTGTGGGAATGGAATTTGGAGAGTTCTCCAAGAATGATGAAGGGATGCAAGCTTTCGATAGCCAAGAGATTACCCCACTAGTCTTGTAATAAGACTTGATGTAGGAAAATGGTTATTGATCGTCATAGCATGGATTTGGTAACACATCACAGAGACAAGGTAACGAGATTCCACCTCCTCATTATTATCATAATATTAAGCATGAGGAAAATTGTAAAACTTTTGATCCACTCTTTCAGTTTAAGCAATACGTCTATGATATTCAAACAATGGGCATGCTTTTCCGTGTACCTTTTATGGGTTTAGTAACCTTTTCTTACCAATTTTTTGAAGAGAAGGAAATTGTTTAAGAATTTTATGCCTTTCATAAAAAACAAGGTAGGTGATAAAGACCAATCTCGTCAACTAGATGAGAGAAATGGTAGACATGTTGCCTCTCCCAGGAAAATGAATTTTTGCACTCATTTTCGTATGAGTGGAAACCGGGTGGAAAATTGTTGGAAACTTCATCCATCACACCATTAGAGTCATGGTAAGACGAAGATGGAATACATACCTATTACAAAGGCAAATGAAGTTATTAATCCACCACCAGTTGACGAGTCAAACTAGGTATTAACCAAAGAAATAAAACCATCTATAAAGGAAAATGCAATTGAATGGGTTGGTAAAAAATTCCTTCATTTTATATTTGCATAGCTGATACTAATAAATGACATGCAAATAATGCATAGCTTTAGTTATATGGGATTTCGTTGTGTGTTGAAAGGAAAATTTTCCCATGTTGTATAGCTTTGATTTGAAGTTTAGATTCGTGAGTGGGACTGAGAGACATGTTTATCATGCTAGTTATCTTCTTATTTTTGGAAATTTGAAACAAAATACATTCGAATCTACTGTTAGTATTTTGAGTTCCTGGTACATTTGGGTAAAATGAATTAAAACTCATATTTTCAGCTTTGGATATATTTAATGGCAATTTACGTAGATTGATGGGCACATTGACAGTGGTCAATTTCCATACTTGCATTGCAGAGTAACTGTTGGTTTGGGAATGCATATATTTTTGGCATGTGTATGTTAGGTGCATTTTAAGACTCATATTTTTGGCATGCTTGTAATTGTGCTCACAATGTGAAATATTGATGTGGTCATACTTTTAAATCACATGTTTTAGGGAAATATATGTGATTTCTAAATATGGTAACAACTCTAGAACGCATTATGATTACACTAAAAAACATTTGCAGTTACAGTCACTATGATTTGACATATCTACAGGGACTCAGTTAGACATTCACCTATTATTGGCAATGGTTTGTGATCTAAGTTGCTTGCAGAGATTGGCAGATTCATGGAGAAATAAAACAGACTCTATCCTCTTATGGCATGTAGATTTTCCAATTTTACACTAATAATTTGGTGATTTTTTATCAAAAGTTTGCAATAAATTTTTTCCTATAATGTTATTTCTATGGATCATGTATGTTTGTGAGATGCAGGAAGACAATTAGCAATTTTAGTAGGCGAAAAAAAAAATTTGTGGAACAAAAGACTTCTCAATGGGGTTGTGTGTTCTAGAGGATTTTTGCAAACTTCAGATGTTTCCAAAATTTCTATGAACCTGATCCTTATGGAAAAACATGTCGAGAGATTTGTAGTCGTATATTGAATGCTAAAAATGGAGGTAGTATAAAAAAGGTATTGCACACTAAAATTTTTGGCAATCTAGAAAAAATATGGGACTACACACAGATTTGAGATGACATGGACACATGCACACTCACACTGTGGACCAATCAAATGGAGACAAGTGACAATGTGGCATTATAAAAAGGGTGTTTTGTGCCTCCAATATTTGACACTCTTTATCAGACATATGAGCCCCATTATTTGTTGGTTGGGGGCCCTCAGCCAGGGTCGACACACTCTTTTTGCGGAGGGGTGCCTTTGCCTCCGTTTCTCCATGTTACCATTATCAAGCTTTTGTATTTGAATTCTTTTGTTATGCACCACACTATGCATGTGGGATATTAAGCATTGTAATTGTAGACTATCCTATTCGTTATTATGAAGTATTGATCGAGTTACCATGTTCAACTCATTGAGTCACCAAACTACCTCGACCAACCTGCCTAAGTCTTAGCTCACCACCTTATTTGCTCGCCATCTCCTAACATATCCCACACCACTCGGCAGTCCCAACTCCTTTCTACCTAACTCACCACACCTAATTCCCAACTGACACCTCCATCTCGCCTGCCTAAGTCATACATAGCCAACCTGCCTACCAACATTGCAACGTAGTAATAAGCAAAAAACATCTAAACCACTTAACTCAAACTGCCACCCAAATTTAAACCTTATTGACCATCCTATTCTGATAGATGTTGGATTATTATCCCAAATAAAACAAAACAGTTCCACAGGAGTTGGGGTGGTTCAAACCCCCAACCTCCTTCATGTAAAATTTAGACCCCGCTGTTGGACCATAGGCAGTAAACAAGTCTATAAAAGGATGAATTGGATCTTATACAAGTCAATGTTGATGACTGTGTAATTCATATAATAGGGAAGTTTCAGAAAATAAGGAGCTTTTTCATAATTTGGGGTAAACTGGAAAGTTTTCTAGAATTTTAAGATGCTCCTTGTGCACATGTTGTTTTCCCGACTTGGAGTTTTCTTAATGTTGTTTTGAGGCACAGAAGTCGCGGGAAGACAAAGAATTGAAGGGAAGAGCCTTTGTAAGTGCTTTGGGAAGGTAGAGGACAAACATTGAGCTTCGCTATAGTCCTTCGAAGGTTTGGAGACACGAAAGTACAGGTTTTGGATATGTTATTCTAATTTGTGAGTTTGATTATACTTACAGTTTTGGAATATTTAATGGATTGGTTTGAATGAACCTAGAGACGTAGGAATTTTCGAACTTCGTAAACAATTTTGGTGTCATATTTATTTCTTTTGATTTGCAATTTTGATTTAATGATTTATTTCCACATTTAATCAGTAATAATTAAATTCAGAAAAACATATTTATCAGTTTACGACATTTTTGAAAAAGTGGTAAAATGGAAATCTCAATGGTTTGATAGAACAATTAATAACAGTGATTTTGGGAATCATTAAATTCAGTTCTTGATCAGTAGAAATTAGTTTTAAAATTAGACTTTAATAATCTTTAGATTCATTTAAATCATGAAAGTTGATAAATTTAAAGGACCTGTTGAGTTAAAAATTATAGAGTAGAAAATCTACTTGTTTACGGATCAACAACACATCTACTTCTACAAATCAATAACAGTTTCCTTCAATACCAAAAATGTAATTTTAGATAGCACAGTCTCCTTCAACTGCAACAATGCAATTTCCAACAACACTAATGAAGTTTTCTCATATAAGTAATATGCAATTTTATAGAAGTACAACACATGCAATTTCCTACATCCAGTCCCATGCATGTGAATTTTTTTAGCCAAATGCAATCATGTCATGCAAGCAATCAACAACTCCCATCACCAAGCACAACCAACATGTCAATGACACCCCAAATAGAGAATGAAACGATACAAAATGACATAAGAAGTGACAAAACTAACATAATTGAAGAAGAATTCAGTTTTGGAACAATTTAGATGTTACCTTACTATGTGATTGGTATGTGTAATTATAATATTATTATACATAAGTTATAACCTTCATGCAAAAAATATGAACTCAATTCTCTAGTTTTTGGGGGAAGTCATGCAAGCAGTATTTAGTTGTTTTCATACAATCATTGCACATTAGTATATGTAGTATATTTCATCATATATATATAAAAAGAGTTTTGTTAATGTGTAAAAACATGAATTATCTTCTTATAAGTGTTTTTAATTTTTATTATTCATTATTTTATATAATAATGACAGAAAGGGAAAATAGTTCACTGCCTAAGTAAGGTCATTAATGACCTTACATGTAGAAGGAAGAATTATGATTTCCTGATGATTAAAGGTGTCAAAAGACATTGTTAGGACATTCTCATCTCTCTCTCTGATACAATAGTCATTCATGAACCAAATTTTGACAAGGTATCTGCAAAAAAATGGACCCAAGAGCAATGATCACATTTGCAAGCAACACTAATATTAACACCCTTATATTCAATCTATGTTCAGTAATTCCAATGTATATTCAAACATATACTAAAACAAGAACTATGTTCACCTTCTGTTTTTCTTTGCATATCATATTTTTTTCTTTGTATACTAACAAATTGAAATTACTGAATACACATTGAAAATACGGATGTAATCTTGGTGTTGCATGCGAATGTGCCTAATGTATGGAAAACATAACTTGATGAATTTACATTGCATGTTGGAATGGATCAATAAGTGTTATGCAAAGATGTTAGGAGGTAATGGTTACTTTGAATACATAATTAACACACAATTAGAAATGACGCCAGAGGAATGTAGAGGAGCGAGCTATGATCTATTTTACGGAAGGGTGGGCCAAAACAAAATTGCATAAAAAAAGACAACACTTATTTATATTTATATATTCCTCAAATGTTAAGGTAAATGATTCACATATTCATTGTATATATAGATATTCTTCATGTATTTAACATTTTGTCTAATTTCTGTCATTCCTCACATATTCAAACATTCTCTAAATACCTTGATTATGAAAAAGATAACTTTCATTTACCACCTAAATATGTGGCCTCCTTTGAAATGTAAGTATTTATTCATTAATAGCAATGTAATAAGAACATGCAATGAGCTAACAACATATTCAATAATTCCAGTGCCCATTAAAGGTTTAAATGTGTAGTATAAAAGGACAACGTTATAGTCGTATATTCTATATATGTTCAGTAATTCATGTATATATTCAGCAAGTCAATATAAATTCAATAGTGGATATTTGAATATTAACTGCACAAACAATATTGTATTTCCAATAAATGAAGAAAATGCACCGAGATAGAGGAATACTCATTGAAAAACAATAATTCTATGCCCTTGGTTGGAAAAACAAAAAAGAAAAAATGAAACTCATTACTCAATAACAACATTGTATTGTCAATATTTTAAAACGGTAAGACGCATGGCTGGAAAGACCCTATTTTTAGTCCATGTTGTATTAGAATACTTCATGGAAAATTGAGGAATAAAAAATGCAATGAAATAAATTAATATACAATGAAAAACCATAGTTTGGCATGATTGGTTGGAAAAACAACATGTCATCACAAAACCCATTACTTAAAAAAAAACAGTGAATGGTTGATAACAACATTGTATTTTGAAAATGTAAGACATATGGGTAAAAACCTTGTTTTGTGGATAATCAATACATTGTATTAGAAGAGTTCGTGGTGAACAAAGGAATAAACAAAATGTACTGAAATAAATGAATATACACTAAAAATAGATGTTCAATGTGCATGGCTGAAAAAACACAAGTCAAAACAAAACACATTACTCAATAAAAAGAGTGTATGGTCAATAACAACCCTATGTTGTGAAATTGTAAGACACGTGGGTGAAAAAACCTAGTTTTTTTAGAAAACCACTACGTTGTAGTATAAGAGTTCATGTCAAACTGATGAATAAACAAACCACACTGACATAACTAAAAATACACTGCAAAAACAATAGCTCAGTGTTCTTGGTTGAAAAACAATACGTCAGAATGAAATCTAT
Organism: Taxus chinensis; assembly: GCA_019776745.2. Taxonomy (NCBI): domain Eukaryota; kingdom Viridiplantae; phylum Streptophyta; class Pinopsida; order Cupressales; family Taxaceae; genus Taxus; species Taxus chinensis. Next base: position 166,357,639 of record CM034146.1, on the reverse strand, counting down.
TAAAAAATAACACGACAACTATGTAGAAATGTGAATAAAATGCGAAAAATTGATGAATCAGAAAATTTTGTGACAAACAAAAGATTAAACAATAACATGCATAGAAACAACTCAATAATGAATGAATATATGTTTGTAAAACTGGTAATTCTTGATTAAACAAGAACGTGAACAAAAACATCTCACTATAGAACGAATATACAATTGTAAAACTAGTATTGCCTATGAATGCACTCATTTCATGAAACCCAGACATGGGCTCACCTCGTGTTTGACTTTGTTGCACAACGTAGAGAGTGTTCAGCCCTGTAGTAGGGCATAAAGTATGTTTGGCTCCGTTGTAGGGAAAATAGATGGTGGTCGGCACCATCGCAAGGTTAGAAGGGGAGGGAATGTTTACCCCCTGCATGCATACTACTAAATGCAATGCCATGCAATTACTCACGGCATTGAATGTAAAAATGGCATGCCAAGTAACTTTTGGCACGGGAAAGTTGATTTTTTAGTTCACTATGAAAATTTAATTTTTTAATGTTTGGTATGGTGGTCCTGCCACATGGCGATTGATGTGGTGCCACGGTGGTTTCCTCACTTTTTTGACGTTACAACAAAAAAATTATTTATAGGGTGAAATTTAGAGCCCCTCATCGTCACGTGATTACTTGGCATGCCATTGAACATAAGGTTCTCAATGAATGGTTCCTTCCCCTATACAAAACCAAAATTTAGGAGAACATTGAAAACAAACTCCATATAAACATTAAAAAACAACGTTGGTTGAAAAACACACTTTATTTTTCAACCTACTTTTTTTTTCAACCAGTCACATGCATTACTTACTCTTACAAATCCTGCAATCTCTTTATGCCCATTAATTCTAAATTTTTGACAACAAACCTTATGGGGAATATCATAAAAAACTAATCAAACATTAACAAAAAAAATTGGTTGAAAAACATAGTTTATTTTCAATTATCTATGTTTTTTAACTTGCTATATTTTTCTACCACACAAGTTTTTCAACATGGACAAGTTTTGGTTTGGAAAACCCTTGAAGTATTTATGTTATTAAATAAATATTGAAACATATTATTAATATTCAAATCTCTTAAAATTTGTTCCCTTTTCAATCTACTATGTTTTTCAACCAACTAGTTGCATTACTTACTCTTACAAATCTTACAAGCCCTTTACATCCATCACTTCTAATTTCCTGACCACAAATCTTGTAGGGAATATCAATTTTCAGCAAATATTAATAAACAAATTTGTTTAAAATACACATCATGTTTTCAATCATATGTGTTTTTAATTGTGTAATTTTCATTACTTACAATAAAAAATATTACAACCCCTCTAAGATCCTAATCCCTACAAGCTTCGATATTAAATCTTGCAAGGAACATATAACTTCAGGAAAACACTAAAAAATGAATTTGGTTGAAAAACTAGATGTGATTTTCAATCCAATTTTATTACTCGATCTTATAAATTTTAGAACCATCTTACACCCATTACTTTTAAATTATCAAGCAACTCTATGTAAGGTTTTTTATTATTATTGGCAAATAGTTTTTTGAAAGGGACCATACCCTTGAATACAAAAGAAGGCCTAAGAGACGGAATAAGAGTGAGAAACAGAGAGAATGGATCAAGATCCAAGTGTTACAATGAAGCTCTAAGTAGCTCAGAAACAGCTACTCAAACGAGACAAAACAACAAAACAACAACAAAAAAACAGTAAACAGACCGCAGAGTAACAGCAAAAAAAAACTAAAAGCAGCAGAAGCATCTAGAACTACTTCTTGGCAGCTTTATCGATGTTGATCTTGACTCTCTTCCAGGCATGAAACATACTCAAAGCAGTCATATGGGCAGCATCAGTCTTATCAAGCTCCTCAATGGTTCTTTTGCTTTCTTTTTCGTTGCCCCAAAGTGCAGCCGGGACACCGCTGAGGTTGGAAACACTTTTAGCATGACCCTCGATGAACTCCTCAATCACCCTAAAGGTGGCAATGTTGTAATCATGTCTAGTTTTGGCCTTCCCTAAGCGGGAGTCTAAGGAGGTCAGCTTCTTGTATATGTCTTCAATCTGACTGCTATCAATGTTCCCCTCCCCCTCCATGCTTTTCTTACCTTTCTGTTTAGCTAGGTTCTTGACCTCATCCTTCAGCAATTTCATCTCAGCCTCTAAGGCCTCCAACCTCTTAGAAGAGCTATCCATCTGAACTTCCCAGGGACTGGCACTACTGATATTCAGCAGGTCATGTGCAATCTTGAGTTCAAAAGGCTCCTTCTCCACAGCAAGAGTCTCAAGGTTGAGCCTCCTGGAAGCCCTGGTGACTGGTCTTTTAGAGGTAGAGGTGAGGTGGGTGACGGGAGCAGCAGCAGGGGGAATGGAAGGAGAAGTTAGTGCAGCCGGCATGGGGGTGGCAGCAACGGTGGCGGGGGCAGCAGCAGGGGCAGCAGGAGAAACAGGGCTGGCAGCAGCAGAGCCCATCAAAGGGGGAGCTGGGCTAGGAGAGGAAGGAAGACCAGGGTACTTAAGAAGGCAGCATTTATGAATCAACAAAATAAGTCCTTGATGCAAGGGAACCGCCCGGGTGTGCTTCTGAAACTCCAAAATGGAGCATTCAAGGGAGTTCAACAGATAATGGGGGAAGCAAACCAATCGATTCCTACGGAAGTGGTTTAGAAAGATAAGATGTTTAGCAGGGACAATGACAAACCTACCTTCCAAGGAGATGAATCGAATCATCATGCGAGTAACCTCATCATAGGGTGGAGGAATTGAGCTGACAAGCAGGCCCGCTGTGCCAAATGTGAGCTTCTCAGTTCCCTCCACAAATCTTCTTTCTTCAGCATCTCTGTCAACCCTTTTGTTGAAGAAGCGGTATCCCTCCAAACTAAGGCCGGTCGCTTCAGCAATAAGATCTTCATTGACCAATATCTTATGTCCCCCATAGTCGACAATCCGCTCTTTCCACTCCTTATAAAGAATAACATAAAAAAACATTAACAAATTAATAAACAAAGTTGGTTGAAAAATACAACGTGTTTTTGTATTATGTTTTTCAACTATATAACTTTTGTTACCAACTATTACAAATATTACGCCCCCTTTAAGACCCTAAACCCTAAAATTTGACATTGATGGAGTATTTTATTTTAGTTATTTTATTTTTCCTTTCCTTATATATTTTGATGTTTTGATGATGAGCATAATGAGAAGGATGTTAAGGAACTTACAAGCCATCAAATGATGGAAATTTGAACCACAAGATTAAATATTTTTTCCCATATGCACCACCCAACGCACAGTACTTCTCAAGGACATCCACTTAGATGCATGGTATGACATAAAAAACAAAACAAAAAAAGTGGGTTAAAAGCAATAATATATGGTATTGAATTATTTTTAAAATTTTCAAGTGTTTTATTTGTCTTGTACTAATATATTTTGATGTTCCAATGGTGAGCGGAAAGAGGGGGTGTTTAGGAACTTACAACACTTCAATTGATGAAAAAATGATGTTGGACTTAGCCCAAGCTAGATATTGTTCCTTTTGTAGTCCAACTCACAAAATTGACATTTGAAAATCATTAAAGTCCATGAGACCACATATCTAAGGTAAAGCATTTTGTCAAATAGTTTACGTGTCATGTCAATGTTTACAAAATTTGAATACATTAACAATTTTTTGTTAAATTAGCAAAAGTTGATGTATCATAGTAGAGCCTCGAGCCAATTAAAATAGTGTAGTTGACCAAATATCTTAAAGGCATTTTGTCTTACAATTTACGTAACATGTGTGTGTGTGTGTGTTTCCAAATTTGAAACAAACAAAATCCTTTATAAATGGTGAGAATGAAGGGGTTGCTTGTCTAGGTAATGTTTGAGGAGATCTTTTAGGATGATTTTTGTACTTTTTTACGAGATAATAATTAAAAGGGAATCAATGAGAAGAGGTATCGTTAAGCCATAAAATACTCATAGAATTTTAATATCTCCATCCTTTCCAATTTGAATTTGTTCTATTATAAGGAGGGTCCCGTGTTGGGGTCAATGCTTAATTTTTTAACAGGAGTGATAAAGAATTTATAAGAGAATTTAACTGAGGTCTGTAGTCCCATGTTCTTCTATTTACACCCCTATTCGATCATGTGAAATGTAATAATTAATGAGTTAGGTACACTAAAGAATGTAAGGGAAGCTACAAGTAGTAATTATGATTAATTAACTTCCAACATATATCATACAATATCAAAAAAAATGTATTCATGTTTAAATGATATGCTACAAACTAAAAAACATAAGGGAATGAGTGCACTTAGCTAATTATAGATTATTTTGGGAAGTTCTAGGAGGGTAAACTACGTAAACAGGAACATCTAAGTTTGATGATGCTCCATTCTGAGAACTGTGACTTGAAACTAATCTGGGGTCGGACCGTACAACTCTATCAGGACTGTCTATACAGACTAGTTGTCAATAATTTTGCAAATCTCTCTAAATATTTTGAACATGATCTCAAACCCTAACCATGAATAAGATAATTTGTAAAAAAACATTAGCTGGGTTATGGGAACCTTCGTGCACTACCAACATTGGCACTACTCTGAAGAGGCCTCAAACCACATGTTTTTCTCCACCTAGCATGTGATATTCGAATTAGTGCAACTAGATTTGGATACCTCTTTCGACAATGCTTGAGTTGAGTTTTTCTCTTTCTAAAATACTTTGAGAAGGTATGTTTGAGTGCTTTTGGATGACATAAAATAATGCATTTACTTGGTAAGAAGCTTCAGACCTATAGATATTGTTTCCTTAATGACTATGGATTTTCCTTTTTGAGATGTAGGGAGCCTTGGGCATGTTTTGCAAGTTTTGGAAGTGAGTGTATCAATGTAGTGCCATAGGATTTCCATGTTATAAAATGAGGTAGTTTAGCTTGTTTATATATGGTTCATAGATGAATTATCAAAGAAAGGTCGACCCAAAGGGAGTAAAGGACCCATCGGAGAATCTAGAATTGAAAACAAAGAGGAGGATATGTTGGTTTAAAATTGTACAAATAGGCCATGACTAAATATAAAATCCTAACCAAACATTATGAACTAGATTAAGGATGGAAAACATGCTAAATGAAGCTTGCATCCTATCAGGTTGACTTCATATACGTATTTTATGCATTGTACTCTTAGAATGTGTTGGCATATAAGTGTGTAAATATAAACAAGCTAGACAAAAGACCTCAGAATGTACTAAGTGGGAATGGAAAGGTTGTGTTTATCTTAGTAAGAGTACTTTATCAAAACCAGTAGTGTAAAACAGTAAATTACCAAATTTGAGTGTTTACGTCTTCCATATTTTTCTAACAAATAATTTTGTTGATATTTCGATATTTATATTATAATTTAAAATAATCAAATTTATAATTTAAAAAACATACACAATTGGTTAAATTCTATTATGGTCTATAATGTGTATGTAGTCATGTATTTTTTGTTAGCCATGCTCTATAATGTGTAGTATTTGGGATTGAGTTGTGGCTGCATATGCCTTTGAATAGGAAGAGAGAATGTGAATCTGATGTGCTAAGGATTGAGTTAAATTGATAGTGTGCTAGAAAGTTCATTTATTTCATCACTTTGCCCCTTACAAGTTTTTAGGACAGAGTGATTAATAGGGAACTCATGAGAAGAGGTATCATTCACACATTTGATCAAATATTTGGTGAGCATATAGTAAATAAGAAAAAATTAATGACGGGAATCAATCAAAATGCAATGCACACCCACATATAGCTCAACATACAATACACATATACAAAATACAATGCATAGTTACAAGTCGCAACCTTTGTTGAAAAATGCATACCAGGTGCATTTTATAGGGAGAATAGACGATTTTGACAGTAGATGGTTGCTTTAAATATTGTAATATTTCTATTTTTGATAGTTTGTGTTTTTTGGATTATTGGGTGCTTTACTTAGTACTCGTCAAGCTAAACTTCAAGTTGATGTTTTCCCCTCCCAAAATTAGAGGTTTCTATTTTTTTGATGAGGCAAAATTATCGTTCCATGTCAATATCATTTAAAAATAAAATGAAAACATCTTTAACATGAAATAAAATGTAGATATTTCTAGTGAATTTATGAAGTGATGACATAATTTTACCAAAGACTTATTTTTGAATGCCAAAATTACTTATAAGTCACACCTTTTAAGTTTTTGGATATCAAGATGGATTAAAACAGGTTGTCAACTATTTGAAATGGTAGAAAAATGGGAGGAATTGAGGGAGGAATATTTTCAAAAAGGATTTTATATTGGGCATATGACATGGGTGACGGGGAAATGAGATGGGTTTCATGGCATATTTTTTGACTTTTTGGGCATGGGACGGGGCACAACGAAAAATGTGAGACAATAATGATGATGGGATATGGGGGATGTGATTATGGGATGGTATAGATGTCTTAAGAAGTGCATTTTGTAGGGAGAACAAATGCCCAATATTTACATAATCTTTGTAAAATATTGCTCAAGCACAATTTTACTTTATCCTTTATGAATAAAAAATTCTCTTTACTAAACCAATCATAACCACCCTTCATTATATTTGGAGATTTGAAAGTAAACCAAATGTTTTAGATTGTGTGAAATTTCAAGGTGAAAAAATCCATCGGTTGAACTTGTTTATTGGTTGTTTCCAGTGATTAAGATTGGTTTCCTATAAATCATAAGCTATTTTTGGCATGGAAAAAGTTTTCTTTGATTTTTTATGTCCATTTAAAAAGGCCTGTTGGATAATTATTATTTAGACATTCACATTTCAAATTGGGATACCTTTTTTTTAAATGATTAGTCAATTATTTGTGTTCATTCAACCTGTATGATTTGTAAGGAAGAGCCATGAAAAAAAGTGATCGGTTCAAGTGTTGTGGAGGACATGTTGGCTAAGGGAAGAGAGCCATTCGTCTTGCAACCAAACTTACAGAGGTCTAATAATGTTCTTTAAACCACATGTTAATACAAAAATATTATCAAAAGATTCATCTCCCTCTTATCTATATGAAAATATTCAATCCAAATTTAAAACACATACTCATGGATCATATGAATCCATTAGATCAAAAGTGTTTGATTATATGCATTTTTTATAGATGGATTAATAGTAATATAAAATCACCCCACCCATTGAATATTTTTATTTTTGTTGTTGATATAGAAGAATGTTTTAGATAGCCACTTACACGTAAATTTGGAAAAGAGATAGGTGTAATACGGTGGCAAGTACACTATAATGGGTTTCATTTAATCCATTTCATGTAGAGTTAATTGTTATTAAATCCCATCCCGACACCCATCTACCTTGCTTACTCTGCTAGTTATTGTGCACCTGTGTTGGTTTTTTCACCTCCTGTGGAACCGACCTCAACTCCTTTGTTTGGCAATGTCTATTTTCCTTGGTTGATTTACCTGCACATCTCCACAGCTCTCTCAAGCTCCCAATGATCATGATTTCAAGCAAATGGGGTCATGTTTCAAGCACAAAACATGTTGTTTCCAGATGTAAATTCTCTTTTTCAGGCGGCCGCAAGAAGCTCTGTATTTATCACAAATACAAAGTGCATGTTTTACTGCATAGAATTTTTTTCCTGTCCAGAGTTTGACAAGGTTTCCACTCTCACTGGGAAATGATAGAAATTCATTTGTTGTGTTTTTTATTTTCTTCCAATACACTCTATTATTGTTATTTCGATGGTTTAATGGGTGTAGTTTTTATTTGTATTGAAATGAATTGGAAATGAGATATTTGGAATGAAATGGATTATACGGAATAATATTGACATTTGACAATAGTTCTTCATGGATTTAATCTTCAAATACATATTTTGCATTATATATGGGAATCATTCATCCATTACAAAAAAAAGAGCTGATACATTCTTGGATATGTCATATAAATAACATGTTTTGGGAATATAAATCTATTAAGCCCATTTTTTCAATTTTTCTCAAATCAAAATTCCTATTACAATATATACATACATTTAAATATATATACACATACTCAAGACTTCCCTAAAAGACTCTACTAAATCATTTCCAAAAATTAGGGAATGTGGTTGGTGAATCTACGTACATGTTTGAAGTGGATGTGTTATAATTTGCTAGTTATCTTCTTGTGTTGATGTCCCTTGTAGGTGTAGCTAGGAATGTATCAAAATTTGCTGAAACATTTACTCCAAGTGAAAATTTATGTGCAAACACCAACTGGGGTAAATGGATGGCCATCTGCTCCCTCAACAATGGGTGTTATTCAGGCAATGGATTTGTTGGACTATTGAGTCTCATTTTCCTTTCCAACTCTCTTCTTGCCTTCTCAAACTTCTTCTCCTTTCTATCTTGATCCCTCTAAATCCTTTCTTTCTCTTTCTTCTACTCTCTTTCATACCTTTGCATCAATTTTTGATGCTCCTTTGTTTGCCTTATATATTCTTTTTCAATCTTTTCCTACTCATTTATTTCTCTTTCAACAATATGTTCTGCTTTTTCCTCTTGAATTTGTTCTGTCTTTCTTTAATTTAATTCATTTACTTCTTCTTTTTCTCTTTATCCATAAGAAGCTCCATGTACTTATCAGTAGTTATAAGTTTAAATTCCATGCTCAACTTTATTCTAACATCATAATTTGACCTTGTCGAGCCTTTGACTTGTTGCATTGGGAGTTTTAAGAATTCACTAAGAGTTTTTTGTCCTTGGTTTTCCTCTTGATTTTGGTTTTAATTTTCCCCTAAAATAAATGTTTCCTCCAATGATGTTGTTCTATCATTTTCTTCAACTTGAATATCAACATAATAGTGCACAAAATTTGTCTCACTAAGAAGTGGTGGCTAGGATAATAGAGAGATACTGAATTCTTCATTATTGAAATTCAAGTTTACACCAAGATTGAAAGCAACTTCTTTCATCCACTCAGGATGTCTAGCTTGTATGGGCATAGATAGTGGCTCGTCTAATTGATTGCTCAAAGTTGAAGGTGGTGATTTTTTATCAACAAATTCAATTATGTTTATCTCGTTTGGTTGAGCTTTTAATCTACGGCCTTGTGTGTTAGGCACCATCTCAACATCTTCTTCAACCTGCAAATCAACTCCAGATAATCGTAGGATGTTTTCTGTTGCACCTGCCTCATCTTGAAAAGATGTGTCAATTTTTGTACTTGGTCCCATGTCTTCATCCAAAGCATTTAGATTAAGAGGCCATATTCCTATTCTTTTGAAACCTGATTTAATGTTTTCAGGGGTAAGAGACTTTCTATAATGAAATTACTTATATAATTTAGATTATGAGCAGCAATAAAACACCAAATAACACAATAATTCAGAATAATGATCTCAATATGCAATTAGAATAGCTTCGCCACTTCGAGGGGGTAACCTCCAAACCATAAAATAAGACTCAAATGCTCCAAAAGTGATAAACTGCTACCTACAATCCCCCTATATATACTATTCATATGTTATGGACATCACCAAGGCCGACCTACTAAGCATGAGAAAGTATAAATTATATAATAAAATGATATTGTAAGCCACAAGTCAGCTACTCATATCCTAATACAAGCAATAGGCTAAGGGTGTAGTATGCCCTTCCCCTTCAAACGAAAATTGTCCTCAATGTTGAATAATCATGGAAATTTCTACAGAAAACCTTCATCCTCTCAGGTCGCATCTTCTATGCTCATATTTTTCCACTTGATCAGATATTCCTTAATGTCTCTGGTTCTCAGCCTCTTAGTACATGTTTGCAAAATTTTCTCTGGTTCCAAAATGATTCTTCCTTCCTCATCAAGTTCTGGTAAATTTTTCTGGGATTCAATTTTTTTTCCAATAACCTTCTTCAGGTAGGAAACATGGAATACTTAGTGTATGCATGAAGATTGAGGTGACTCTAGTTTATAAGCAACACTGCTAATTTTCTATAAAACCTAATAAGGGCCATAATATTTAGGAGCAAGTTTGTTTTCCATTTTCTATTGCTTTAGAGACATTTGCTTGTAAGGCTGTAGACGTACAAAAACCCAGGCACCAATTTCAAAATGTCTTTCACTACGGTGTTGATTTGCTTGTTGTTTCATCCTATTTTGTGACAATGCCAAATTCTCCTTCAAACTAGCCAAAACCTATTGTTGATGTTGAATGTGTTCCTCAACATCTCTAACCTTAGTTTGCACCCTTAAGGAAGAATTGATATAAGGTGGATGGTAACCATATAATGCTAAAAATGGGGTCATTTGAGAAGAGGTATGAAAAGATGTGTTATACCACCATTCTGCAAGTGGTAGCCATTTAATCCACCTTTCATGTTTATTTGATATAAAATAACTTAGATACCCCTCTAAGAATTTGTTGACCACTTCCATTTTCCCATTAGTTTTAGGATGATAAGATGAAATGTGAGCTAGCTGAGTAGCCAAACATGAAAATAATTTGGTCCAAAATTTACTTGTGAAAATAGGATCATGATCAATTATAATTATCTTTAGGGTTCTATGTAGCCTTTGAACTATCTCCAAAACAATAGTTTACGACTGTACTAGCTACAAATGGATGTGATAGGGAACAAAAAATGGGCATATTTTGTGAGCCTATCCACAATCAAAAAAATAACATTCTTACCCTTTGAACAAGGCAATCCTGTGATGAAATCCATGGAGAACTCCTCCCATCTCTGGCTAGAATTGGTAAGGGTTGCAATAGACCTAGTGTCTTAATTGTTTCCCCTTTATTCTGTTCACACACCAAACACTCTGATACAAAATTTTGTACATCCCCCTCGAGTCCTTCAAAAAAAAAATCTCTTTTTATTCTATGATATGTCTTCAAAAACCCAGAGTGTCCTCCAACATGTGATGCATGTAGCTCTGCAAGAATCTTATGTTTCAACTCAGAATCTTTACTCAAGTATAGTCTATCCTTATACCATAGCGCATTACCTTTCCACTCAAATTTGTTAGATGTTATAGAGCCTTGCTTGATATTATATATTACAGATTGTGTATCCTTTTCCTCATCCCATTCCAATCTTACTTCATCCACCCAATCAGCCTTCAACATGGACATTCCACATAATAAGGCATCTACGGATGTATCCCTTCTGGACAATGCATCAACTACTACATTTTCTTTACCCTTTTTGTATATGATTTCAAAATCATAACCCAACATTTTTGTTACCCACTTTTGTTGTTCCTCAAATGATAAAATTTGCTCCAAAAAGTATTTGAGACTATCGTGATCAGTTTTTTACCTTAAAGTGTCTACCCATGAGATAGGGCCTCCATTGCTTGACCGCATGAAAAATATCCATCATTTCTTTCTCATAGACGGTTTGAGTAGATATTTTCCTTTGAATTGGTGACTCTCAAATGCAATTGATCTTCTTTTCTGCATTAGAACTGCTCCCAATCCTGATCCTAAAGTGTCACATTTAATAATGAAGGTTTTTGAGAAGTTAGGAGTAGCCAAAACTAGGGTGCTGCACATGGCTTCCTTTAGCTTGCTCAAAGGATTTAGTGGCTACGTCTGTCCAATGGAAGGCATACTTCTTTAGCAATGTAGTGAGTGGGGCTGCTATTCTACCATATCCCCTCACTAATCTTCTGTAGTACCCTGTTAGTCCTAGGAACCCACGAAGATTTTGTGAGATTTTTGGGCCTTGGCCATTCCACCATAGCTTTGATCTTCTGAGGATCAACTTTGACACCTTCATGGGATACAATGTGACCCAAGTACTCTACCTCTTGTACACCAAAAGAATATTTGGATGGATTTTCATAGAGATTATGTTTCTTTAGAACTTCTAACACTTTATTTCATGTTGCAAGTGTTATTCCCATGTCTTACTATAAATCAATATGTCATCAAAGAAAACTAATACAAATTTCCTTAAAAATGTCCTAAAAGCAGTGTTCATCAAGCTTTGAAAGGTTGAGGGAGCATTTGTAAGACCAAAATGAATTACCAAAAATTCATAATGGCCCTCATGAGTCCTAAAATCCATTTTATGAACATCTTCCTCTCTTATTCTAATTTGATGGTACCCCCGAACGAAGATCTAATTTTGTGAAATAAATAGCACCATGCAATTCATCAAGTAAATCATCAATTACTAGAATAGGAAAATTATATTTGATGGTGTACTTGTTGAGTTCTTGGTAATCTGGACACATCCTCCATGTTTCATCCTTCTCACATACCATGACCACTGGTGAAGAATATGCACTCTAGATATGCCTGATGATACATGCCTTCAACATTTCCTGTACGATTTTCTCGATCTCACTTTTATGGGAATATGGGTATCTGTATGGTCTGATGTTAGGTTTTTGGCTCCTTGGAATCAAATGAATGGCATGATCATGATCCCTAATTAGTGGTAGTACCTTTGGAATTGCATAAAAAATAGATGAGTGAGCATCAACAATCTTCTGAAGATTGGGTGACATTGAAGACTCTGTATTTTGTACTTCTATGGAAAATAATTTTTCTATAAATCCATCTAATCCTTTTATGAGAACTTTCTACATCTGATGAGAGCTAATAATCTATGGAGACTTAGATACCATCCCTTTCAATTGTATTTTCCTTCCATCTGAATGAAATCACATGAACAATTATTTGAAATTCATCTCTATAGTACCCAAGGTTGTGAGCCATTAGACACCCAAAAACAATATATGCCCCTCCCATAGAAATAACAAACATAGGCGAGTCTAACATGTAGTATCCCATGGAAAGATTGATACTATGGCACTTTCCTATGTACTTGATTGTCCCACCATTCAAAATCATAACTTACATTTCTAGAGATGGGTAAATAGAACAATTGAGACGGGCAACTAACTTACTATTTATGAAATTATGAGTACTCCCCGAGTTAATCAACACCGTCACCTTCTGTTTTTTGAGATAGCCAATAACCTTGAGTGTTTGAGGAGTACTAATACCTAACAATGCATGGAAATAAATTGTATGTTGGTGATTCTCTGCTTCATCTTTTACTGGTTCCTCAGCCTCTCCTATAATTTCAGCTTCCTCGTCATCTTCATTTCCTCCTTCAATATAGAACAACTTCTTCTTAGCACATTTTTGTCTTGGTCTATATTTGGTGTCATAGTTAAAATATAATCCCTTTGCTCTATTTTCTTCCATTTCTCAAGGAGTCAGTCTAATTGGCCGAGTGAATGAAGGGGAAGAGATACTATGGTATGTGGTGTTAATGAAAGGTTACCTCCTACTGCAAAGAAATTTTTCCTCTACTTGACGTGCCATCATAATAGAATCGGAAAGCTTGAGTGGACTAAACATATGTACCTCATGCTTGATGTGGTCCTTAAGACCCCCAAGAAATAGGTCATTCAGATTCCCTTCTAGATTCCCTTCTAGAATATTCTCCACCGTTAAGGATAGGTTCTGGAATTGATTCACATAATCTTTGACTAATCTTTGTTTGTCGTAAATTTTCCAATTGACTAAATTAGTTCTATGAAACACTAGAACTATAGTGCAATTGCAACTCCTAGGTAAAAATTTTCCAAGTGACATTGAGACCATTCTCCTGCCTCTAAGCACATAACCATCGATACCAAACGAATTGGTCTAGTTCAAGATACAGGGATGGCAAGGTCACCTTTTGTCCTGATGGTGTTTGATGTAGCTCAAATAATATGTCCATTTGATTTATCCAATTCAATGGATCTTTCCAATCAAATTTGTACATATCCACTTTCGACATCATGTTCCATGGTTGTGAATAAGTTGGATTCTTATTGGGTTGGAAAAGTTATCCAACATGGTTATTTTGTCTATTATTTTGAACTGAAGATCCTCCTTGGTTGATATGGGGCTGATTTGGGCCATATTGTTTACCCGTTATATGTTGCATGATATCATCCAACTGCTAATTGATTTAGTCTGTCTCCTTTAAAGGCCATCTTAGATTGTGCATTTTGTAGCTCATACTCGAGTTGGCTCACCTTATGATCAACTAACGTAAACCCTAATGCTGAGGAATCTATATTTACCTCTTATGAATCCAAATCTTCAATCACTACCTTATATTTAGTATGGGGTTTTACCCAGAGTGACCAGATTCTTTTTGGCTCTTATGGAAGGCCCCGCCATGATGTCAAACCTTAGGGTTTAGGGTTTTGATACAAATTTTTCCGAATAGGGAAACACATAGAGAATATACTAATACTATTTTTTTGAGAGCTTTCAGAAAATGTAAAGAATTCTAAAAAATTCCACAAATTTCGGTCTAGGGAGCGTTTTTATAAAAACACCTAAATTTCCCATAACTTTTGTAAAAGATATAAAAAAGGTCTAAAATTTTCATAGATGTTTACTTAAAATTATTCTCAACTCTGGTGAAAAATATCCCACAAATTCGATGTGGTTCACAAGATAGAGCGGAAACAAAAAATTGGCGTTTTTACCCTGATTTTGGCCGGATCGCAGGTCTGATACCACTTGTAATGAAATTACTTGTATAATTCAAATTATAAGTAGAAATAAAACACCAAATAACACAATATTTCATAATAATTATCTCAATATGTAATTAGAATAGCTTCACCACTTTGAGGGGGCAACCTCTAGCTACAATCCCCTATATATACTATTCATGTGTTATGGCCATCACCAATACTAGCCTACTAAGCATGAGAAAGTATAAATGATATAATAAAATGATATGGTAAGCCACAATTCGGCTACTCATATCCTAATACAAGCAATAGGTTAAGGGCGTAGCACTTTCTAAATGCCTTACTTCTCAACTCTGCTAATTTTGTCCATTTGATATCTATCCCATGTTTCTCAATTATCCATTTACATCTTTTCTCCTTGAAGTAAGATTTGAATGGAGCAAAGACACTGAAATCTAATGGTATCAATCTATGAGAGGTGTGTGTAGGCAATGCTAGTAAATCTATTCCCAAGCTCCTTGCCTCTTGAATTGTTCTTAAAGCAACATGTGAACCATGTCCCAAATATCAAAAAATACCTATTTGTTAGAGACACACCACCCAATATAGATGTTGCAAGGTGATGTAGCAATTTCATGAATAAATCTTTCATCATCCATGCATGAGGTCGAGTTACCATGCAGGCACCAGGCTCACATCTTACAATGTAATTTTGCAATTGCTTCTTCCCCTTAAATAGATAGAATCTTGGAATGCTTTGTCTGGAAACATTTACAAAACACAATATGGTAATCCATTCCCTACCTTTTGGAATGATGTATGGGACACTTCTACTACCCCTTTTAGCAAGCACTCTCATACCACAGTTCCTACCAGCCTATACTCCAGTTTCATCACAATTCCATGTTTTGTGTGGCCCGTATGGGTTACCCTCATAGAAATTGAACATAATATTGTAGAAAGAATTAACAATTGATGGCCTAAGACACATTTCCTGATATTTTTCAAGGCCTTCAACTATCCTCAATGTTAATTCTAGGTGTCTTTTTTTAAAAGCAACCCACCATGACTTACCTGGAAGACCATTTATAAAAGGGTTGGACCTGATTTCACATATTTGTACCACATATGCCTTAAGTTGTATAATTTCTATTTCATGACCCATGTCTTCCATTTCATGGCACCAAATCACTATCTCAAGCTCTTCTTCGTTAATAAGAATTGTTGGTGGACCCTTCCTTTTGGTGGTGGTGAGACCCATCAACCAAGCAGTAAGAGTGTTTGCTGGTATACCCCAGTTTTTGTAGCAGAACGTGTAGAAAATGCATTTTCTTCAACATATCTCATAGCACTGTCCATGTCAGATTTGTTCCAATCATTTCTTTGTATTATTACTCTTTTAACTGAAGATATCCTTCTTGTTACTTGGATGTTTCCTTTTGGAGGTGGTCTATTGTTAAATCATCTTGAACAAATGTGTAGTTGGCATCTTGAATCGGTGTATTGTTGGCCTATTATTCATGTCCTTCACTTGGTGGAAATATGACTCCTCTGGTTTTTGAAATAGTTGGCCTTACTCATTTTGGTAGATATCTTCTTCTCATGGTAACAGTAAAAACTGCAATAAATTTTTAAAAATATGGCAGTCCCATGCAATTTTATACCAATAAAAACTAGACCTATTAAAATTACCAAAAAAATAATGGATATGCATCCATACGATGTCAATGTCTAAGTTTTTACCAATGCTTACTTTAAAAATGACAAGTGAAAATGCATAACTGAGATAAAGGGATTGTACCAACGTTTGGAAGCATGCAGGGATGTTTTGTTTATTAAATAGTCGGGTAACTTGTTTTTTATACAAAACACACTAGAAAATATAATTTATTTTTCAAAACAGATCATTGTAAGAAAAAAATCTGAAAATATTTGTTAAAAACCATAAACATGTTATCTTTGTATCAAAAACTATGAAAAAATTTACCATCATTTTCTATTTTCCTTATTGTAGAAACAAATATAACATATTTTTGGTTTTTTACAAATATGATACTTTGATTTTTATACTTCTATTTTCCTTATCGTAGATACTTAGCTTTTTGAAAAAAAATGGTTTCTCATAGCAACATTCTACAGGTTTATAACTTCAATAAGGAAAAATAAATAAAATCATGGAAGTTTGGCATAGTTTCAATAAATCATAATGAATTTATAATAAGCGTGGAATACTTACACCATATCTGCAATTGAACAGTAAGTTGAATGTGCTTGTATGAAAAATATTGTTTGAGTTGCATGCAATATTATGCAGTTGATATATTAGTGTTCCTCCAAATATAGAATTGAATAAAATTCTAGCCCAGCCATCAAATGAACTAAATTTATAAGATAAATAAAAGTGGTGTTGATGTTTCATCCTTGTGTTTGTTTCTGATTGGTTGGCATTGATTAGTGCAGATCAAGAATTTGAATATTATAATCCAATGGCTAAATTTGATTTCAATTTTAAATATGTTTTCTCATGCAAGTATTTGAATTTTTGGAATTAACTAAATGCATTTCAATTTGAAACTCTTGAGCCTTAATATGGATGTATTTATTGCAGGTACCGTATTTATAAGATTTGATGGCATGTGTAGTGGAGGGAAATTGGACAGGGTGTTTGAAGTGACACATGATTTTAAAGATTACATAATTTAAAAATGGATTAGTCAGGGTTCTATTGTGTTGAAGTTTGGTCCAATACTTGAGACCAAATATTTATGTTTTTGTACAAGAAATTACTTTGGTTGTGTCATCAATGTATTTGGTATAGTGTCTATAGGGTTTTAAACATATTAATTTTTTTATATAATTGATATGATGGATTTGTTTGACTTTTATATCTAGATGGAATACAAACACATATATTTTGACGTAATACAATTAATTTTTAATTTATGGTATGATGGAAATCTTATTTATTCAATTTTACTTTTAAAAATTATGTAAGTTGTTCTATTATTGATAGGAAAATGGTTTTACTTATTTGAAGATTTTATGTGCATGTATTAGATATTTTCATTGAAAATTTTATATTTTTATATTTTATAAATAAAGTCCCAATGTACAAGTACCCTCCCAACTATTGGGTAATGCACGATAAATGGACCCTCTCCCTTACAAACTATTATATTGGTGCATACATTGGATCTCAAGCTCGTGAAAAACAATAATATTCTATCTTCGTAAACATCAATGTTTCTTTTCACCTTTGTTTTGTTGGGTAATTTATTTTATGGGACTTTTTATGGGTCAAATGATTATGTTTATTGAAAATTTATTTGTGAGATTCTTTTCCAATGATGGAAAGACAAAGGTTAAAATTATGATTCTCATATAACATGTATTGCAATTGTACGATCTTACACAAACTCTAAAAATTTAGATTTAAGAGTTAGGGCTAGGGTTTAGAACATTTTGAACCATTCAAATTTATGAATTGAGAATGATCTGAAATTGTGTAAAAAGTATGTGTAGAGTGTCATTGAGCTATTATAAAATTTGGGGAGTTGAAACTAAAAGGAGGATGATTTCATCAATGGAGGGAAAAGTTGCATTGATGGATTTTCCCTATATAAGTAGTTTTGTATTGTGTAGAGTTTTGCTAGATTCTAATTTAGGTGTTGTGATAGTCTGTGTTTTTATCTTCATATTCTATGTTTGAAATTTTGTGATCACAATTGTATAATAGATTAACACTTTTCCTTATTTAAACCTTAGCTCTCCTTAAGGAGCTAAAAAGGGGTACCACCTTACGAAGGTGATGAGTTGAGAGATTCCTACATGGCAATAATTTGAAATAAATGGGATCCACCTTGGTAAGGTGGTACATAACACGTGCGATCATACATGGTGTAATTATTATTCATATATTTTGTTTTGATATATTGGTATAAAAAGGGGTAGTAGTGTAAAATCCCCCCCAAACTCCCCCCCCCACCCTCCAAACAATTAGAGTATGTAGTGGTAAGTACTAAAATAAGGGAAAATATATAAAATCCCATTATCACATGTGTTTTGGACATTGCTTACCATTTTACCCCCCATCTCCCACTCAGGGAATTTGTGCAAAATATTTTATACCAATGTGTTTAAAAATGAAGTCTCTAATATGACATTTGACACTTGGAAATGATCTTTTGTGTAGAATATATAATGTAGAAATGGCCTAGGACATTCATACATGATGTATACAGAGTTAGTTCTAGTTAATGTACATAAGATAATGATTCAACAATTGGTGTTTTGTCATGATATCCTAAATAGTCCCAAATATGTGAGATAAAAGGCCCTTTGAATGGGTGGGATGTTTATGCTTTTATAGATGGAAATTGTGAAAGGTTTTCCTACTTAATGGACACTAGGCCAACCAAGATAAATTATGCATTTGAAATAATCATTGTTAAGAGAATGGAGGAAAAAACCATCAGCCTTGGGATAAAATCATTATCCAATCTCGTTTATCATTGGTGAATTCATCTTACTAATGTGCAAACCTAATTTTGCTAGTTGAAAAATGTGACCAAATATCTAAAGATGTGTTCTATATTCATAAGTCAGGTTATTGACTTGTCAAGGATGGGTACAATAATTTTCTATTGAGCCATATGGGAATTTTTTTATCACATGCACCTCAAAAGTGGGGGAATTCATCAAGATATATCCTACATCTATATCTAGTACAAGAAGATTACAAGACACAAGCATAAACTTTCACAAGGCACAGATCCTCTAAATAATATTTACAAAAACAATAGAGTGGTAAAATTTACATTTTTTAGAAACGTACACTTCAGGTCAAGATATTATTACAACATGGTCCCTACTAAGTGTTCTTAACATGGGGATAAATTCTCAAAAAATTTCAACAGTTGCAGGTTCTTACAAACTTTTATAGATATTTGTAGATTACATGGTTCAAAGAATTATATAGGGTTTGAAGTGTGAGTATTTCATTCCTTATCAATTACGCCACTCAAATATAGTTTTGCATATGATATTTTGGGGGTATGCACCTTATTCACCTTTTCATTACTTAATAGTTACAATATCTCATACTCATCAACTACAAAACATAGTTTTAACATTGGGCCTAGATCCATCTATGGTGGTGTGAACTATGGGGTTTTGGAAGGTATCAAAGTAAATAATTTCTTTGTAGGTTATCCTTCCTTTATTATTTTATATTTTTGTAGGAAGATATTTCGGTTTCTAGATAATTTGTACATTTTTCTTCCCTCTTAATGGGGTTATTCATTACCTATACTCTTTGATATTGGGACATATGGACTTAACTCCATCTCCTATTTCAATATCTCCTTCATTAAAATTGGGGATTGATCACTCCAATCCTTCAAAAGATCGAAATAAAATACAAATCAATAATATCCAACAAGAACGGGAGATTCTCCTCCATAAAATAAATAAGTGTATTCACTCCATATTTTGTATCCCTTTACTTTAATAAATACAAGTTCAAATTTATAAAGTTACAAGAATTAATTACATTTGAGTTACATTTCATTTTTTGTTGTGGACAATGACTACACTCTACGTTACATGTTTGATCATGGAGCATGCCAACATCAACACAAGGACAAAAACCATCGAGTGAAGACAAAGTGTGTACACACACTTAGGTATTTTTCTATAAATATGTAATATCAATTACACACTTAAATGGGGAAACATAGACACTCAAATATTTGTAACTTATTATTTTACAATGACAAATTTGACTTCATTTCTATGAAAAGAAAAACGCTCACATTCTAAGTTTAATCTCTCTCTCTCTCTCTCTCCCTCTCTCTTGATTTTATCATCTTAACACATTGATTTTCCATTCATCTAAAGAATATTAATTAATTAAGGTAGTACTTTAACCTCATACATCATTCCTAAACTTTAGTTTTTGCATCATTATCTACCTAGGAAAAATAATATAGCTTAGGTCCATAGTGGACTATGGTCTCGAACCCTTCCATCTAACAACTCTTTTTCCAAATTGAAATTAATTATGTGATCTTGTTCATCTCCCTATGTCATCCATAGTATAAATATCTAACTTGTGGAATATTATATAAGAAATTCAAATGTACTTTATTACTCAGCCTACATTCCTATGAGATCCTATTGCAAATATTAAACACTACAACACTCAACGCTCTCCAAAATCTCCCAAAATAAATTGC
The DNA here is from genome assembly GCA_019776745.2 of Taxus chinensis. NCBI lineage: Eukaryota > Viridiplantae > Streptophyta > Pinopsida > Cupressales > Taxaceae > Taxus > Taxus chinensis. The sequence continues at coordinate 166,336,899 of CM034146.1, read as the reverse complement.
ACATCATTAAGAGTAGTCACCACATCAGATATGAAGCACTCAACTAGGTCAAAGAATATAGCTTTATCCCTTTCCAAGCACTTAAAGGTTCTAGAGCCATGTCTTAATAGGAACAAGTCACTCCAAACATTGTCAAATTTTTTCAAGGAACAAAAGGCTTTAGTATAGTAGTTGAAGTACACCACATCACACTACTACCATGTTGATTACATTCTCTACTCTATAGTTATCATACTATCTTTGTGTTAGGAGACATAAGGTCAAAAATAGGGGTTAATTTAGAATGTATAATTTACTTGGACCTACACTAGGAGAACTACATTAAGGCTCTTGATACCTTCTCGAGGGGATGTAGTGTAACACCTGGATTAGTTTAGCAGGGGTTGACCACCAAAGGCATTCCAACCTCACCCACACACTAATTTTTCATTTTTTTATCTAATACTTTGATGAAGGGTATTAAAATTATCTTGGGTTTCTATATGTTGTAGGTCATTATAAATTATTCCAAGGTTATGCGTTCTTTAGAGAAATATAACAACACACATTTCTAGGAAAGTGAAGTGGAATAAAAAGTTATATAACCCCCATTGTACATAGGTCCAAAATTGCACAAAAGGATCCATGATCGTACCATGTTCCAGGAAGAGTTATATGGTCTTAGATATGAGTAGTTTCTAGTGGCTAATCTCATAGATGAAGAACTTTCAAGTTCATAGTAGCTCAACTATCTGGACTGTGCACCCAGATCCTCCTTATATCACTCTACACAAATAAGTACTTGTCTACTCTTATGTGTTTTGAGCTATCATTATATTATTTTAGCATAGTTGCAAGTATTAATGTGTCATTATAAATATGCATGGTTAATGTTAATTAATTATTTAATAATAATATCCTTTTAAAAACCCTTACATCGTATATTTTCACATATTTCATCTTCTAATTTTTAGGGGCAAACAAACTACTTTTAACATCTTCTGTTGTTTTAGGAAAGTTTAGGACAACTTTGCAAGTCTTTTGAAAGATATTTTCCACGGGAGATATTGAAAGTGTAAGAAGAGTAAAAAAGTGCATTGGTCATATATATATATATATATATATATATATATATATGGTTTCATGGATATAATTTTGTATTAAGCTGAAACCATAGTGAAATTGTGTACTCATAAAAAGATATAAATTGAGAAAATGGTCGTTGGGTGGCCCTGGATGGGACTGTTTTACCTAGGAACAAAATATTTGAAAGTTTGGTATTATTGGACAGTTTGGTCTAGGAGGATAAAATATTATAAAGCTTTGTGCATTATAGTCATGAGAAGTAGACTACTTTTACATGATATGCACATTTTTGTAGGTGGTCGAGTAGTGCAATGGAGCAAGAAAGTATTGCAATAGGAATAAGGATGAACTAGATTATAACAATTATGCTCAGAATAGGAACAATAGTCATGGTTAAAGGGATTAATTGAATAATGAGATTTTCAAGTGAAAAATTACCAAATTTAGGTGTCTACAACTTCCTACAACTGCACTCTAGACTATTTCCTTAAGGATTTTTTAATGCCTTTCTTTAGAGAGTGTAGTGTGAGGTTTTTGAAAGAGATTTACCTGAAATAACACTTTAAATATTTTCTCAAATCACAAATGATATTTAATTCATATGGGATCATTTTCCTTTGTGTGTGTGTTTGCATGAGTGTGTACATGTGTGTGTGTGTATGTGTGTGCTTGGTTGTGTGCATGTACACTCGTGTGCATGTGGGTGTATGTGTGTGGGTGGGTGGGTTTGGGTGTGTGTGTGTGTGTGTGTACGCGTATGCGTGTGCATGCGTGTATGTACATGTGTGTGTGTGTGCATGCGTGTGTCTATGTGCATATACATGTGCATGAATTATTGTGTGCATGTGTGTGTCCGTTTTTATACATATGTGTGCATGTGTGCACACACATGTGTGCGTTTTTTTCACTCCATTAATCAAGGAGTCACCCATAGTATTCAATCCCAAATATCACTCAACTCTATCTCCTAATATCTCTCTCACAGTTCCCCAAGATATCTCTTAGAATATATCACTCACATATTATAATGTTGAGTTATTACAACTCAATGTACACACACACAATAATATATTCTCCTAGACAATATATTTCCTCACACCTAAAATATGAGTTGTCACAATAACTCATTTACAATAAACTATCACAAATATTGATAATAATCATCCACATTGATCCGGAGGACAATTCGAAGGACACAAATTTCCCTGAATCTTCCAAAATCATGACTGTGTGGAAGTTTACTCCAAGAGATTTCCTTTGACTACAAAAAACATGGAAAATGGAATCGTATGTAAAAATGGTGGCTGGTCAATGTTGGGTCAACCCTAGGATGAGACAGGGTTAACTGGAAAGTCATGAAAAGTGGTAAAAATTGAGTGAAGGCGATAATTTTGGGTCAATGTTTTAGGCATCTGGTCTTCGACACTTGAATATGGTTGTTTTCATCAATGATCGAAAAAAATTTCCATGTGGTGGGGTAGACACAAAAATATGCACATTATAAAATATTTATCCAAGTCTTATACTACTATTTAAAAGATTCTCAAGTGGTTAAAGTATTAATCAATCCCACCTTTTGGCCATTTTTTTTCTAGCACTTGTTTGCCCATTTCGTACCGCTACCGTATCATTTTAGCCCAGCACCATAGGCGCCCCAGCCTATTTCACAATTGGGCACCTCAGTTAGCTTCTAGTCCCAAATTCAGGGTGCCTCGGTCTATGAACATCCTTTTCCCGCTCCTCTTTTGGGTTTTTTCTAGCCATGTTGGTTGTCTTTATCTTTTCCCCAGCTGATCCTTGTTAGGATTAATTACGAAATTAAACTTAAGAGCCCTATAAATATAAAGCTTGTAAGACCATAATGAGGGTCTTCAAGTCATCACATTACACACTACTATCACTCCATCCAGAGTTACATCTATTGCATCACATTACATCCACATACTGCCATGCATCAAGGATAGGAAGATATGCATCACACACACTTCATAGGGGGAGGGATTCTAATCTATTTCATGCAGACATTCTATTTACATTCTTCTATAGTTACTATTGATCTGCTGCTTCAAAAATTGTGACTGGCATGAGAGCACCTAGGGCACAACACGCACACACGCATCATAACCACATCTAGGGTCTGCAATGTTGTGCAAAACTAAGTGATAATTCCACTAGTTTGGTGGCTGAGGTCAGTTCGAAACCATTCATTTGCATATTTTATTTTTCATTAGGGTTTGATACTTCTTCTTTTTATTGCAGTTCATTTTACAGAGTTCATCTAACATAGTCTAGCGCGAAAAATAGGGAGGGTTCTCAGACAAAATTGGGACCATTGTAAAACTCAAATTCTGAGATTTTACATAGTTTTCAAATCACCGAAATTGTAGACTAGGGCACCCCGGGGCACCCTAATACCCTTCCTAGGTGCCTCAGACATCTCAGATCCACCAAATATAGTCTCTTCGTAAGGTCCCTGAGTGTTCTGTCTGCACTGCCATATTCTCTAATCAGAACATGTGGCAACTTGCGACAGTCTCTCTCTAATTAGCTAAAGTCTATTCCTCTCTCCTCCGCTTGACATACTTAGGGTTTTGTTTCACATTAGATTTAATTATGCAATGTTATTTCATATTAGTTTATTTCATTTTACTATAATGTTTTAGTCCTCCTATTTAGATTAACATTAATATCCTAAGTACCCCATTTACTTAGGTCAATTAGGATCCCATATTTTGTTAATCATTTTGGTGAACCCCACATTTCTTCATAACACCTTTTAGGGTTTTATATTTACAATTATCACCATGGGAAAACACCATAGAAATTATTCTAAGTCTTCTTCCTCTAATTCTGTAGCTACCTTACAATTTGATAGTCATGGTCATGCTTTTATCAACACTCCTACCCCTACTTCTGGTTATAGCCCTTGTCTTTCTTTCATTTAACTTCCATCTTCTGGATTGGATCCTCATGACATTGCAGATGTTGTTTCACCACTTATGTATGCACTATTAATCCAACTTCCCTAGCTCAACTTATAGCACAGAGGTCCATGATCTTCCTCCATGCGGATATAGATGACTCTAGCACTACCTTACCTCTTCTTACATCTCTTCCTTCCCCATCCAAAATTACTTCCCCAAATCAAGACAACCTCACCATGACTTAGTTCCTACCATTTTCATGATTAATAAAGTCCCCTCTACTTCATCACATACTCCATACTACTCAGTTGCTTTCCATATTCCTCCTCATCTCCCCTTTTATTTAAGAGATGCCATTTGTAACTACTATCTACTTTCTTAGCACAATATCTTCCCCACCATTTGATCCTACTCTTGCTATTGTGCCATACCAAGGCCCTTTACCATCTCTGGATCTTCTCCCAACCTCTCTACCAACATCATCCTCCTTTTGTGCGCTCACCATTCATTTGCACCCTCTTCATAAATAATTATTATTGGGAACACATACCAATTGAGATATCCTGCACCGGAATTGTATGGTCCCATGAAGGTATCCTTTGAATTGGTTTTAACTCTAATGATACTCCATTCTCCTTTATGCGATCCAAATTTATATCATGGTTCTGTCATCTTTATTCCTACATATGGCCCGCATGTTTTCCATCTTGTCATTCATCTTGCATGTACTCCCCTCATTGCCCCACTCACTCTTAGACAATCTTGGCTAGATTATATATGAGGAGAAATTAATCCCAATCAAGTTGATATCACTGTTACCATGCCATTTGGTGACGTCCACATTTGTAGCAGCTCTTTCTTTTCTATTCACCCAACTTCACTAGTTGGTATTCCTTGGGATGCCCATTGCCTCCCTTTACCAATGGACAGTATGTCATGGTCATGTATGTCTTACACATTCATGGTTATTTGGACAACCAACCATGTACCCTTGCTTATCGGGTCTCATGTGACGTACAATACGATTTTGATACCGATCTTGATGATTCTCTAGGATATCTTTCTTATCCCTCACCCTCTTGCATTAATACGGATTCACCTCCTACTGCAATACACTATCTATCCTCCGAGGCAGTTGATGATTCTCACTCACATAGTCCTTATTCTAATACATACCTATGGGAGGCCATACATGCACTAAAAGTTCAGTGTCAATCCATAGAAGCCACAATTGCGTCTCTTCATGATGAGATAGAACAACTTCAACATGCTTCTACTACTCTTAAAACTCATACCCATCCAACTCCCCTACCGGTTCCCTCCCTGATCCACCAGTTATACCCTTCCCTTCACCCATTATCCTTCCCTCTAATGCTACGCCACAACACATTCTAGGTCATTTTCTTCACCACCAACTCCTTACCTTAACACCTACTAATTATTATCCTCCTTCGCAATTAATCCACACCTGTGATTGTCCATTTTGTCACTATCATCACATTCAGGGACACCATACAGATTCTTGCTAGACATTAGCTCGTGTTATCAGAGATATCCAACAATTAGGCCTCCTTTCGTTTGTCACACAATCTCCTCCTATTCCACGTGCATCTCCTCGGGCTCATCCCATCCATACACATCAAACTCACCCTACCTATATACCACCTCAACACCAACCTATACTATCACCTTCCCGATCTCCCCCTTTGGTATTTATACCACCATATTCTTCGTTTTCCCATCCTTTGTGCATATCTCACTTTTGCTTTCCCACACTACCCTTCTTTTTTCTATCCCCATTGGTTGATCGTGGCCCTCCATTAGCATTATCTCAAGTACCATTTGAAGGAACTTCGTCCTTTGACCTTATTGGTTAATTTCTCTTTTTTGGCACACTTGGGGGGCATAACACATTCCCTCCCTTCATTTGACATAGTCATATAGTCTTACATCACACATGTCGTATCTATCACTTAGTTTCATCTCTTATAGGCATACCATATCACGCGTCATAGCACCCTTGTTACCTGATGACACTTTCTTGTGCTTCAGTTCACACTTGAGTGTTGATGGATTACCATTACACTGAACCCCACACACTACAATTAGACATTACACATAACACATTATACATCATCACACCCAGTGCATTCATCCATTATCTACATTCTCCATTACATTCTACATACCATGCACTAACACACCGTAGTCACATACACTGCATCATTCTATGTGCTACACTCACCACCCTATGACGTAATTTAGTTCCTCAGTCCATACTTGACTGTTGAGGGTTTACTAATTAAATGGACCTTACATACATGTGACATATCATCATATTACATGCATCGAACTAGTGACCTACACTCTAGGATATATCCTCACCCACACTCATCATCGCATATTGTAGTGGTATACACCTTAGGTTAAATTACCACTCCCCTCATCATTTGCAGTCATTCTATCATCCACTTAGCCTCATATTCTAATTCATCCTATCACCTCATAGTGGTATACACCTTAGGTTAAATCACCACTCTCTTCATCAATTTCTCATTATCCTCTTACATCTTATCATCACATATTCTATTATATTACATCATCATTCATCCTACTCATCACTTAGTGGTATACACTTTAGGCTAAATCACCATACTTCTTATTCATCATGTAGTGGTATACACTTTAGTCCTAAATCACCACCATCCTCTATCCACCGCATACTCATATATGCTTCATAGACTCACTCATCACCTATCTCGTAGTGACATACACTATAGGCTGAATCATCACATTCTTCTTCCATCATGTAGTGATATACGCTTAGGGCTAAATCATCACTCATCATTCAACAAGTTTGGTATACGCTTAGGCTATATTCCATGCACATACACACGTATGTCTATTCACATCCACTCATCCCATAGTGATTCATTAGGGATAAACATCTGATATTTCACATCCCATATTTAGGCTATAGGGTCCATCACTCTTTCCTCATGCTACATTCGCTGCCATTCTTCTATAGTGATATACGCTTAGGGCTAAATCATCACTCATCTATTCAACAAAGTTTTGGTATATACTTAGCTATAGGATCCACGCACATCCTTTCCCCATGTCGCATCTCATCACCACTACACACACACACTCATCACAACGTGCTAGAAACACATCCACAATAACACTACTCGACCATTTCTCGATGACACACTCTCGTTTACAGTTCATTATTGACTGTTGAGGGGGAAAACAAAATGAATCTCACTGCATACACTTCTATCCACTCAAGGGGCACGTTGCTCCTATCATTCCATTTTTCATTCCATCCATCCATCCATAGTATACTGCATTGTCTTGGTAGCATTTACTCTTTCTTTACTAATGTTTTACATGCTCACTTTACTACACATGTTAGTTTTATTTCTTATATTTCATTATCATACACACATGCACATTCATGCCTTTTCCTAGTGTGATTGCAGATATAGTACTCTACACTGGGCATGGATGCTCGCCTTCTACCCTTACTATAATGGTCGCTAGGGGCATCCACATTCATCTCATATAGGTGTTATTGTTTCATTTTGTACTTAACATCTTATACTACTTGCTTATACACATTTTGACATATTGGTTATCACTCTAACATGCTAACGGGTGTTCCATGTGCAACACTTGTTTTGTAGGATTACATGTTTCCATGACTACTTGTTTATTTCTACTTGTCTGCTTTGTTTTCTATTGTATGCGGATTTTCCCTTTTCTTTTGTGCACACTTGTCTTTTGTTTGCGGCCATGATGGCTTGTGTGTCTTGTGACATCATGAGTGATGCCCCTTGTTTGTAACCCACTTTGTGCGGTCTTATTTCTTTTCTTGTGTTTACACTACTGTGATTGGTAGTTTTTCTACATTGTTTGTATTTTTAAACTTCTTACATGCATGTGTTATTGTATGACTAACACTTTTTTTAGCTAGCCATCCCCTTTTATATGTGCCTTGGTATCTAACAAGTGCTTTCCCTTCCCCCCTGTAGTGTTGAGTTGGTTATAGGTCAGAGTGCGGTTGGTCCTCTTTTGGGGCCACATTCTCCTTCTAGGGTCATCCCATGTGCCCCCAAGGAGGGGGGCATCATTGAGGGTTTTTTAATAACACACATATTTACACCCTAGGTTCAGCACAATGAGTGAGTTTAGACCAGTCTACAAACTCCATACATAACTTTTTCAAACATGGTGTCCTTTAGTGACATTCTTGGAAAGTTACAGGCTTAGGGGCTTACTTGGGCTGATCTCTACACTTCTCCATCCAAATAGAATTTGCCAAAAAAATCGCTAGTATTTTGAGATCTGGATGAACCTTCAACAGAAGCGGTTAGAGTTAGAGGACACATGGTCGATTTCCTCCCTACACTTCTTCATACCACTTGGTGTGAGATCGTTGCAAAAAACTTGATAACAATAGCAATATATCCTTCTACACCCTTCTTCTCAGACATGGATCAGGTGCACATGTTCCATTTACAATTTTTCTAGCCAATATTTTACATTTGCATACCTCCAAACACAGACATTTTTACATATGCATACATATTTGACTACTTGATTGTTTTCTCCTTGCAGGTACTATTGCTATATGAGAAACAAGGCCGTCAAATTTAGGGTGCAACAACAATAAGAACATATAACAATATGAAAGAATGACATAATGATAACACAGTTATGATGCCACGTACTTGCCTATACTAACCATGTAGGTATAGATGATTAAGGGCGTAGCAATACAACAGACATGCACTGCCAATAGATTCACTCCATAATCATAATTTTTATCCACAACTTTCATCTTTATAATCCATGCTCCTCCATAATTTTATTTTTTCATTCCAAAGCTTGAGTCTAGTCCATCGACACTTCTTCTTCTACACTCTACATGGATATCAGGTACGCATCTCTATCTACTTTATGTTACCGTGCTTTCCACTCACCAATAGAAAGTGGGGGCAAATGTAGACACAAAAATATGCACATTAGACAATATTTAGCTCGGTCTTATACTAATATTTAGAAGGTTCTCAAGTGGTTAAAGTATTAATTAATCCCACCTTTTGGCCATCTTTATTTTATATATTTTTTTTCATTCCCATATAATTTCTAAGCATAACCCACCCCATTTCGCAACTATGCCCTGTCATTTTAGCCCAAATCTAGGGTGCCCCAGTCATATACTGGGGTGCCCTATTCCCATGGGTGCCCCAATCTATGAAAGGATCCTTTTCCCACTTTTTTTGGTGAATCAGCAACGATTTGTTGGTCATCTTTATCTTTTTCTCAGTCGGCCTTGTCAGGATTAATTACAAAATTAAGCTTGAAATCCCTATAAATATAAATTTTATAAGACCATAATGAGGGTCCTAGGTCCTAGCATTACGCACTATTATCACTCCATATAGAGTTGCATTCATTGCATCACTTTCATCCACATAGTGCCACATATTAAGTCCAGGATATCTGCATCACACACACTACATAGGGGGGGGATTCTATTTTATTCCATGCACACATTCTACTTACATTTTTTTTACTATTGTTTGCTACTTCACAAAGTGCGATTGGCACTAGAGAATCTAGGGCAAAACATGCACACACACACCAGAACTACATCCGGGTATGAAATGTAGTGCAATGCTTAGTTATAAGCCCATTACCTTGGCGGCTAAGGTCAGTCTGACCCATTTATATGCATATTTTATTTTTCATTTTAGGGTTATTAACAATACTTGTTCTTCTACAATTAGAAAAAGTCATACAACAGTTCACCTAGTCAAGCCATGTTTCCTAGTGTGATGAGACATGCAGAGTTACTGATTAAAAGCCATGTGACCTAATTACCCATGAATCAATTTCAAAGTACTTTAAACAGACCATTAAGCACCCAGACTGCAGACCAGGACGCCCCGGGGTGCCCCAGTACCCTTCCAGGTGCCCTAGTCCTCTTAGATCTAATTCATGTCTCAGAAGGGTAACAATGATGACTGTATGCACTTCCAGATTCTCTATTCAATTTTACAATAATAGTTTCGTAATCCATCTAAGCTCTTCCTCTTCCCCTACTTAGATAAACAATAGGGTTTTACGTTGCGACTTAGAATAATAAATTTTAAGAAATTCCATACTGCTTTAGTTTCCTTTATACATCATTTTAGTCCTCCTAAAAAAATTAGAGTATACATTAATACCCTAGTACCCCATCCTTAGGTCATTTGGGATCGTATATTTTGTTAATCATTTGGGTTCACGTCCACCATGTGGCTCTCCCTACCACAACTTTTCCCTCATATAGTCAAAATTGTATCTTGATGCAACAAGAATGCTACTTGCAAACCAATTGCTACGAAAAATTTCATAAGCAATGGTTGAGCTGAAACATTCCCTTAAGTAACATCGGTGAGTTATGGGGTGAGCTGGTTTATATGCATTGGTTGGAAAAAAAATTTAAACGTGGCCGAAGCCACACATTTTAGTTAATCAAGTGGATTTCAGCCTTACTAAGGCTTAAAGATTATGCATTCCCGATTTAATGGGAGGTTTTCAATCCCACAATAGATAAGTGGATAATGCCGGCATGAAAATAATCTCCCCAACTGACTTTCAACTTGGAAGTAACATCTTTTTTTTCTAGGTGTGGCGTTTCTTTGATATAAATATACACAGATCTAGAGTAGTTGGAGAGCAGATTTCTATGTTCGAAAAATAGGCAAATTCTCAACATCTTGTTGAATCGGGCAAGAATATATATGACTATTATAATAATAATATATAAGGCATGACTACGGGGAATTCATCCTTGCATCTCCTCTTCCTACATGGACACTTCGAACCAACTTAGTAAGTGTAACTGATGACAATCTGGTAGATGTGGTATTTAACCACATAGCTTGAGTATGCCAAGGCCTATATAAAGCCCTACCATTACAAAGTTGCGTCCCAAATCTCTCTGACCATTCAAACAAGCTTATTTGGGACTATAAGGAGATTTTTCCAGTAAGGTAGATAGTAAGGCCTTAGATATTTATTGAAGGCCATTTCTGAAGATGTATTTTTGGAAATATCAGATGATATATTAAAATTTTATAGTGCGAAAATCCTTTCTCCTATCAAGAATTTCGATGATCCCAAGCTAAGGATATGTGAAAGGTGAACATTGAAGGCATGTTCTGTCCATAAAATATGGAATACAAATATTGAAATTCCATAGTATTTTATAAAACATTAATTTTTATTATATTATCTTTTTCTACATATGGGAAAGAATGGAGAAAAAAGGAGTCGCATTGAATAGTGTGCCAAACCATTTTTTTGTAAAATATGGGTTATATTTAGTTTTAATATAGACATATGATGTTTCCTTAGAACTATTTTCGTAATATTTATGCATAAAGGTCATCATCATTTGTATAATATTTTATTATCGACAGAATTAAGTAAGTCCAAGGTATTATGTGCAATTGTTTAGAATTCACCGATCAAGATTTTCATGCTAAATGTGTACGAAGATGGAATGGAGCTAATGGACATGGAAAAGCACGTTAAATTAATCAAGTGTTAGATAACTTAGTACATCTAGACTGATTGTCATAGTAAATTTATTGCATATCGTTGGTGAGATAAGATGCAAAAAAAGTACCTAGTAACATGAACCAATTGAAATATATGAAAAAATGCACTCAAATAGAATGTGGTCACCGTCAAAACAAAATTATGGATTGGTCAGGAGCTTTTACAGTAGATGAAGGAGAAAAATTATTGTCTGCATCATACCTCTAAGATCACTTGGAATTGATGAAATAGGTAGAAAAAAGGTCTTTTAGAAGGAGACTTATCACCGTGCACACGGAGGCGTTGAGGTCTTCATTATTACGAGAGTTATTATCAACTCAAAACTATAGCTTTTTGCCTGGTAATTGTGAACATAGCTTTAAAATAATTCATTTGAAGAATATAAATATTTGCATAAGCCATTTATAGATATCTCATTATCATGGTAACATTCTTATTCTTCAGGCATTTTGCACACAAAAGCCTTCATAGTGAAAATTTTTGAAGTAAAAGCCATAACATTATCAAGTATCTATAAGACTGACAAGGGTATAGGACATTGTTGATATTGTTAAGAATATAGGGATCAAATATGCTTCATAATTAGTGTAAGCTTCTAATTTGTCGTCTAGAAAAAGGTTGATGTATCCTTATTGTATTCACTATTTACTTATAGATTTGATTATAATTGAAGGAAAATATATATTTACAATCATTATTCTTATTTTTTTGGGGAAATTTTCTATTAATTTTACCCTGGAGGAATTGGTAGGCATGATCTGATTCAACTCCGTTCATCAAAACCATGGGAGCTACATAAACATTCTGGTTTCTTTGCATCACATGGTCTTTATCTCATGATGGATTTCCCATCACCAAGGTGATTCAGCTAAATTTAAATCCTATAAGGGTACGTGGTCGAAGAAAAAAAAATTGGCCAATTTTTGGATCAAACAAATACTGAGCATCGTCCACAAATAATGTGAGCACTAATAAATAATTCTTGACATTCACCCCCTTAGTACAAACATGGGTAGAAATATAATCACACTTCTTCAAGAATATCAGGCATATTTGCTATGATATTGGTCCACAATTTGAATGAAGGTAAGAAAATCATTAACCTCTCAAATTTGTGATTGAGGGCGTAGACTCAAAATATTGCACTAGGTACATTTTCAAGGTCCTAAAATTCGGCTATGTAGAAATTCATGTATTCCTACTTTTTAATTAGTCTTTGATAATATCTTGTCCTCTATTCTTTGTCTCTTACTTTCTCTATTTTACACACCGTAAAATTTTCCAGTTTTTTAGAAATTATTACTGCCTTAATCTTTTGGACAATTACATTGATTATCACTATGTATATTGAGCCTTCAGTTGTCATATTACGAAATTCATGTAATGTGGGAGCATAACATGTGAAGGCCATAAATTTTGATCCAACTTTTAGATAGGCTTGAATTTTTCTAGGGTGGTATATCTTGATTAGTAATTTTCCATTATTTACTTCTAAGGGTTGTTGTCAATTTGGCATATTTTCAGAGTCAGATTCCTTTGTCTAGTGGTCAAAAATTTGCTCCGAACATTTTTTTACTTTTGTCTATGACTTAGAGTTTCAATAACATTTTCTATGCTTTACAAAATAAGTCAAAATTTTGCGCAAGACTTAATTTACGAAGATATATTTTGTATGCAAAATTTGGGGGCCATACAAGGTGTTATACTAGTAGGTAATTTTTGACATTTTAGAGTTTTTTGGCATTTTAGGGTTTTTTAGAGCTAATGTGAAATAAAAGGAAGATTGTAATGATGTAAAAGATTAGTGTGGATTCCTGAATGAGAAAAAATCTATTTTGAAACTTCTATTTTTTTTACAAACAATTTTTGTGTGCTTTGGAGGTATTTCAACCTCTTGCAGCTGGATCCACATCAATTGATATCAGAACAAGATTTGGATCTTGCGGGAACAGTGAAGGTAATATATATATTAAATTTTCTATTAATTTATTACCTCTTTTATATAAGCATGTGGATAGATGTGGGAAAGGTAGATGTTACGCCCAAATGAATAAGCATATGCGGGAGCTACAAATACAAGTTGTTGAGCTCACAAGAGAAGATACCCGCCTTAGAAGGAGACATGCAAATGTGGATACAAACCCAGATAGTGATATTGAAGAATTACCTTTGTTAATGAATGAAGGAGAAAATGAAGAATAAAATGAGAGAGATGAAGACACCTTTAATGATAGACCATTTGAGGAGAGATTGATTCAAAATTTAGAGGGAAAGAATGATGAAATGAAGATTAATGTTCCTAATTATGGTGGAGGGTTATGATCAAAGGGGTTAATTGACTGGTTGTATCACATGGAAAAATTCTTTGAGTGGAAAACCATTTTAGAGGAGAAGAAGATTAAGTTTGCATGCACTAAGTTGGCCAGTACATAAATTGATTTAGTAGGATCATTTGCAAAATGAAAGAAAGAGGAAAGTAAAGGGAAAGATCCGAAACTATAATAAAATGGTGAAGAAGTTAAAAGAAAATTTTCTTCCTATAGATTATGCCCAGACACTATTTCTAAGGTTTAAAAACCTAAGACAGAAGGATCTTTGCATTGAAGACTATACCAATGAATTTTAGAATCTATCAATTTAGGTGGATCAGGGAGAGTTGTAGAACATAAGGCTACAAGGTATGTAAATGGGTTGAGTTATACCATAGACATGGTATGCTCCATATCCATATCCTAGATGATGCTTATAAACTAGCATTAATAGTAGAAGTAAAAAACAAGTGGAGTAATTTTAGAAGAGGTGTGAAGAGAGGGCCATCATCATCTACAATGAGAGTTAGAGGTAGATTTGATTCTATAAAGGAGAATCCTCTAATTCAGAAGGGAAAGAAGAATCTGGTCAAAGCCATGATAACAAGAAAAGAGGTATATGGTTTAAGAGGGGAAGAGGTTATAATCGAGGAAAAGGTTGGAATAGCCCCTAAAGGAAGTATACATGTTACCGATGTGGTGAAGAAGGGCATACAACTTTTGAGTGTCCGCACTATCCTACACATGATAGATGGAAAGGAGAACAACCACGAATAAAATTTGTTAAAGCTGAAGAGGAGGAAGAAATGGAGGTTGTTTTAGAATTGGGTGAAAACCTCATGATAAGGAGGAAAATGATTGTCATAAGGAAGGAGACATAACAAGATGGTACTGGTGTTGATTCTTGGCTGCAAACAAATATCTTTTGAACAAGATGTACATTTGGAGGAAAGGTATGTTAAATTACTATTGAAGTAGTTGTGAAAATATGGTATCAACTATGATGGTTGGTAAAATAAATCTGAAATATGACAAACACCCATATCCTTATCGTATATCATGGTTCAAGAAACGGTACAAAGTAACCATAGATAAAAGATGCCTTATAAAGTTTTCAATTGGGAATACCTAAAAGGATGAGGTGTGGTGTGATGTTATCTCAATGGATGCATTTCATATAATACTAGGGAGGCCTTTGTAATATGATATAAAGGTTACACATGATACAGGAAAAAATACGTAGACTTTTTGGAAGGATGTTGTAAATGTAGTCTGGTTACCCTTCAAGGAAGAAGAGAAGAGTGAGGGCTTGTTGGCTACAAAAGAGTTTGTTACAGAAATGGAAGAAGTTGGTTAGTGTTATGCACTAATGTAAATAAAGGTGGAAATAGAGGACTTTGATATACCCGTTGCGGCAAAAAAGGTACTTAAAGAATACAAGGATGTCATACCAGATGAGCTACTAGATGGGTTACCTCCAAAGCAGGATATACAACACCATATTGATTTGTTCCTAGGATCAACCCTTCCAAATCAGGCAACCTACAGGATGAGTCTGACACAGAGTGAGGAGTTGAACATGCAAGTGGCAGATCTTATACATAAAGGGTTAGTGAGAGAAAGCATGAGTCCATGTGTAACTCCAACGTTATTGACTCCCAAAAATGATGGAGACTAGCTAATGTGTGTGGATAGTAGGGCCATAAATAAAATCAAAATTATGTATCAATTCCCACTTCCACGATTGGATGATATGATGGATGTACTAGTGGGAGCCCAATACTTTAGTAAGATTGACCTACAAAGTGCATACTACCAAATCTGAATCTGTGAAGGGATGAATGGAAAACAACTTTCAAAACAAAAGATGGATTGTACAAGTGGATGGCGATGTTGTTTGGGCTATCGAATGCACTCATTACATTCATGAGGTTGATGAATAGAGTACTATGAGAATACAATCGTAATTTTGTGGCTGTTTATTTTGATGATATTTTGATTTTCAGTAAGATAATAGAAGAACACTTGTTACATTTGAAATTGGCATTAACATTGTTACGTGAATAGAGTCTTTATGTAAACTTAAAGAAGTGTATATTTCTTCATAAAAGTCTAGTTTTTTTGGGGTTTTTCATCTAAGATGATGGAGTGAGGATGGAAGAGGAAAAAGTGAAGGCAATTTTAGAATGGCCTATTCAAGGGAATGTGATAGAGGTCTGTAGTTTTCATGGATCGACAAATTTTTATAGGATATTCATCATGAATTTTAGTAGCATTGTTGCACCCATAACATAGTATACGAAAGGGAAGAAGTTTGTATGGACCAAGGTAGCAACATATAGTTTTGAATTGTTGAACAAACAAGTGTCAGAGGCACCTATTTTAATATTTCTAGATTTTAGCAAGGTCTTTGAGGTTGATTGTGATGCATCACATGTTGGGATTGGAGCTGTAATGAGTCAAGAAGGATGACCTATGGTATTCTTCTATGAAAATATAAATGAAGTCAAGAGGAAATATTCTAATTATGATGTGGAATTTTATTATGGTGTTCATGCATTAAGGAATTGGAGACATTACTTGGTAGCTAAGGAATTTGTACTATTTACTAACCATGAAACATTGAGGTATGTAAACACACAAAAGAAACTAAATAGTACACATGCAAAGTGGTTTTCGTTTTTGCAAGAATATAATTTTGTCTTAAATAATAAGTCAGGTAAGTAGAATCAAGTTTCTCATACCTTGAGTAGGTGTGTAACACTTTTGATAACAATAGAAAATGATGTAGTAGGGTTTGAATAGTTAAGGAATTGTATGAAGGTGATCTAGATTTTGGTGATGTTGTGAGACAATGTAAGGACCCTACAGTGGGTATTGGTTCCTCTAATTATTTGATATAGGATGGTTATTTATTAAGGGGAAAACAATTATGCATCCCTATTGGTTCAATGAGATAAAATATTATAAGAGAATTGCATAGTGAGGGGTTGGTTGGACACTCTGGTATAAGTAAGACAAGTTCTCTTGTTGTAGAAAATTATTATTAGCCGAAGGTAAAAAGGGACATAAGTAAGATCATAACAAGATATAAAGTGTGTTAAATGGCTAAGGGCCATGCATAGAATACTATGTTGTATATATCATTACCTGCCCCTACATGGCCATGGGTTGATTTGAGTATGGATTTTGTGTTAGGAATTCCTAACACACAACAAGGGAATGATTATAGCTTTGTTGTGGTTGATATATTATCTAAGATTACACATTTCATTGCTTGTAAGAAAACTAATGATGCTTCCAGAGTTTTTGATTTGTTTTTTTCAGAAGTGGTTAGGTTGCACGGAGTTCTAAGAATGATCACTTCATATAAGGATAAAATGTTTTTGAGTCACTTTTGGAAGACTTTGTGGAGGAAAATGTAGACACAACTACAGTTCAGTAGTGCATATCACCCCCAGACTAATGGGTAGACAAAATTAGTGAACATAAGCTTAGGAAATCTCCTACGTTGCATAGTTGGAGAAAAACCAAAACAATGGGATTTGACTTTACCACAAGCTGAATTTTATTATAATAAATTGGTAAACAGGTCAACAAGGAGGTATTCTTTAGATTGGTATATGATAGAACCAAGGGATTCCCTATATCTTAATGTGCAATTACCTGGTGAAGATAAAACCACTGATTATGCAGAAGCATTTGGAGAACACATGCTACAATTGCAAGAAAAAGCGATGGAAAAGTTGAAAGTTAGTAATGTAAAATATAAAGCAGTTGCAGATGCTAGTAAGAGATTAATTGTATTTAAAGAAGGAGATATGGTTATGGTTCAGCTTAGAAAGGTGAGGTTTCCAAATGGGACATATAATAAACTTAAGTATAAGAAGATTGGGCCATGTAGGATTGATCCGAAAATAATCAGATTATTACGACCTGATCTCGGACCCTTATAGGCTTTAATTATTTGCCGATAATTTACTCCTTTTAAGTAATCAATTTAAAATAATGCAAGACAATAATGACAATTGCACACAGATTGATTACGGAGTTCGGCAATTGCCTACGTCTCCGGGTTCGTGATCGAACCATTCCACTAGTCAAAACTTGTAAGTTACAATAGTACTTTCACAAGAAAACCTAATGGAATTTTACTTGCCTATCAGTACACCAGTTCTTTGGATGACAAGGGTGAAAAATAGCACCTGACTTCCACCTTCCTGATGCGTACAATCTCCTTCGGCTTCGATCGGCCCTTCCCGACGCAAACAATGCGAAGCTAGCACTCCGGTCGACAATCCAGGATTTGCAAGTAATTGGTGTGGCGCTATGGGCCGACTAGGTAGTTTGAATAACTCCTAGCCACAAATATTTCATTTATTATTGCCTAATAAATAATAGGTCAATAATATAAAAATATACAATGCCTAAATAATTTAGGTCTTCACACAACAATTTCTCATTCTCCTCTTGGCTCGGACTTCACCTCCAGCGCTCTAGGAATGAGCTTCTCTCCAAGTTTGTGTGTGTGTGTGTTACAATACAAATGGGTTCCCTATTTATACATTTTTAGGGCCCTACAAATATGCATTGCATATTATCCTTAGGCTATTTTAAACCTTAACCATAGCATTTTTAATAATGGGATAAAATATTCCAAAATGGGATTGCATAGAAAATGGGATTAATACCCAATTTGGGGCGGCATGAATGCATTTTAATGAGGGATAAGAATCCCATGTTTGGCGCGGCTACATGTTTAAAATGGGTTAAAATCCCATGTGGAGTGGATTTGGAGCGCCACATATTTTGGCGCGGCATTTGAAATGGGAATAAATCCCATATGGATCGGTGGCATAAAGGCTTCAAAGGCTTTATTAAAGCCTTTCCACATCACTTACAGAACGTGGTGAAAGACCACGCATGGGCCTTTAAAACCGCCCCCAAACAACCGCTTCAATCCTCCTTCTTCCACGTGGAACAATCCTTACATGGGTCTAGCCCCTAACAACCGCTTCACCACCTTGCAACGTGGTTAGCACATATGCATTTGATTTTGGCGGTTTATACTAATGTTTTAAACATTAATATATACATGTGGCATTTGAAAAGTGGCCTTACCAAAATAATATTATTTCGACCCATACAATGTGGAATAGAAATAATCCTGTAGTCCACTTGTCGTCTCCCGATAGGAAAATCGAGCGAATTCGACGAGTGTTGGCAAGCCACGTGTCACAGTGTGATTCGGTCCAATATTGACCAGTTGACCAGAGTTGACTTTCTCGTTGACTGAACTTTGACCGAACATATCTAGAGCTCCCGATGTCCGTTTGTCGCATTCTCACAGTCGTTGGAAAGCTCTCGAGATGATCTTCTGCACTGACACCATTTAGAGATGTTTAGGGAACTTTCAGAAATGATCCCCTGATCACACCTCCCCACTGAGAAAAGCTTTTTGTCCCAAAAAGCTTCCATACTGTCCTGAATCTGAAAAATCTGCTGCCACCTCGGAAGTGCTGCTGTAGTAGACCCTTGGGTCTTCTCCTCCAACCTTCTCACTTTGACAACTCTGCTCCGATCCTGGGACCTGTGGGTTATGGGTCCACGATGCTTCCGCTGCGCCACTTTGATATCCGAAGAAGACCTCCACGCCTCCGCTTTTTGGTGCTAAGTTTATGAATGAAACCTCAACGCTCCTTCTGTGCGGTGCTAAGCTTCTTGATATCTGACAACAAGGATCTTCTTTTACTCTATAACACAGCTCCTGGCTCCGAGTTGATTCCGCAGAATCCGAACTGGTTTGAAGGAACTCCATGTTACGTAGAGCTTTGATTGATCCGATGTCGGTGATGGACAATGCCTTGACAGACCTCGGCGCCTCCAATGCATGATGCTAAGCCTCTTTCAAGACCTCGAGCCTTCGATGCATGATGCTAAGTCTGTTAACCTCAACGCCTCCGATGCATGATGTTAAGCCTCTTTTCAAGACCTCTGTAGAGCCTCCGATGATGCTATGAAGACCTGCTAAGTCTAAGTTACAGACCTCAACGCCTCTGATGCATGATGTTAAGCCTCTTTCAAGACGATGCTCGAGCCTCAACGCCTCCAATGCATGATGCTAAGTCTGTTGATCATGATGCTACCATTCATATGTGTGGTCGCAATGCCTTGACACTGAATGACGTTCCGAGCTAATCCTTTGAGAGCTCCTCTTGTTGACATACTAATATCAGGTACCATTCTGCTGCACGGTCGCAATGCCTCTACACAGAATGAAGTTCCAACCCGACGTCAATGCCAATGGTGATTCAGCTACCATTCTGATGCACGGTCACAATGCCTCTACACAGAATGAAGTTCCGAGCTGATCTCTATGAACTCTATTGTCTACACAAATGGTAGATCAATCTCCAAGCTTTATATGAGTCAAATCCTGTATCCAAGCTGTAACAGGTACTCACACGCTGATTAGGAGATATGTTAGGAGCATTAATCAAATTTTCTAAGTAAGAAAATCCACTGAGTATTGTAAACCTTTCTCTCAGCATTTCCTCACAATATCTGATCTCCAAACTTAATACTGCATACGATCCA
Organism: Taxus chinensis; assembly: GCA_019776745.2. Taxonomy (NCBI): domain Eukaryota; kingdom Viridiplantae; phylum Streptophyta; class Pinopsida; order Cupressales; family Taxaceae; genus Taxus; species Taxus chinensis. The sequence goes on along the minus strand of CM034146.1, from coordinate 166,316,384 downwards.
TCAATCTGAATTATGCAATATATAATTGAAAAATTGTTGACTTACCCATTTTAAAGGACTTTCACTTTCAGGTATTACTTGGTCCTGGGTTGACTTGTCAACTGGTGGTGGAGTAGAAACTTCCTCTGCCTTTGCAATAGGCCTCCATTCCATCTTTGGCTTGCCATTACTCTGATGGCGAGATGGATGCAGTTTCCAGCAATTTTCCACCTGATGCCCATTCCTCTGGCAATGAGCACAGAAATTCCTCTTAATCTCCTTCTTCTAGGATGAGGAACTCTTTCTGCCATTTCTTGACTCTGCATGACGAGATTGGTCTTTCTCCACTGCATTGCAATGTGGATTGACTTCATTTGTCTCCTCCCTGCCAGAACAATGACTAAACAAGGAAAATATACTGCATTTTATGGTGTTAGAAAAATCACCAAAATAATTGCCCTCTGGGGGTCTTACTAATGCAAGTATAACAGAGTACAAACATTGCCCAGAATTGGGTCTTTAACTAATGTGCCATGTATGGTTAGATGTATACAAACGTTGCCCTCAAAGGGGTCTTACCAATACATTCTACCTAACACAATAGTTTATGGTTTTATTTGCATATGAGATATAATGGATTCATCCAAATAGAAATGCGAGAAAATTACTGAGTATGTTAAACCTGTCTCTCAGTCTATCCCACCAATCTGAAAATCCAGAAGTACAAGCCAATGCCATCCCTGTCAAAGCAACCTATACTGATTAACCTGCTCCATACCAACTTGCTTCGAAGATTAGTAAGTTTGCAGGTGTCGATTACCAGCTCTGATACCAAACTTGATCTGAAAATAATCAGATTATTACGACCTGATCTCGGACCCTTATAGGCTTTAATTATTTGCCGATAATTTACTCCTTTTAAGTAATCAATTTAAAATAATGCAAGACAATAATGACAATTGCACATAGATTGATTACGGAGTTCGGCAATTGCCTACGTCTCTGGGTTCGTGGTCGAATCGTTCCACTAGTCAAAACTTGTAAGTTACAATAGTACTTTCACAAGAAAAGCTAATGGACTTTTACTTGCCTATCAGTACACCAGTTCTTCGGATGACAAGGGTGAAAAATAGCACCCGAATTCCACCTTCCTGATGCGTACAATCTCCTTCAGCTGTCGATCGGCCTTCCCGACGCAAACAATGCGAAGCTAGCACTCCGGTCGACAATCCAGGATTTACAAGTACTTGGTGTGGCGCTATGGACCGACTTGGTAGTTTGAATAACTCCTAGCCAAAAATATTTCATTTATTGTTGCCTAACAAATAATGGGTCAATAATATAAAAATATAGAATGCCTAAATAATTTAGGTCTTCACACAACAATTTCTCATTCTCCTCTTGGCTCGGACTTCGCCTCCAGCGCTCTAGGAATGAGCTTCTCTCTGAGTTTGTGTGTCATGTGTGTCCTTACAATACAAATAGGTACCCTATTTATACATTTTTAGGGTCCTACAAATATTGCAATACATATTATCCATAGGCTAATATTAAACCTTCACCCGTAGCATTTTTAATATGGGATTAAATATTCCAAGTTGGGCGGATTGCATAGAAAATGGGATTAATACCCAATTTAGGCGGCATTTGAATATTTTATTGAGGAATAAGATATCCCACAGTTTGGCGCGGATTACATGTTAAAAATGGGTTAAATTCCCATGTGGAGCGGATTTGGATAAGGCGCCGCATATTTTTGGCGCGGCATTTGTTTGACATGAGGGATTAAAATCCCATAAGGATCGGTGGCATAGAAGGCTTCAAAGGCTTTATTTAAACCTTTGATTACGCGCCAAAGATTACGTGGACTCAAAGACCACGCATGGGCCTTTAAAACCGCCCCCAAACAACCGCTTCAATCCTCCTTCTTCCACGTGGAACAATCCACACATGGGTCTAGCCCCTAACAACCGCTTCACCACCTTGCAACGTGGTTAAAAATATGCATTTGATTTTGGCGGTTCATACTAATGTTTTAAACATTAATATATATATGTGGCTTTTGGAAAGTGGCCTTTATCAAAATAATATTATTTCGACCCATATAATGTGGCCTAGAAATAATCTTGTATTCCACTTGTCGTCTCCCGATAGGTAAATTGAGTGAATTTGATGAGTGTTGGCAAGCCACGTGTCACAGTGCGATTCGGTCCAATATTGACCAGTTGACCAGAGTTGACTTTCCCGTTGACTGAACTTTGACCGAACATATCTAGAGCTCCCGATGTCCGTTTGTCGCGTTCTCACAGTCGTTGGAAAGCTCTCGAGATGATATTATGCACTAAAACCATTTAGATATGTTTAGGGAACTTTTAGAAATGATCCCCTGATCAAGGATTCTGAAGAAAATGAGTGATAATACCTACAAGGTGGAGCTACCTGACAACTTTGTTATTTGACCAATTTTTAATGTTTCTAACTTATATAAGCTTCCTAGTCATGAGGAAAATTTCATGGAGGAGGAAGAAATAAATTGGGAGCAGCAGATGCCGAAGAAGAAAATTAAAGGGCAATGCGTGTCTTAGACCAAAAGACAGACACTAATAGACATGGGAGCTACAACAGATATTTGGTACAATGGGAAGGTTTACAGCAGGAAGAAAATACTTGGATTCCTAAGTGTGAGTTGAAGAATATTAACAATGGAAAATTGGATGAATTCCATCAACTTAATTCGTAGGAGCATAATTCTTTTCAACCAGGGGAGAATGATGCAGGAATATAACTTCCGACGGCCATAACTTTTGATATGACTGTTGGATCGTCTTGAAATTTTCCACGGTGGTAAATATTGATTAGTAATATGCCATGACCAAGTGACAAAGGTTTTTACCCTTTTAGGATATTTTCAGGGATGGATTCCTTCGTTTAGTGGTCTAAAATTGGCTCCGAACGTTTTTTTACTTTTGTCTAGGACTTCGAGTTTTAATAACTTTTTCTATGCTTTATATAATAAGCTAAAATTTTGTGTGAGCCTTAATTTACAAAGGCATATTTTGTACACAAAATTTGGGGCCCATCTAAGGTGTTTTATTGTAGGTAATTTTTGAGATTTTAGGGTTTTTTAGAGCTAATGTGAAATAAAAGGAAGATTGTAATGATATAAAAGATTAGTGTGGAATCCGAAATGAGAAGAAAGATATTTTGATTCTTCTAGTTTTTTGCAAACAATTTGTGTGAATTTTGGAGGTATTTCAATCTCTTGTAGCTGGATCCACATAAAAAACAAGGGAATAATATAAATACATAGTTATGTGTTCAAAATAAAGGACCAAACACTAAGCATTACTATTATCACCTAAGATTCCATTCAAAGGCACAAAATAAATCCAAAGGAATCTATCTATCATCTATTCAATGGAAAAGGGATGCAACTCTGCATACATAGCATAGGAAGGGGAAGTTTATTCTATTCCATCCACACATTTACATCATTGAGCAGATCTAGTCTGTTACCTAGTGCAACTTGCACATGGGAATCCTAAGGAATCATTTTTACACACACACATAAGAACTACATGGAGTCTGAGATGTAGTGTAAAGCTCGGTCATAAGTTCAATCAGTTGGGTGACTACCGGGGTCAATTTGACTCCCCATTTTACATGTTCATTTTTAGGTTAGGTGTAGTTTGTGGGTATGTGCAAGTGAACTTCTTTCTTGCAGGTTACAGGTACCTTCAAAGATCCAAGAGTGAATATCAAGTGATTAACAGGGAACAATAGTGAAACCATTGCGATATAGAAGAAACTAGATTATAAGAATTTGCACGGCCTCTAGCACCCAGATCCATTTGTTAGTGCCTAAGAATCCTTGTCATGCTGCGTGCACCCCTGTCCGATGTTATTTTTGAGCCCCATAATTTATAGTGAGTAATTACGACTTTTTTAAAGTATGTTCGACACTTTATCTTTCCCAGATTATACGGATATCGGCCAAGTCTTATTATCTCCCTCTTGCTTAGGGTTTCATACTTTACATGTTATTTTACTTGTGTCATACTGTATATTAGCAATTGTACATCATTTATTATAGTAGTTACTCTGTAATAGGATTTAATTCAATTTTTATTAAATCAGTTGGGAACTCATTTACAAGGAAATGGGAACTCATTAACCACCATGGGAACTCATCTTATCATATTGGGAAACATCAACCAAAATAATGTGGGAACCACAAACATGAATTTCACATTTGTTCAACCTTCATAAAAGGTTTTCATCGGATGACCACTAACCTATGTATGTATAGGGACACACATATGTTTATCCTCTTCGAGTATCATGATGTTGCATTACATTGTGCTTTTAATTTTCTACTATTTCCTTACATTAGGGGATTACATCAAAATTATGCTCACTTGTTACAAACGTGAACATGACTTTACCTCCGTTCTTATTTTTCAATACCACACAAAATAAAAATGAAAGCATAGTAAAATGAAATCTCACCAAAGCATTGACCCCGTCGCTAGTGGCTGATGAGAGGACGTTGTTCAACCTCCTTTCTTTGTTGCTTCCATTCTCTAGTATAAGATCATCTACTAGAGGTAGTCTTCATCGATTAGTTTTTATGTGTGAGAAGTATTTTCTTCCTCATAAGTCTCATCTTATTCATCAACAACCATGACATTTTTGTAGTTTTCCATCAAGTAAATCTTATGCTATTTTTCTGTAGTTTATAGATAAGTGACCACGTTGTTTGCAATAGTAACAAACAAATCATTTATTTTTATCTTTAGATTTTGATTCCTTCTTGGACAAAGATCTTAATCTTCCTTTAGCACAAGATCTATCCTGTTTAATGTACATCACACTTTCCTTTGGATCATTTTTATTAGTTTTATTTTCTTCCTTTATTAAAGAAGAAATCATATCTTCTAAACTCATATTTATTTTACTCAATTTGAAGTCCGTGTTAGAATAGCTGGGTGGCATACTATTTAGCAACATAGCTTTTGCATCATCATCAGGCACATAAATTTGTATTCCAACTAACTGATTTAAAATAAAATGAATCTTAGTGGCGTGTTCAACCATGTTGTCACCTTCTTCCATCTTGAGCCCAAATAACTTTTTGTTGAGTGTCACTATTGCACTTCCCACTTGTGACCCAAACAACCTGTTCAATGTCATCTAGATGAAACTTGATGTCTTCATTATATTTATATGATACAAGGTAGGCATCAAATAATCCTAAGCCAATAATTTTGTTGTTTTTTTATCTTTGCTTTCCCATTTGGTGCCTTTATTTGCATTAGTTGGTTTTGGTACTTTACCATTGACAATTTCTCCCAAATCTTTGTTAATTAACAATAATTGAGTTCAAAATTTGTAGGTATGGGAATATTTTCCTTCAAAAATTTCAATATGACTCAACTTATCCATTATGATTTTACTAACAAACTTAATGCACATGATGTTAGATACTAAAAAATTGTGTCTATACAAGAGATATTTTTTACTTTCCCAACACTCACAAGGTGACAATAATAAAATCCTAAGATCACCTATTTGACTATTGACACATAGTCAAGATTTATTTTTTATTTTTTAACACAATAAACAAAACTATTATGGAATAACTACAAGACAAGAAGACAAACATTAAACAAATTTAATGACAAACTAAACAAGACTTTAAATATATAGACACCTAAATACTAATGTTAATAAACACAATTATATACTAGAGTTTAGACATTACAAATAGAATTTTGACAAAAATTTTTTTTAACCAAAATGTTTAACTCGACTTATACAAAAATTTAGGCACACATACAAGCTAAATTAGAAGATGATGTACACTAAAACATTTCTCTTCTCTTTCTTATCTCTCCAAAAAATTGGAAAATCAATCTAATATTAAATGACTAAACCACATCCTTTTTACTGCGAGGTATCTACTACAATTTTTCTCATGAGAATCTTATAACCATCTTCTTCTTTACTGTTGCATTTACACATGGATACCTGCTCTGATACCAAATGATTTTTTAAGTAGAGATTTACACAAAATAAAACACAAAATATTTTCTCAAAGCACACATGATATTCAATTCATATGGGATCCTTTTACATGGAGAGGGTGATACATGTATAGATGTTTTCAATCCTTTAATCAAGGAGTCGACCACAATATTCAATCCCAAATATCAATAACTTTATTTCCTAATATATCTCTCACACATCCCCAAGATATATGCTACAATATTTCACTCACCTATTCTAATGTTGAGTTGTTATTACAACTCAACATACATACACACAATAATATATTGTCCTAGATAATATATTTCCTCACACTTACAATATGAGTTTTCACAACTCATTTATAATAAACCATTACATATATTATATTTAATAATCACTCACATATATTATATCTACCCATACAAATAATGTGAGCACTAATAAATAATTCCTAACATAGGGATATGTTTATATAGATATATTATCATCTAGATACATTATTAGGATCAATTACATATCACTCATAAATATAGTAACTGCATTGCAAATTTATTAAATGGGGAATATGACCTAAAAGACCCAAGCCATAACAAAACCAAGTCATACAAACACACAATTTTAGAGTAGGTAAGTCATCCTTGGTTCTCATTTGTGATCTCAATGTTTTCGATTAATTGATTTTGCCAACCACTATATGTAAGAACATTGTGTGTTATTTATGCACAAAGCCAATGTGCACCATATCTTTAAGGGTTTCTTGTGTGAAAGTCCATTGACCTCATAGGTTTGTAAGTAGATGTGTGGTATCAAGTTGATTCTCTCCTTTTGATGCGAGCCTCTGAAACTGCAACATTTTGGCACGTTTTGATGCTTCTTAGTTATGCACCATCTTCCAATCTTTAGTGCGATGTTTTGATCCTACACCAATGTTCACAAGCTTTACACCACCCCAAGAAGTACATATGCATAACAAAAAGGTGCCAATGTGATGCATGTTGTATATTTATTGTTTACACAAGACATTGTAGCTGCGAAATCATGATTTCTGCTCTATACCATAAGATATAGACGTACATCAATTTCTAAAGTGTCGTTTGGATTTAGAATAATACCATAGACCCTTTTGGAACAATTTATGAGTACCACACGTAAGAATTATAAAAACACAAACTCTTCTCAAACTATTGTTGGTTGATGCAATATTATACATGAACTTGGATTTTTGTGCATCAATACCCTTATTGGAATTTTGATTTAAGCATATAGAGAACATTTATAATTTACTATTCATATGCATCAATTTTAAAGGATAAGGGTTAGTAAAATTGCAAACATTATAATGTTTTTTGACTTACATTGAATATTGATTTCAGTTTTTAATCCTCAAATGGACCTTTATTGAGATAGGTCTTCGAATATAAATCTTATTTTTTACATTTTTGCAAGGCTTTAATATTGATTTAAGGCTTGGAACAAGGAGAGAATATTTTGAGCGATATGTTATGAAATAGAGAAAGTGGGCAAGAATTCTAGATCCTAAGGTTAGTTGATCGTATCCACCATATCAATTTAATAGTTGTCAAAGGGAGCTATTTTTGGTGTCCTAAATTTTTGGCAGATCCATTTTTGCACTTGTGATTAATTGAGTAAGTTATCCACACAATTTAATCTTTTTGGGTTTATTTCGTCTTAAGATTTGAACACGTTTCACACTATTGGTTGTTGATGTGTGCCTTCAAATTCGTAACAAATTGAATATGTTATCCTACAAAACCCTCATTCTCATATCTATTTAAGTAATTTAAATCATTTCAAGTATTGCCATATTTCTTAAGTTCAAGGTCGACTTCTATTCATTTTATTAGGTCTATTTTTTATTTATATATTAAGTAAAACATTGTTGCAAAGTAAGGTGGTCAGTGTATTACATTATTAGGGTAAAATCATTTCCCACCCTCTATGCTTGCATGGTTATTAAGAGCTTTTAAAGAATTCAAATTACTCTCCACGTTGTATGATTAACTTTTCTTTGATTCAAATGGTTAATTAGTTTTTGAAGGCTTTTAGTTTTTGGGTTATCAACAAATTGTTCTCAAATAGTTTTATTTTTCTCCCCTCATTTATTCACATGATTAATTTATTATTAGACCAATTGAGTAAAACCATCAATCTAGTATATGATCGATAACCCTAGAATTTTTTTTAACGTCATCGGGCCTCAAAGCTTACCAATCCTTTAGTTTCCCTACAAATTGAATATTTCATTGTATCCTACATATTTATGTAATTTGATGACCTTTATTGAAAACCTTTGTTAGGATTTGGACATGTTATGCTTTATGACCACCCTTAGTCCAATTTGATCACATTCCCTTTTGAGGTTTTGATTGTCTCTTGTCATTGTTGACTTTAGATGTCTCAGAAGGTGGACAAATAAAATGATTTATTTGAAGAAACAAGACTTGAAAAGATCGCAGGATTTGTGCTCAAGATCCACAATAGAAGATTTGATATTAAAAAGGGTCTGAAATCATCTTAAAGTCTCAACTTTTGGTCCCATAGATTCTTCAATCTCATGGACATCATTAAAATATTTCATTTCATTTTAGAAGACATCCTTTATTGTCAAACTTTTGTCATGGATAATTATCATGTGTTGATCAAGAACTAATATGATGAATTGTGTCTTATTTTCAAGGCCAACGATAACACATTGTCAATAACTTGTAGTCGAAAATGAAGCCAAATTTCTTCATAAGAAAAGCATGGCCTCTGTACACATTATTCTTTGGAATAATTTTATACCCATTAATGTCAGGGTAAGATTCACCATGTAAAGCATATTAGCCAGACTTGACAAGACAAATGGCCTAGTTAGCGTGGACTTCATTTCAACTTTTGACAAAAGAGTGCAAATAGAAAAATTGCTAAACATAGGAGTTTTCAAACAAAATACTTTTTTGTTTTTATTGTCCACACCAATTCAAATCGACCTTGTTATGTTCGTTTCATTGAATCTCGATACACATACCTAAATTGTTGCATTCGACGAATTATTATTAAAAAATAGAAATTTGGCAAATATCAAATATGCCCGACAAATTCGTTGAAATTTGTTAAATTTCATTGCAGTTCGATTGAATGTGTTGAAACTCTTTATTTATATTTTGAATATTTAATCTAAAATACAAATATAATATTCCTTTTTGTCAAAATTAGTCACGAGTTTCATTGTTGATTTTGAGTGATGATTTTTTAAAATAAATTTTGTCCCCGTGAAAGTCGTAAAAGTAATACCAAAATGGATGAGAGATGAAAGGGCCGAACAAGCAAACATAGTTATAAGAATTCTAGTCTTAGAAACAATTCCAAAATACACAAAAAAAGACATCAATTTGGATTAATTAAATAATACATACATATGGATTATAAAATCATATAAAAGAACTTGGGAACACCGAAATGTGTTTTAGATGCTAACCATAATTTTGTTTTTCATAAATTCTACTTATTGGCATCTATATTTCCCACAATAGAAAGAGACGTGGAGATTTTGAAGTCTGGTCCAAATCGAACTGAACGGCTATTTTGCTTTTTTAGAGTGCGCTCCACCGCCTTGAGTCAGGCGTCATAAATGTTATAATACTTGCAGCGGAAAAAAAACACAGACAAGAAAATAGGTTCTCTTTATTAGTTTCAGTCCTTGGATTTCGATCTTCTAAATTTTATTTTTACAGCGAGAAAGCCTTGACGGATCATTAATTTACAGAAGGTGCCCTGATTCCACTAATAATTTATGGGTTTAATTGAAGCTTTTGTTTCTGTTTACATTAGTTGGAGCCCAAGTCGAAATTCGTGTAAGGGAAGAGGAAACGCAGGGATAAATTGTCTGAGTTTCGTACGTTAGGAGATCCGGACTGCCCTGTGAGAATTCTTGACATTCAGAGTCATCTCTTGCGATGGCCTCTGACGTTTGCTCTGTATCAATGGCCGAGAGAAAAGTTCCAAATATGCCTCCGGAAGGGACATTATGGACGTCTGGAAAGAATGTGCATTATGCTGTGAGCCATGTAATTATTCTTCTCTCAACCTTTAATTTTAAAGTAAGATTTGCTTGCTTCCGTTATTTTTGTTGCGGCGAATTCGATCAGAAAAGAGGCTGAGCAATGCGATTACTTTTTTGCAAATTGATTTATGGGATTTTGCTTGCTGAGTAGTTGGGGATTTTTTGAAAATTGTATGTGTTGATTTGCCCCAATGAGCAGCCATGCTTCCATGGCATCCGTGTAATAATTAGAAAACACAACTTTGATCTGTAAATATCTTTGCGAATGACATGGTTTCCTGTCTTCTGAGATGAAATGAAACCTCTATTACTGGCTTGTAGAAGTTACTAGTCGTGCTTTTGCAAACTCCAAAACAGAGGACTTCTAATAGATGCATCTTTTGTAAATTTTTCCACCATATTGAAAGTTCTTTGGCATTCAGGCACCGGTAGAGGGCATCCATGATGTTTCAACTTTTTAGGCTACCTGCAAGTAGAAGGTCTGGTAGGTCCACACAAAATTCTTATGTGGGTCTATGATCAAGGTAATGATGTGAAAGGTTAAACAAATAAGCATAACCTTAGATCAATGGATATGTGATATAAGCATAATTATCAAGTTCAGATGGATCAGCACGAAATCTGTCGGGACCTGGATTTTTCAGCAATCCTGGATAAGTTTAGTTAAGGTTCGCCCATTTGTTAATTTTTTTCGTTAGTTTTTTTGCGAAAATTCAAAAAATACACTCAACAACATAATATATTATTATATATTAAACATGTGATCATTTTATATTACGTTATTTGTTTTTCCTTTGTATTTATCGATTTTCACATATTTATAAATTATGTCCTTATATAATATGTATGTATTTCATTAAGAGTTTTCTAAACTTTTTCAAGAATTCTGTATTTCAGATTTTTTGGCCCTCATGAATGGATCTGGATTTCCAGACGTGGTAACTATGGGTCTAAGAGCCATTGGTCATGGTAGGTCTCTGGAAATGCCACCCCGAGAATCTGCTGGGCATACTATTTCCCAATTCTTAATAGGCTTCACCTCATACAATATTTGAGCTGGTGTGAACTAGTTCTCAACTGGGTATTAACTTTTTTGACTTCCTCTTAGTTTAGAAAATACCCAGTTGAGAACTAGTTCACACATAGTCATTCATCTCTTAATAGGCTTCACCTCATACAATATGACAATGTTTGTAATGGCAGGAATACCATTATGTTTCATTTTGGCTTCCTTTCCATTTTGTTTGATTTCACTGCATTGGCCAATGACACCACTCCATCAGGCTTTGCTGATAATACAGGCAACATAGTCTTACAACTTGGACTGGATGAAGCTCAGGTGCCCAAAATTTGGGCCTAGTCTGCTAGGCAAAAATCTGCCAAATTATACAAAATGAACTTATACAACATACAAAATGCTATATAAAATCATAAAAAATGAATTTAGAGAGTAATGACAAGAAAAATAAAATCCTTTAAATCCATAGAAAGGGATTTTTTTGAAAAAGAATTAAGTTTTAAATAAAATATGTTTTGAATTTTTTTTTTGCTAGCTGTGGCGAGTAATTGTGATTTTTTCAATGCTAAATTTTGTGAGTACTCACCAAACTTTCTAACTTGCCACTTCTGCAAGTTTTACAACCATGGTAGGCAATGACCGTCAGATTCTCTCTGAGTTATTTTTAGGTATCTTCAGGTGATGCTAAGCATTAAGCCCTTCGTCCATTCAATGAGGAAGCAAAATTGAAAATACAATACACAACATATCAATTTTGCCAAGAAGCAATATACGGTCAACTTAATCGACAACTTTATAATTGCATCTTAAACCAAGCCCTTTCATGGATTTAAAGAGAGAATGTTAGTTATGAGTTTAGGCCTTTTGTCATAAGAATTATGCATGCATGTGTGTGTTTATCAAATGCTTGCACGTTTACAATGAAACACATCTGTCAGAGTTATGCAATACAGAACAAAAAAGGACATCCAACAAAATTGACAAGAATAGAACCACCTATAAGAATTTATGCTAATTCATCATCATGTCACATAAGAACATAATAGAATAGATAGAGTGAATTGTCTTCATTGATTGATATAATTATGTCGTATAGGGTTTCTGACCTGACTCTTATTGATTAATTCGGATTGACAATACACACGAGATGGAGAGCTAGGATCAATTTTATACAACTTGTATATATATAGAAAGTGAAAGGGATAGGTGTGATGGGTAGACACAATGGTCCTCAAGTTGTCAACTAGCCTTACAACACAATTAAATAACCCCATTAAGTTTATCACACAATATAAAGGTTTAACATTCCTTTATTGATGTTGTTGTCTTATTATATTATGTGCAATGCCGACAATATGTGCCATATCAAAACTAAGCTCTACATATATCCTCTCTCTTTAGTTGAAGTATAGGTAGTGGATTATGGAGCAGGTTTATCTCTAGGGAAGGGGCAGAAGTGAAAGTCAAAATCCACTGAAGATTTTTCCACTCTCACTTTAGCTGAGCTGCATCCATTTAAAACAGGACTCCCTTTGAATGCCACTTGTTCAAGATTGCTTCATGTTGCTTATTTTGGGTGCCTGCTTGTTCTTCCATATGTGATATTTTTGTATTCATTTGTTTAATCCTTTTCTCCACTGTTTCTTTCACCTTCAAATAATTCTTCACATTTCTATTTTTGGCCTTTGACTGTCTTTCCTATCTCTAGTAACTCAATGTGCTTTCAATTCAGCCTTCTGTCCCAAGTCTTAGTAAATCCCAAGACATTCAAGCCATACATCCCATTTGTGCTATATAGTTAGGGCATACTTGGCTTTGATATTAGAAGATTTTACTTCTCAATTATCTTGCATCTATGAGTAGATGGTTGTTTTGATTCGAATATGTCTTAGTAAGTACTAAGTACCAAGATAAGATGAGAATAATTTAGGTAAGTATATGAGACTAGTGTCCCGAAATTTCACCCTGAAATCTGGGATTACCTTTTTAATTTTTTTTTTCGTTCTTTTAAAATAATGGGTCTTTTTGTATTTTTATTGCCCAAAGATGTCTGTATTATGTTAAGATATTCCCAGTGAACCATATGAGCTAATTTCGACAAATACCTAGATGCTGAAACTCATTTTATCCCTTTGCCATGTTTTGTCTGCGGGAAATTTTTATTTAATTATTTATTAAATAAACAAAACCCCGTTTGAAGTAAATTGTGCTCCGGTTGAATCCTGTTGAAGTTTTGCATGCCGGTATCCACACATTTTAATAGGATTTTCACCAGGAATGAATTCAGAGCTTTGTCTGTGACTTCTGACAACGTTTTTCGTTTTTATTTATTTATTTTGCGTTTTTCTCTGGTTTTCCCCGTGGTCTTTCTATTTAATTCCCCTGGGTCCGTTCTTTGTCCTGTATAGTCTGTTTATTTGCCTGGAGCATTTGAGATCATTTGGCCGCTGCACCAGAAGGAATCAGCCTCAGAAAGAAAACTTCTGACCAAAAAAGATAAAGTCAAGCAAAAAAAGCCTCTCCTAGGCAAGTCGTACTTTTTGGAATGAATGGGTTTAAGCTGTAATGAGAATACTGGTGGTGGCAGGCAGGCGGGAATTTTTTACCTGCCTTGCAGGGTACTTTTTCCCATGAAGTCAAAGTCACTTAAGCTGCAATGGGAATATTAGAGGCGATAGGCAGGCGGGAATTTCTTACCTGCCTTGCAGGGTAAAAATTCCCATTATAAAATAAAGAAAAATCACTTAAAGCACCGATGAGAATTTTCAGCCTGCCTAGCAGGTAACTTTTCTCACCAAAGAGGTTTATTCACCCATGCAAGTCGCACTTTATCAAAGGAAGCTATTTTTAATACAAGTCACACTTTTTGGGAGATGTTTTAATTTGCCAGTGGGAATTTTGGTAGTAGCAGGCAGGCGGGAATTTCTTACCTACCTTGCAGGGTAAAAATTCATATCATGAAAGTCAAATAACTTAAGTGGAAGAGGGGATTTTTGGAGCTGCAGTGCAGGGTGGAAATTCCCATCAAGTTGAATTCTTATTTTTAGCAATTCTTCTTGCCAAAAAGTGCGACCCATCTTGGGTGAATAACAATGTATTTAATAATATTTATTAATGGTTTATTCACCCAATTTTGGTGCCATAAATAGAAGAAAAGTCAATGCAAGTGGAAGAGCTAAGAAGAAGTCAAGGTGGGCGCCCAAATTGGATGAATAAGCATGGCTATTAATTAATTAAATTGCCAGAAATATGAAGAGGCAATTATTAAAAATAGCATGCTGGAGGTTATATAACCATGGGATGCCATAAGGGAGAGAAAATTAATTCTTTTTGATGAGGATTGTAGCCCAGATATGTTTTGGCGCCAAAAGGAGGATTTTGCATTAAAGTTTATTTTCCACTACTGGGAAGCTTCCAGTTTTGGCACCTAGGGCTGGAATAGCCTAATTTTGATCATTCTAAGCATCTGCATGTTGGTATATGTGCCCGAGTGAATTAAATAATATTGTTTCTTGCTTTGCATGCAAACAAAACCTTAAATTTTAGGGCAGCAGGCTTTATATGCAGATTTTGGTGATAAAAATCAAGTATTCGTGCCATGGACTCCATCTTTGTCTGAATAAAATTACAGGTATTCATCACAGGTGCTCAAATCAATGTCAGGTACATTGAGTATATCTTCTGAATCTGAAGAAGTTGCCAGATTTGCACAAATGGATCCAATTGCAAGGGATTCCGACAGAATTAAAAGAAAAAGAGCTCAGACAAAGATTGTTCCAGCCATGTTGAAGCATAATGAAAGAGAAAGATCAGCAGAATCATGCATAGCTTCCAGATTTGCTGAAGTCAATGACACAGACATAGGCCCTGAACCTATCACCGATTTAATTGACAGATCTAGATCTCATACTTGCAAAGGCTTCTGGAAAAAATTCATCCTCTTGTTTCTAACGCAACCCGTGTAGAAGTCAATGCATGGAAAATTCCTTCCAGGATCTTGTGCATGTGCTCCCAATCTTTCAGTTGAAGCCTTCATTGAATTTACTTGTATTTGCATTCACCCAGAGTGCTTTCCAGAATTTAAAATTGCTCATATGCAATTAAAAACTAAAAATGACGAGTTTCGTCTGAATTATTTATGGCAAACATTTCACTGGCACATGTACTGAAGAAGAATTGCAAAAGCTTCAAGGATAGAAGGGAAGACAGGTCAAAGGCAATACCCGCAAGCAAATCACAATCATCTATAGCTTCCAAATCTAATTTGGTGAGAATCAAAGGCAAAAGAGTCAACCACATGTAGAATAACAAGACTGGGAGGGTTGCAAATTTCTTCTTATTTCTTTTCCTCTTTCTTTTATTTTCTCCGACAAAGTAATTGAGGAATCAATTAAATTATAAAACTTAAGTGATTGGTTTAAAATCCTTTACTTGAAGAATTCGATTACTTGGAAATAGGTAGCAGACATGCAAAATAGAAGGTTCTATTTTTTAGTTATAAATCATGCATGTCATGCAAAGAGGAATTCCAGGAGGAAGATTGCCAGTTGTTTCCCTTTTCATAGTTTCTGCATGTGGGAATTCATTTAAAGCTTCCTATTTGTAATTGCCCTTTATACTCTATAAATAGAGGAAGAACCTACGGGTTAGGATATCGGAATTTGTAATCAACATTCTTGTGTTCCAGACTTTGAACTGAGACCCCTGATAGCTTTTTGAAAGTAAAGGAATATAGAAGAGATTTCAGGAGAACTTCGTGTCAACGGTGCGTTCGTCTCTTATTTATTTTTAGATCTATGCATAAACTTTGTGTTGTCTTAGATCTAGATCTGAAAATTTCCCTTTCTTCAAATTTTGCATTTTAAGATCTATTTGTTTCTTCTATGTGCATGTAATCAACCCTGTCAACTATTGGTTAGGTTGCACGTTTCCTTTCCTTTCTTCTCGCATTTAATTATTTCCCTTTCCTGCACATTGCTTACAGCTGCTTACTTGCTGCAAAGCTGTCTAGCTATGGTTCACGAGCTACATAGTTGAAAGTAATACCAAAAAATAGATATTAGGAAATCCAACTGACAAAATCTTGCACGGGAGCCTCACCGGTAAATGAGGGAGATTTATCTCATGACTGCCTAGGTTTTCAGCTGTGCAGAAAATCTAGCCAACAGAGACTAAAGTAATCTATCGGACCACTTAAAAGCAATAGTCCATGAGTCTTAGTAAGTACTAAGTACTGAGATAAGATGAGATGATAATGGTTTTAGTTAAGTCTATGAGACTAAAATATTCTTTGGAGCCACTAAAAAGAAATAGTCTATGAGTCTTAGTAAGTACTAAGTACCAAGATAAGATGATAATAGTTTTAGTTAAGCCTATGAGACTAAAATAGTCTATGGGACCACTAAAAATTAATAGTGTTGTGATACAAGTTGCGAAGGATAAGAGGGTACACAAGAATTATACAAGAACAACTGGTCTAAACACAAGCCATTGCTGCTTCTTTTTGGAGGATATAGATCTTTTGTTGCTAAATTTGATCGGAATTCCCTCTCTTTGCTAAAGTTCTCCCTTTAACGAAGGTATGCCACCACTCATCCCTCAAGATGCTGCTATAATTAGCTTGGATGTTACTAACTTGAGGCACTAAACAAACACATCCCCCCTTTCCATTCTTCCTTGGGTGTTGCCCATCAACTGGTCTTATATTTGAGCTGGTGTGAACTAGTTCTCAACTGGTTATTAACATCTTTGACTTTCTCTTAATCTCTGCCCCTTTGTGAACTTTCTGATGATTCTCACATATAGAATTGAATTTCGTGAGGTATTATTCTCAAATTTTGCCAACTTTCTTAATCCACAGAAATAGCCTATTTTTTTTCTCTTACATACTTTTTGATTTCCTGATTTGTGTTTGGGCATTCATGTAAGCTAATGCCCCATGTTCTCATCCACTTGTTTTGTTTTAGACAAGTTCCCTTTTTCCTACTTACTTCTCCGACCACCACTTTAGTTCACTGTTTAGTCGCCATTTCTTAAGCTTTTTTAGGTAGCCCAGTAGAAAAATAATCGTTGCTGCCTCCAGTGGAAAGGTACCTATTTTTTGTTGTTGGGGGATTATGTCGTGATTCTAAAAATGCTTGTAATTAGACACTTCTGATTCTCTCTATCTTTCTCCACTTCAATCCAGATGTAAAGCTAATTCAAACATCACATCGGTAGAGCACTACAGATGCAGTAACCCAAACATGACCCTAATTGTCTTTTATTCCCACAATTTTGCATTCCTAAACTTATTCTGTATTGGGTACAACACTTTCCAACCTCTTTGTATTCTCTTCGTTGTGCATGGCTCCAATGGAGCTTGCTGTAGAAATCCAAATCAAGACATGCATTATGTAACTATTTCCAGGGACTCTCCTCCAAAGAAATATCTATTTCCTTCATCTTTCTTCTAAGGGAGAGTCCATTTCCTTTCAAGAGTATCCCATTTTATGATGTTTACTTGCATCTCTGCTACTTTAAAAAAGAATTCAGGGCCCCTCGAATGTTCCCTCAATCCATTAGATGTTTTTGTACTCAAGATGAGGTCATCTGTGTACAATAGCAACTTGCCCATTCAAGTGAGGTGAAATTCACAGTCTTCACAAAATCATCATTTTACGGCTTAGCATCTATATGATTGACTTGTACAATTGGCTTACCTTTTTGTACTCTTTAGGAATGAGTTTCCTTTTTTAGAACCATGTTCTTCTATTCACCGATGGTGCAAAAGGAAAGGTGGACAATATATGATTATTATGTTGCATACCAATCATTCAATGCTTTACTTGGGCAGTAATGATAGAATGCAACATGGTGCCATTGCTGCTATGTGAACCTGCAAACTTGAACACCCATCCTTTTCTCGCTCAAGACCATAGACCACCAAACTCAAGGGAATTCCATTGCAATTCATTGCTTATGAATTTATTCTTCCTTGTTTTTTAAAGCTCAATCCTTTCAAGTATCAACTAGATGAAGTAGTGGGATAGCTTATTTGGTCTTTTTTATGTACTTTTGTTCTGTTACTGAATTCGTGGGAATCTCAGTTTTTTCCATATGCACTTGAATTATTATTCCCAATCCACCTGTTTGGTCCATCTCAGTTTATTTGTGGCAAATTTCCACACACCTGATTATTTCATTGCTCAAGAAAATGCCCAAAAATGATAACTAATTAGACTAGGAAGTTTATTTTTCTACCATACCTAGATCTCTTGTAGTAATTTTGGTTTGGATTTTTTGGAAGTATACTCTACTTTTGATGTTTATGAACATTTCTGAAAGATCCCCAATAGATCTTTTTGCCAAAAATGAATTTTTCTCCCCTCACAAATATAAACACATACTTTTTGATAGCTATGACAATAAAGCTAGGGCAAATCTGATTTTTAAATAGAGGAAATGCGACTAGGGTTTGGATGAGAAACCAATGCAAATCACTCTCAAAAAATTATATTCTTTTCACAAATTGATTGCCAAATTTTATGAAGCCCAAATATATTAAAATCAGAATTTTTAGAAGCCACAAATGATCAGAAATCAGATCTGAAATCTGATTATAGAATTGCTTGAAAACCACTGTGAGAACCCTCTAAAAATTATAAAATTGTTTTACTTCACTTCACAAAAATCTGTAGATGATTTGACAGTAGAAACCAGATTTAAATACCTCCAAGAACATGCCAAATCAGTCCCAAACTGGGTCGATCCAATAGAATAACTGCTGCAATTTATTTTTCAAAATACCCTCAAAATACACTGCTGGAAATGACTGAAAATAATTCTGAAAATCTGATTACAATCAATGGGAATTTCTGAGTGAAAAACCCTCTCTAACTCAAAAACTCTCTCTACCTCTTAGGGTTTTCGTCCACAAGAGGTAGAATTCATAAGGGGTTTCGTCCTTAGAATTTTTAATGCAAAAGTTGAAGCTCTATGCAAGAGAAAATATCATATAAAAATCTCCGTTATGGAAGAGGCAAGTCGACTTCCCTTTCAAAAGAAAAGGGCCAACAACCAACCTCCAAACCAGCCAATGAGCTCCCATGATTTTCCCTATTCAAACATTTAATATTTTCCCATATTAAATGTTTTTCCCAACAACATTTCCCTTCTAGTACAAGTCGCATTTCTCTAGGGGGAATACATAAATTAATTATGTTTTTATCTTTCCTAAGCTTCATTACTCCCCTTTGGCCCAAGTCGCCATTATCCTTTTTAGGAGGAATCAAATATAATAAATCCCTTTACAATGACTTTTGCCCCTTAAGGAAAATCGTATTTTCCATAGGGATTACAATTTATTTTTACTAAGCTAAATAAATTAATATAAGTGCTTTAATTATTTTATTTTATTTTATTTTTTATAGCACTTTATAATAATTTATTATAACTTAAGTCACCCTTATATTTTTCCTTTGGCCGTCGGGTTGACAAAATAGGCCAAAGGTCTTCAATTGGAAAAAGGGAACATTACAATTTCCTATACAGAGGAAGGCTGTTTGGGATTTATGACTACCTTTTCATTGTGCAGCGCCTTTTGGAATGATGATCGACCAGACCTGGGCCACAAAGACAAGGAAATATTGATTGAAGATTTGGTAGCCGTTTGAATTTCTTGATCAATTTGTTTATGTTATCTGAATCTTTGATGTTCTTTGTATGCTTAATGGAATTTGGGATTACTGTACAGATTGTAGAGATTACTTCCTTATGGCAGATTGACGAGTTGAGGCACTGCAAGCCTACAACTACAAATGAAGCACCACATGCCTACACCTACAGATGAAGCATGAGTTGGTGAGTATCAGGATTCAAAAGTAAAGTCTCAAGGACTTAATTATAATTTGTTCCCTTGTGAATATTGATCATCTGACCTATTTGCAGGTTTGAATATTATGGAACGGCCCCTTTGGAGAGTTGTGTCTCACTATCTGTGTTGAGTTAGTGCTGCTTTGAAAAAGGTTGGATCTGTTATTTATTAAAGAATTAGGGTGTGGCTTTATGACCACCTTTTTGTTGTGCAGTGCCTTTTGGAATGGTGATTGACCAGACCTGGGCCGTGAAGACAGAAATGGTGATTGATGATTTGGTAGCCATTTGAATTTCTTGATCCATTTGTCTATGTTACGTCCTATATTCTTTGTATGCTTAATGGGATTACTGTGCAGATTGGAGAGATTACTTCCTTATGGCAGACTGATGATTTGAGGCGTTGCAAACCTGCACTTTAAGATGAAGCATGAGTTGGTGAGTATCGGGATTTAAAACAAGAGTCTTATGGAGTCGATTATAATTTATTCCCTTGTGAATATTAATCATCGGACCTATTTGCAGCTTTGAATATTGTGGAACAGTCCCTTTGGAAAGTTGTGCCTCACTATCTGTGTCGAGTTAGTGCTGCTTTAAAAAATGTTGGATTTATCATTTATTAAAGAATTAGATTGTGGCTCTAGTAGAGGATTTTCTATACTTCTGGTTTTCGGATATGGATATGTAAAAACCGTCTTTTGGAACTAATGTTATGTTTACATCATTTTCCAGCACGCTGTTAAGCCTCTTCCATTAACTTGCACTCCTATCAGATTTGATTCTTGGATGGGAGGTGATAGAGACGGCAATCCAAATGTAACTGCCAAGGTAACACGAGCAATCCTATTATCAAGAAAATTTAAAAGTGGTAACGGTGACTCATACCAGTGGTGTAGAATTCTCTAAAATAACTAACTATTACATTTTTAATTTAAAATTGTCTCATGGAAGGTACATGGGATGTGTAAATAGTTTAAGCACATAATTGAGATGTAGCGTTTTGCAAAACTTCTTTGAGGACATGAGCTTTTCTTATTTTTAAGACACACACATGGCAACTGTGTAAAACTCTCTAAAATAATCAACAATTACTTTTTAAGTTTAAAATTGTTTCATGGAAGGTATATGGGATATGTTGTCACACCCCACAATTTCAGTCAGCTTTGTTGAACGGAATAGGTTGTAAATGAGGAGTGGGTCCCGTGAGCCGAAGAATAAACACTGTTGTGAAGCTGTGTATGCAGCCACACGTGTGTGTGCATAACCTAGAAAGGATATGCACACTTACTTGTAGTTGCATGTGCAACCCCGCAGCAGAGCTTGTAGTTCGGCACACATGATGTATGCAGCATTTACGACAAATTCTTGCTCTGCTTGACGCTTGTATGTACTTATCTTGCTGTGTACGATGATGCGGTGCACTGTTGAACTATTTGGTGTGGTATCTATGATATGAATTATTTTGCACTTGCCTATACTGTGATGGAGTGTTTACTGTTGCATTAGTTTATCGCATGATTGCTGCGATACACATCGCCTTCTTGCTGTAGATGATGATCAGTTATTTGAGATATGATCATTTTGTGACCCGTTTCATTGTACGACCATTAAATGTTTAACTTGGTCATCTTTTGTTTCGAATAAACATAAACTTGTTTGTTGTTGATAACGACTTAGTAGAAAGGCAACAATATGCCAAAATGATGTTACTGCGGTATGAAAATCTTCCCTTAGGAATTATAAAAGATTCTGGTCATCTGCTAGTAGTGCTTAATCGATGGTCGCAAAGCCATTACTTTAGTAAAGCAAGTAAAGGTAATTAGATATAACTGAAATGGTCTAGGACCATGGTTTATTGACATTCAATTGTTTGATAATAAGGTCATGTTGTTTTTTAACAGAGGTCCCTTTGACCTCACCATAGCGAGTTCACGAAGGATAAGTTGAAGTCTTATCACAATATAACGGAGCATGGTAAAATGTTTTAGCATGCATTTGAGATTTTAACTCTTTATGATTATATTGAAATATACCCCGATGTTTATTAGATCCCTTGACCACATGTGAGGAGAAAGAATAATCAATGATTAAGTAGATTGATTTAGCCGACCATGCAAAAGGCAAGTTTTGATTTTGGTTTGTTTAAAAAAAACTGGGACCGCTCGAGTTATCTCCACCACCATGGAGAGGAGACTGGAAAAGGCATTGTGGGTAATTCAGAGGCCACTACGTGGCAAGGAGTGAATTAAATGCATTAATGGAATTTCAGACCTCGAAAACTGGAAGCTTCCTCCGGAAGCTAAACCACACGCAAACTTGGTGGGGGGTTCATTTTTTATTGTTGTTTTTCACTTCGAGTTCTGCATGAAGTTTACTGGTGAACTATGGGATTCAGTTGTTTTAGAGTTCCTTCCCTGAGGATTATTAAACTATTTCTATGGAGATTATAGTAATAATGAGGTGTTACATATGTAAATAGTTTAAGCACATAATTGATTTTTGTTGTTTTGTAAAACTTCTTTGAGGACAATTTTTTTTCTTATTTTTAAGACACGCACATGGAAACTTCGAGGAAAAGGCTACCCTGACTTCTTAGTACTATACACCTTGAAGGTTACTAGGGATGTCTGTTTCTTAGCTCGTTGGATGGCAGCTGATCTGTACATTCGGGAAATTGATAGTCTTCAATTTGAACTTTCAATGAACGGATGTAGTGATAACTTGGAAAAAACGGCATATGAAATCTTGGCAGAAGGCTATGCAACTTCTATATGCTTGACAAATAATACTGGACATGCATTTGACATGTTTATATGTTTCTCACCTTCGCTATTACAATAACTACATGTATTTGATCATGATGAAGTGTGGCCCAGAATGCTGATTATCAAAATCTTTGTACCCAGTTTTTTCCAGAAAATCTTTCTTCAACAATAATGTCACCTGAAACATTGATCATAAAATTCTTTATACACAGTTTTTTTCCAAAAAATCTTTCTTCGACAGTTGTTATTATGCATTGCGGAAGCTTAAAATCTCTAATATATATCTGAAAAATTTCTTTGTTTATTGTTTTCTTTATTATGAATTTTTCATTTTCTTTTGCAGTTCCAAATTTCTTTTGACGGTATACCTGTCTTCTTTATTTGTTATCTAATAGTAATGTGTCCTGTTGAACTTCATTAATTTTCAGAAGGCGGTTATGGCTAGTCAATTAAGTTGCAAACATGCCTATGTTAAATATCCATTTTCCCAAAAACCTACCTCAATTTGTATGCATAGAAGACTTGGACATTTTGCCTCTTATTTCAATTGCATTAAATTATTTTTGAATTGTTGTATGTTGTCCATTTAGAGCTCTAGGAATTTAATATTTCTTCTGACCATGGTTGCCAAGGAAAATGATTAATAAATACATTAAAATGAATTAGAGTTGAAATACTTGGCCGATACCCGATTTAAATTTTTTTTATAATAGTTGTGAAAATAATGCATATACTCAAAGGTGTATATAGGCGACAAGCATTTGATAGCCACAAGAGCCATTGACACACACATGCGCTAAATTTGGTGCCTTTCTAGTTTATGCTGAAGTTTAGAAATTGAGGACTATCATTATGTATTTGTTAGAATCTGAGTAAGTGTTTTTGGCAACTGGTCTTTTAGCCTTTCTCTTGCAGTTTTATTTTTTGCACTTTCACTTATTGCATCTGCTCATGGATCTCCAGTGAATTTAGATTTTCATAGTATTCTGATTTACAAGGTTATAAATTTTTTCATTTTATTTGTATGTTTATGCGACCACTTTCCTCATTTGCTATTTTGGTCTTCAGCCTTTTTTGTGTGGTTCATGTTTTTGCTGGTGATATTTGCAAGAAACAAGATTAGTATGGTTTTGTATTCTGTTAACTGTTTCTTAGAATACATCTAATATTTTTATGCAATGTTTATTTGTTAGAAAATGAATACGAGGAACATTGTCAGGAAAGCGGGCCCCATCAATCATTAATAGGGCCTTTAAGCATTGAGATTTCCATGGTGGGGTCCACCCAACTCAACTTTCAGCTAGCCCAGATATGCTAGCTTGCACAGGGAAGTTTAAACATGCATTGCCCAAGTAGCTTTTGTTTGTTCTTCAATTTCACGTCAGTCTTGTATCTAAACTGTGGTTTATATAGACTTCTTCTCCCATATCATATTTGGTGTCCCCAGATTTCATCCTGAAATCTGTGACTACTCTATCCGAAAAAATTTCGTACTTTTAAAATAATGGGTCATTTTGTGTTTTTATTGCCTAAAAGTTCTTGTATTACGTCAAGATATTCCCAAAGAGCTATTTTCGCCAAATACTCAGATGCTCAAAATTGTTATATTCTGTCGTTGGGATTTATCTGCGGAAAATTTGTATTTAATTATTTTGAGCCCCATTTGAGGTAATTTGCGCTCCGATTTAACCCTGTTGTGATCGAACATATCATTATTCCTATATACCAGAAGGGTTTTAACTAAAAATAAGTTTTGGGCTTTATTTGTGACTTTTGACAATTTTTTGTGTTTTTGTGTTTTCCTATTTCGTTTTCTGTGAAATTTCTCTAGGTCTATTCCTTTGCTGGTTTGCCCTGATTCTTGGCCTGGAGTAGCTAGAGAATATATATACACACGTTATGCCCAAATGAAGTCGCCATCGGAGGTTTGGTTCACTGGGAAAAGACGAAGTCGTGCACCAAAAAGCCTTTTCTGGGCTAGCCGCATTTTTGGAAAACAAAGAATTAAAGTGGACAATGGGAAAATTAGAAGTAGCAGACAGGTGAAAATTTTGTACCTGCCTAGTAGGGTACTTTTCCCCATGATAGAAAATTCACTTAAGCTGCAGTGGGAAAATTAGAGGCAGCAGACAGGGGGGAATTTATTGCCTGCCTTGCAGGGTAAATAATTCCATTATGAAAGTCAAATCACTTAAGTGGATCATGGGATTTTCGGGGTTGCCTTGCAGGGTAAAAACTCTCATTGTCATGTGTTTTTAAAAATAGAATTCTCTTTAGCCAAAAAGTACGACCCACCTTGGGTGAATAATAATGTATTAAATAAATATTTATTAATATTTCTTCACCCAAAATTGGCGCCCAAACATGGAAGAAAGTTAACAAGGTAAAGGGGAATAAAGAAAATGGAAATAGATTGGCTAAAATTAAATAAATATTATTTATTTAAAGGCAACCCCTTCATGCTAAAAAGTGCGCCCCATTTGGGATATATTTAATACTTTTTGAAGTATTAAATGATTAAATTAATTCCTATTTTCAGTGGCTATGGTCAAAGCACACTGTGAAGCTTAAGTGAAGTGAAGAGTGGATGATTAAATTGAATTAATTTAATTAATTGGATGGTTGTCCTTAAACATGCAATTTTAGCACACCAGTTAAAGAGAAAAACATGATTTTTAATTAATTAATAGCAAAGAATAGGAAGGGCAATTATTAATTATAGAATTATGAGGGTTATATAAGCATGGGCTGCCATAAGGGTGAATTAATTAATTCACAGGTGAAGAAGTGCAGCCCAGAAGAAAAATGCGTCCCATTTGGAGAAGGATTTTGCTCAGAGGAAGGTGGATTTGATGCTAAAAGCTTCTAGTTTTGACGCATGCTTTGAAGAAGGCAGATTTGTGTCTGTATAATTGTTTGTAAAAGTGATATAGCTGCTTAGGTGATGTTAGTAAAATTCATGCTTGTTTTGCATGCAAATAAAACGTCAAATTTTGGGGCAGCATGCTTGAATTATGCATATTTTTGTGATTAAAATTCACTGTGCATGCTTCGGTTGCCATCTTTGTCTGAATTAATTGCAGGAGTTAGATACAGGTGCTTTTATAAAGAAAAGGAACTTATATCAATGTCCAATACATTGAATATTTTCTCTGAATCTGAAGGATTATCTAGATCTGCACCAGTTTTGAAGAATTCTAGTCAAATAAGAAGAAAAAGAATTGTTCAGACAAAGATAGACAAAGCTATGGTGAAGAAAGATGAAAAAGAAAGCACAACGGAGTCATGCATCACTTCTAAATTTGCAGATATTGGAGACACAGATCTAGGCTCGGAACCTATTACTGAATTGATAGACAGATCCAGAGTAGGAAAAACTTCACTCATGCGTGCAGGAAAGACTTCACTCATGCGTGCAGATTAAAAGTAGTGGAATTATTTGAGCTACATCTTTTCCATCCACAGCTTAGTTGCCAGTGTTTGTTATGTAGGTGCAGATCCATATCCAGATGCAGATGCAGATGCAAATCCATATGCAGATCTAGATCCAGATCCAGATCTCATAGTTGCAAAAGCTTCTGGCACAAAGACTTCATCCTCTTGTTTCGAATGTAGCCCATGAAGAAGTCAGTGCGTGGAAAATTCCTTCCAAGATCTTGTGCATGTGCTCTCATCTTCCAGTTGAAGCTTTCATTCAATTTGCATTCACCTAGAGTGCTTTCTAGAATTTTTAATTGCTCATATGCAATTAAAAATAAAGATGATGAGTTATTTACGGCCAACCTTGCACTGATGCATGTACAGGAGAAGAACTGCAAAAGTTTCAGGGCTAAAAGAGAAGACAATGCGAAGGTAAAATTCTAGTTGCTTCCAGTTCCAGCTTGTTTTCAGATCTGGCTTGTTTCTAGATCCAGCTACTCCCAGGTCCAGTTTGGTGAGAATCAAAGGCAAAAGAATCAGCTGTATGCGGACATGAAAAAGGACAAGATTGTAGTTTTACCTCTTCTTTCTTCTTTCCTTCAACAAAGTAATTGAGCGATCAATTAAATTATACAACTTAAGTGATTGGTTTAAAAACCATTACTTGAAGAAGTCAACTACTTGGAGATAGGTGGCAGGCGTGTAAAATAGAAGGTTCTATCTTTAGTTGCAAATCATGCATGTCATGCAAAGAGGAATTCTAAGAGGGAGATTGCCAATTGTTTCCTTTCCCACTTCCACATGTGTCAGTTCAACTAAAAGCTTCCGATTCGTACTTTCCCTTCTACATTCTATAAGTAGAAGAAGAACCTTTGGGTTAATGATCAAAATTTGTAAGTAGTGACCTTGTGTTCCAAACTTTGTGCTAAAACCCTTGAGAGCCACTTGAAGCAAAGTAATATATAGGAGCAGATTTCTTGAGAACTTTGTGTCATGGTCTATTGTGTTTCTTGTTTTTTATTTTAGACCTTTTAATAGACTTTGTGTTATTTCAGATCTAGATCTAGAGCTACCTTTGCTCAGAATTTTGTGTTTATATCTATTGGTTTCTTCTATGTGCATGCAATCAACTATGCTATCTATTGATTGGGATGCACATCTTCCCCATTTCTTCTTTGTGATTACATAACTTCCTTCTTCTATAAATATTTCCTTTCTTTAAATAGCTGCTTACTTGCTGCAAAACTGTTCAGTTATGGTTCATGAACCGAGTAGTTAAAGTAAAACCCCATATAGATATTAGCATACTTTAATTGACAAATCTGACACGGGAGCCTCACGGTAAATGAGGGAGATTTATCTCACGACTGCCTAAGTTTTATGCTATGCAAAAAATCTAGCCAACAATATTTATGGACACTGTTGATGTTTGAGTTGGATCCTTATTTATCTTAGTCTATTTTATTGGCATTATTTCCCAGTTTGATTGCAGAAGCATTTCTTGATTGCAATATATTATATGACTCCTGAATGTTTCACCTTAAGGACAATTTTCTGTTTTTTTACCTCCTTTTGAATCACAGTGTCAGTGCTCTGGTCTATGCTCAATATTACTTATAGCATGTATGTAAGAATGCACGTTGGCATTTTTCTCTTTAGATATATCTGCAACATCTATTCCCATCTCTTATAGCAAATTAAAATATGATATCATAAGCACTTGTTGCATTTTCAATAGCTATAATTGTTGGAAAGATTGAAAATAAAATAGGATAAAGAATTTGCTATTATGTAAAATACACTTATTCAACTCCACATATATAAGTTTCAAATTTTCTGTATGCATAAGTTTTCCCAACCAAGTTAACATGGCAGTAGTGATGGTAACCCACAGTATCAAATTCAGCAATTCTTCTCGGTTCTTGTTGGTTGAGAAAGACCGCATTTAAGACAAATCACAGTTGCTTTAGTACCACAATATCAATTGATGAGCTTGTCCCAACACCCATTTTGGATGATAATCACTTACCTCTCTCTCTCTCTTCTAAACCAATTTACTTTCAAAATTTTCTTGAATCAAGTTGAGAGCTTTTGTAACTTGTGACCATCACCATTTTGTTACCTTTGCATCTCCTGTTCATTTTTTAACCTTCCAAGTTTTAATCGACTTTTACATTGTGGTGATTGTTTCTTTTTAAGAGGGAGGTCTCTAAGATGGACTTTGGTATTTTATTGACCAAGGCTTTAGAACCTTTTTATGCATAGACTAGTAGTCAATAGGGAGGTCTTGGGTTAATGGTTCCTACTTTGGTAAAATAGACTTAGTTGACACTAAAGAAGCCAGCCTCAAATTTTTTATGAGACAAATTTCACATAGCTTGAGGAACATTCCTATAAGGCTATATGATTATCTATAGGATTAAATCTGATGAGACTCTTGTGAATATATTTGAATAGAACTATAAGTGTATAACCTTTGAATGTGAAGACCATATTTTGAAAGCAACTATTTTATATTTGCAAACCACCACTTAGAGGCACCCTCGATTGAGCAAGGTAAAAAAACGTGATCAGTTTTAGCTCTAGCAATAGAAGAGGCGATAAAACACAATGTAATCCTAGGCATACTTATAGGGAAACAACTCATTAGCTGACATGTTTCCTAAACCACCCTTGCAGACATCTCTCTTGTAAGGAAAAAAGCACTAAACATCAAAAACCTTCAAAAGGATCTCCAATCCTAATGTTGATACAACTTATGTTAGTTGCTTCTCAATGTTCTACAGTTACTCACATGTAAGTCCATCCATACATTAGAACTCTACCAGCACATTCAAGTTTTTCCTTAAATCACTTTGGTTATATTTGATTTGTAACTCTCAAGTGTAGTTGCGAATGGAATTTGCAGAGTCAAAATATGCTATTACGGACACAAGATATTTTTACCTAGAAACTCCAAAGTAGGGGTGACCAGTGTGGAAGTGGCAATAGCTTAGGTTCCATGATTTTCTTATGACCAAAGAAAATTTTAAAAGAGTACAATAGATCAATTATAGAAAATTCCTTGCTGTTTGCTCACTCAACTTCGTCTTTACACCTTTCTTTCTCCTCCGACTAGTTGAACACCAACTCTGTCTCTCACACTCAAGCTTGCAATTGAATATGTGCCTCCTATTTAGTATTCTTTGGAAGTGTCTTTTTGTGAACTAAAGGACTTGCATTAATCACAAAACTAAAGAAGCGCGTCATTTTCGATTACTCCGCTCATACAACTTAGCCACCCCTAAGGTAACTAGTGGTTACATAACTGCCCCAGTGGTTATTAAATCGCCCATGCAGGGACCTACGGTTATTAATCACCCCTTGAGAGAACCATCATTTTCACAAGTGCCCCCTCATTTTGTCACCATACAAGACATACTCAAATTGAACCTTGCTGCTGACTAATTCCTAGTTATTCTATATTTAGATGAAGATGTTTTAGTTTCTTGATCCCCATGGATCAACCTTCACTTATCCATAAGTAAGATTCAACAAAGAAACTATACTTCTAGGGTGTGATGTGCTTTTATTCCAAACTAGGGATAGACTGTCCTCTTAATTCTAGCTGGATTTCCACTATCTTTTCGACGAAACCTTAAGCTCTTGGCACATACCCAACCTATACATTAAACCATACAAGAAATACTCCCTTGTTGCTCTCTTGTTTGATTGATTGATTCATAATTATTCTCTTGTTGGATGAATAAGATGTTTTAATTTCCTAATCCCTATAGCCCAACCTTAGCCTAACCACGAGTGTAATCAAACAATGAAACTATGTTTCTAGGGTTTGATGGCTTTTGTGCCAATCTAAGATCAACCACTATTGTTAGGGACTATTTGAACATTT
Source organism: Taxus chinensis (assembly GCA_019776745.2). NCBI lineage: Eukaryota > Viridiplantae > Streptophyta > Pinopsida > Cupressales > Taxaceae > Taxus > Taxus chinensis. Next base: position 166,286,361 of record CM034146.1, on the reverse strand, counting down.
ATTGATCCTCAATAGTCTCAAGGAAGCTTTAATTTACAACAGCATGATAGTGATACCCACTATCATTGGCTTTTGTGTCAATCTAGGATCAACCACTATTGTTAGGGACTATTTGAACATTTATTGATCCTCAATAGTCTCAAGGAAGCTTTAATTTACAACAGCATGAGAGTGATACCCACTAGTCTTGAGGAAACTTTACAACAACATGATAGTCCTAGCAATTATGTTATAGACTTCTAAATCTTAATTATTTCTAGAGCATTGTTTGCTTGGATTATACGAGCCTGTCTAGTGCCTTATGGGTATAATGCCATACTCCCATCAAAATAGTTCATCACATTTTAAGTGGTTTAATCTATGTAGCTGGTTATATGACTTACTCTTAAATAAATGGAGCTATATATATATATATATATATATATATATATATATATATATATATATATATATATATAACAAAATTATTAGAGAGATAGAGATTGAAAGTAGGGTTTTACTAAGAAATGAGAAGTACAATGAACTAAGCATGTTGTGGTGAAACGAGAATCCCAATTTAGTTTCCCACTTCCTTGAAACTTGTCTCCTAACACTAGATACAACTCTAAAATTTACACATACCCGTCTTGTGGTAACGATGCTTATAACTCTTGTGGATTGTTGTAGGGATTGATTAGATCTAAGACTCCAACTGCATGAAGTGCTAGGTTAAATTCCAATCTAGTTGCTTTTGTAGAAATTCCCTTGATTCTTCCTAGGGCTTACATGAAAAATAAAATAACTACACTTAGTGAGACCCAAGCCCACCCCGAAATCATTCCAACCTCTTGAGACCCCAATAGAGTACAATATTTTGAATGGTTCTTTCGTATTTATTGAAAGTCAAAGTAGTAAAGGAAAAAAGGATTCTCTTGACCTATTGAATTGTAGATAACATCTCTCAACACATCTTAAGGAAATGACCAATATATTGACTATAATAAAGGATATTCAATCTACAACTCAAGGTCAAGAACATACTAATAGACTCAAAACCACCTATAGGTAGAACTATGGATAATTAAATGCTAGTTGTGATCAAATACATATTCTATATAATGAAAATCAAAGTAGTAAAGGAAAAGAGGATTCTCTTGATCTTTCCATTCTTAGACAACATCTCTTGATGCATCTTAAGGAAATGACCAATATATTGAGTGTAATAAAGGATATTCAATCTACAACTCAAGGTCAAGAACATACCAATGGCCATACTATTTAAAACCATACCTATAGGTAGAACCATGGATACTTAAATGCTAGTAACGATCAAATACCTATTGAAACACGTTCCATGCCTTAGATGTCTTATCTCATATACCTATTGTGGTCATCTCTCAAATGTCTGTTAATACCATTCCATCTCGTGCTTCCCATGATGTTCATGTTTCTCTTACCTTCATACCTCCAATTGTTGATTCTCATATTATTACTCCTTCACTAGCTTCCTAGAATACTTCCATTGTTCCTAATGCTTCACAATTTTCTTCCTTACCTAATGCATCTATTCCAACGTATTTCACTACTACTACTCTCCCACCTTAGATGATGATAATGATGAACATTGTGCATGAATTGCAAAATAAAATTAAAGAAATATCCCAAGCGTCTCAAAATCCATGCAACTAGGACACTTTGAACGAAATATTACTCAACTTTTTGGCTTATGATGTACTTACCCCTTCCCAATGGGTTTCATAGTACCAAAATTCAAACTATATAATGAGAAGGGAGATCCATCTCCCCATTGTAGGTTGTTTTACACTTTTACTTGGAGTTTGCACATGACAATCAATTTTTAACCAACTTATTTCATAGAGGTTTGAAAACTTGTGTTACTCTAGGATCCATAAATACCTTTATCTCACTAATAGATGATTTCATTACACTTTTTTGGGTGAAAATTAACATGAAAGCCATTTTTACAAAGAGTGGCCAACTTAGGAAAGGTGCTAATGAACCTATATTAGTATGTATTTGATATGAGAATACAGTCACAAAGATAACACACAATTTTCCTGAAATTGAACTCGTAACACTATTTGTTGAAAGCTTGTTAGTACCTATCAAAGATAAACTACTATTCAACATGTACCAATCATTGGATGAATTTTGTCACACAACTAAAAATGTGCATGTCAAGATTTTAGAAGCCAGCATCCTCAAATATGAGGTCAATGCCCCTATGTCAAGTGGAGCTCAAACTTGGGCTAATTTCAGGGCCAAAATAGGCAATAATGATTTTTAACCTAATTGTGATGCCAAAAGTGTGATCAATGCTGTAGAACAACCAACAAACAATAAAATAGTTTTCTAATGAAGAACAATGCAAACAATTTATAAGGTTAAAGTGAAAGTCCACAAAAAATGCTACAATGATTGCTTGAATGCAGCTTGATTGCTCTATCTCCTATTCGAGACTTGGATCCATCAAACCCTCACCTAACAACTATGATGCAAATGCATACTACGATTATCACCTTGTCTCTAGACATTCTTCCAACACATGTATTTCCTTGAAACATAAGATTTAGGATCTAATTGAAAATAGTTTTCTAATGTAGAACAATGTAAACAACAAACAAAAAAATAGTTTTCTAATGAAGAACAATGCAAACAATTTATAAGGTTAAAGTGAAAGTCCACAAAAAATGCTACAATGATTACTTGAATGCAACCTGATTGCTCTATCTCCTATTCGAGAATTGGATCCATCAAACCCTCACCTAATAACTATGATGCAAATGTGTACTATGATTATCACCTTGTCTCTAAACACTCTTCCAACACATGTATTGCCTTGAAACATAATATTTAGGATCTGATTGAAAATGATCACATTCATGTTGAAGGTATCAACAACATATGTAACAACTTTGTGGTTTATTCTTACCAACCCTTGAAATTTTTATACAAGTCTCCTTCCACGTCTTGTCTCATGATCAAAAAAACAATATTTATTTGATAAATGATGAGGAACAATCATCAGAACCCAACAATCACCTACTCGATGGATTTATTACCGTTTTTAGGGTTGCAATAATGAAGAGGGACTCCTCCCATAGTGTCGTATGATAGTGAAATTCCCAATGATCAGTCTTATAATATACCATCATCTATTTATGCTATTATGAGGATACATCTATAGAAGGCACACTAAGCTATGATAGAAAATAGCTCAAGTATCAATATATGTATAGATAAATTCAAATATAACCTTGGACTTCATAAGAAATACCTTGCACTTACTTCCATGATTATTATGGGATACGTCGGAACTATTTAGATTCCCCCTTGATGGTATATGCTAAGTGCTATCTAGTCAAAAGTGGGTCCCAATACCATCCTAGTTTGGTTTCATGAGTACCTAAAAATGGGTCATATGATGTAAAAAACAATACCATTTACTTCACATCTTTGTCTCAAACTTGTGTATGAAGTTGACGTAATTACTTTACATATACACTCCTATTATAACACAAAGTGTAAAAACTAAGGTTATATCGAAAGCAATACCAATTCTAACACCAACTATTAGACATTGAGCACATGAGCAACAAATTTTAGTACATATTTGACTTCTAAGGGTATGCTGCAACAACCTATTCCCGCACGGTCACATACAACGCTTAGAAATAATCTTATGTTTCAAGCCAATACCAAGAAAAGGGATCCCATGAAGTCATGATTGAGGGGTCTAATGAAGGACAACCTTAGACCACATAAATCACAAATTCACACACACATGCTCATATGTAACCAATATCAACAAGTTTTAATCACATTAATTCAACAAGAAATTGAACTTATGTGCACCTATACTCCTGTAGTCTGCTTATAGACTTCCACTAATTGTTGTATCATACCCAACACAAAATGGATGTGCACACTTCCATTCAAACTTTGTGCTACTATAGATCTCTGTGTGAGCCCGTATTTTTCTTGGCCCTGGCTCCCTCTTGCTTCTTAACAAGCTCTTTATTAGGTCATTCTTGCCAACATCCTCTCTTTGTTCCCAAGTGTTGTTTGAATAATGGTGTTCATTATTGATATAAAGGCACTAGAAAATTTTTTATTGTAGTTGATTCAATACTTCTTCCAATTTTTAGATAACCACCACATCATGATCCTTCCGGTTCTTTTAGTTATACTACTTGACTATGAGAGACATCACCAAATTGTCATGTTGGGTGCAATGCCACTTAGAGGTGATGTGTCTCAAGAATGAATGAATTGCCTCGTAGGAGTGATTGACATCTACTTTTTTTCTTGTAGGATGCAAGACTAGATTCTCCTTGACCATGTAAGAATTGATTAAGCATTGCATAAGTTTGTAGGAACTACGGCATTGAAATGGATGCGCCAATCACAAGCATCATAAATCCCATTGCATATGTTTTGTTGGGATTCTGTAGAAACACAAGTGCACCTAGTAATCCTCAAGGTCACATAAACTTCACCCAAGGTGCATGCCTTCAATTAAGTGAATTTCAAAGTTGCACAAGAGTCCCTAACATATGGTTGTACACAAGTTACAAAACACCTCAAGGTGTACTAGGTTCCATGAAACACTCTTGGCTGTGCCAAATTGTTAAGTGATGCAGGGCTCCACACTTCGCATGTCCGCCAACTTCACCATCTATTTCCCATAACTTCAAACATTTTGCATACAACTCCACAAAATTGTCAAACAATTGGGCTATAATCTCAGGTTGCACAAAGGTGCAAGACTTTAGAGCACCCAAGGCTGCATGCAAGCAAGGGTTGTGCAAAATTGATTATTGTTACTTTACATATTGTTGTTGATGTAAGATTGCTCGTGATCCTGGATGCTCTTGCATTATACACTTTGGGTAAGAAATTGTTCAAGCACGATGCAAGTTTATGTGAGCATAGTGCTCATTCACTTGTTCTATGTGGGAAAATCACCCTTTTTCCTGAGAGTGAGGCTTTGGCTTGTCTTCGTGCCATGCAAGACACTTTCTTTCCTTTTAGTCACTAGAAGGGTCATAAATCGTCCTTTGTTAAATCCTCTTTCACTACATCCTTTCTCCAATGCCCACTAACCTTCGGTTGTCTACCTTTGTTTGTGTTGGCCACCTTGTCTTTTTGCTTTGCTTTGACACTACACATGGCAATCACACTAGGGCATTCACGGTCCACTCTCTTACTCACCTTTAATTCTCTTTCCTCTTCATCCCCATGCACACTTCTCTCCTATTTTAACATGTACTTTTCTTTACCTAGAAGGTTGAATATTATGCGATGAATAATCATCTCTCTCCTTCAAGGGACTCAAGAGTACATCTCTATGCATCTTTCTTCATGCACACAATATTAACTCTCCCATTATACATTCCTTGACCAAACTACCATGTTATCCACAATAATGGATGACATGCATCCATAGGCAAGATGATGCACAAAACCTTGTTTGTGTACCTACTAATGTGTATCTCAACTTCCTATTGTTCCCACACAATACTATCTTGGCCATCCAATAACCAAGACACCCTATAAGGCTTTGGGGATGGCGTCCACACCAAATTCAACTTAACCACCATTATTGTGGACACCAATTTATCTGTGTTCCCACTATCAATCACAATGTTACAACTCTTGCCTCTTGTTTTGCACTTGGTTGGTAATTGTGTCATCTCCCACATTATTTTCTCATGATCCTCAAAGCTCTCGTCACTGTAAGAAAATTATTTCCTTTCTTTAGTTCCTCCACATGCTTGGGTACTGTCATGGATTTTACATCTGCTTAAAGGACTTGCACGCTACCTTAACTTCTCTTCCACCATCCTAATGTGCGTGAGGGAATTTATAGGTACCTCGACCAACTTCCTTGCACTTGAAGCCTATTTTTTTTAATGATATTTCTTAACCTCTTAAGTAGTTATCGTTTCCTCTTCACCAAGCAGATCCTCCTCTTTCTTGTTGTACTAGGGCCTTTCTCATTCTAATTCTGATTATGTTCATGGAATGACCCATATCTACCATTGTTGAGCCTTCTTGCTTGATACATCTTGTCTACGGGACACATTTTAGTTTTCCCTTGATTCAAATTAGTATGCATCTTGCACTGTATGCAATATTACCATGCTTGTCATCTTGGATGTTTATTTACATTCCATTCATATACCATGCTACTTTCTCTTGATTTGTCTCACTATGACTAGCCCAAATTGTGATTTTGTAAAACCCCTCCATTTAGACCTAGACAATTAACTCCTATTTCAAATTATGGAGCCTTTTCAATAAATTTAATTAGTAATATGTGCATAGGAATTTAGATTTCAAATTAGTAACCATTCTTTTCCAACAAGAAAATTTTATCTTTACCCTTTGTGTTCCTGGGGTCCCTTTGAGCTTTGTTTGTGCTACCATCACATTTTGTATATCAACTACTTTGTCAAATTCTAAATATTCTTCCATCTCAGTGACCTTATCTATAATTTTTTTGGATTCAATGTCACTGAGAAGATTAGAATCTCATTGAAGTTCCTCTTCAAATCTACTGAAATAAATTTAATAAGCCTATCTTTTCCTCCCTCTACATGCTTCTGCAACTAGGTCATGTCTTCTACTCCCAACCTTTTCTTATGTGTCATTCACATTGTCTGTTTGGATGAATTTTTTCCTTATATCCTCAACAATTTCTAATCTTGTTTGCATCATTCTCAATATCTTAGTGATCTCATCTAGTCTCCTTGCCATATTGGTAGCCACTTACACGCACTGCCCCATTAAAATTCTTGGAGACATCTCGACTTGAAATTTCTATTGCAATGTCCCGGTTGCAATCCTTTGTAGGTTTTACTTTCCTCAAGCCTTGTGGGAAATTAATAGGGGATTCTTCCCTCTTCCCCTTACAACTCTAAAATCCACTCCCTAGAGGGGTGGATGGAGAAAAACAAGAAGAAAACAACAACATAACCAAAAAACAACAAGACCATTCTAACACAAAAAATTTAACAAGAATCAAACTTATTTTCAAAAGTAATAACAAAATTCAAAGGGTATGCAACCTACCTTAGATGAGCAATAAGAGTCCAAGCTTCCAAACTCAATCACAAGGCATCCAAACCAAAATCCAAACTCTCCACAATCCAAAGTTCCTTCTCTCCAAAATAAACTCCAAACCAAAAATAACAAAAAAGAACCCCACAACCTTCTAAGCTGGTGGATATTATATGAGAAGAGTCTCCAAACCAACATCCAATAAGATGGTGACATGTGTCACCCCTCCACCTAAGAATCCATGTCACCCAAATACCTTCAACTTGCACTTACAAAATAATAAATGAAAAATAAATTCAAATACAAGCAACTCAAATCTCCACATGTAGCAACTTACATTCCAAATCTCCATCAAACACAAAATCCAAAATCATAAATGTTGGTGGTTGAAAAAGGGGTCAAGGGGGAAAATAATCTTTATGAGCATTGAAAAGAGCTCACCCACCCATAGGTATGGTGTTTGGGGGCTCCATAGGTATCCATAATTTCTTACAATTTGCATAAACTCTATGTGTGTTTATGGGCATAACCCCATAATTGTGTTGTCACCACTTGGTAGTTAACATGGGCTTTGAGGATAGTAAAAAAAATCCTAAATAAGGGGTGAGACATAAAACAAGTAATTAAAAAAAGTAAAATAAATTGTAGCGATAATGAAAAACAAGTAATAATAACCTCTAAGATGCAAATTACTCATACAGGCAAAGAACAAAGTTGTGCATACAATACATTGATGGAAGAAGAGAACGCCAAAAATAAATTTAAGAATTTTTTTGAAAGAGCTAAGACAAAAGTCACATGCGAAGAATCAGGAAGATAAGTGAAGGAAAATCTTAACAAAATAGAATCAAATATCAAAGGGAATTGATCATCAATCCAGTAGAAAGATAAACACATGAATTCATTTACAATAAAGAGCAAATATGAGCTATGCAAAATAAAGAACTATGCACAATTAATAGATAGATTTTGGGTAATATAGGCACATGCATAGTTAAATAACCTATATTATAATTGTACTCCAATGAGTCATCATTGTAATCTATTTGCTAAGAATTATATATATTGTTGTTAGGTGCAAGATCAAGATTTAGATGGATAAGTTATAACGAGTCTATAAAAGATAAATCAAATAGATCATTATCATTTTTATTTGTATTATTAGTGTTATTTTCTATCTCTATGCAAAATGATACGGTCCTAATGTAGGAGTGTTCGTGTTCACCAATAATTTTTAACAACGTAGGAGTGTATGTCTGCATTGGTTGTAATTTCTTTTCAAAATAATACACTTGAAAGTTATTGCTATATGTTGTGCATTACAATGTGTGTGCAAATTCATGGATTGCACAGTCTAAGGCAGTCCTTCATTGGACCCCATAACTATGGCTACATCATATGGTATTAGAGTATATTATGTCCTACAAGTCAGTGAAGGGGTCTTGTTTATCAAATTGAAGATTGAGGATAAAAGGATCTATTGAGAACAAGAGTCTTATATTGGAGCATATGAGGCTCTATTGAGAACAAGAGTCTTATTGTGCATTTGAGTAGAGTAATGCTTACTCAAGATTACAACCAAGAAATTATAGCAAAAAGTTCGGGTTGAGATGTCTCTAAGAAGAATGACAAGTTTTGTGGGTTTATTTGTTACCAATATCGCAAGGAGAATAGATGAGGTCACTAGGATATTGAGGGTGATGCAGATAAGATTAACATTTGTTAAAGAGGATGGGAGAAGTGGAATCATCCAAAGGGATGATACAACATAAAAGAAGAAGGGTTGGGAGTAGAGACTTAATTGAATGGCAAGAGCAATTGAGGAAGGAAAGGTGAGATTTACTAAAGCTATCTCAAATATTGGAAGAGGGACTAAGATGAGATTTTAGGCTTGTGAGGGACTTAATCGAACAACAAGTGCAATAGAGGAAGGAGATGTGAGATTTACTAAAGCTATCTTAAATATTGGAAGAGGGACCAAAATGAAATTTTAATCTTCTTAGGGTCACTAAATCTATAAAATTTGAGAGATTGGCTCATTGGGATAGAAGAATATGTTGAATTGAATGAATTATCCAATATGCGGATTATTAAGGTAGCGCAGAAAAAGCTCAAAGAACATGCAACTTTATGTTGGAAGTGTAGCTTGAGAACGTGTTGTATTGGAGCATATGAAACTGTTGAGAATGGCAATCTTGTTGTGCATTTGAGTAGAGTAATTCCTACACAAGATTACAACCAGGAAATTATAGCAGTAAATTCAGGTTGAGATGTCTCCAAGAAGAATGGTGAGTTGTGTGGGTTCATCTTCTACTAATATGGCAAGGAGACTATGCAAGGTCATTGAGATATAGAGAGTGATGTAGACAAGATTAATATTTGTTGAAGAGGATGGGAGAAGGGGAATCATCTAAAGAGAATGTGACACATAAAAGGGAGTGTTGGGAGTAAGAGCATGTAGAGGAAGGGAAAGTGAGACTTATTAAAGCTAACACAAGTATTGGATGATGGACTAGGATGAGATTTTAAGCTTCTCAGGAACGCTAAATCCAAAATATTTGAGAGATTGGCTCATTGGATAGAAGAATATTTTGAATTTAATGAAATAGCCAATATGAGGAATGTGAAGATATGTAGTCAAATCTCCAAGAACATACAACTTTATGCTGGTAGAAAGTGTAACTTGAGTTGAATAGAAAGGGAGAAGCTAAGATTCCTCTTTGGGAAAGAATGATTTCCAATTTGATAGGCAAATTCCCACCCATAGATTATCAATTAAATTTTTTGAATAGGCTCCATAATTTGAGGTAGAAGGAGCTAAGTGTTACAGAATAAACTAAGGGGTTGTACAAGATCACAATTCAAGCTAGTTATAGTGAGATGAATCAAGAGAAAGTAATGCGTATTACAGACAAAGGTCATAGGACATGCAACTTTATCTTGGAAAGAAGTGTAGTTTGAGAGGAATAGAATGAGTAAAGATAAGATTCCTTATTCGGGAAGAATGGCTGCCAATTTGAAAGCCAATTTTCTACCCACATATTACCAGCTAGATTTGTTGAGTAGGCTCTATAACTTTAGGCAGAAGGAGATAAGTGTCAAGGATTACATGAAGGGGTTTTACAAGATCACAATTCGGGGTAGTCATAGTAAGACAAATCAAGAGAAAGTAGCATTGTACATGAGTGGACCATGCTTAAAATCCAAGATGGGAAAAACATGGTGATGTTGCATATGGTTGAGGAAGCATTACCAATTTACTTTAAAGGAAAAGGAAAATTTATCCTGTAGGCAAGGTTTATCAAGGGGAAGAGAGAGGCTCAACAGTGCAAATATAGGTCATTGATGGTTAAAAGTTGAGTGAAGATAGCGCACAACTCCTACTTGTGGATGCAAAATCCATGGTATTGTTTATGCATGTGGGGGAACAATGCCAAGTTGAGACGCAGATTTGAAGGGACACAAACAAGGTTATGTGATGTCTTGCCTACGGACGCATGCCATGTATGTTTTCGAAAACCATTGCAGTTTGGGTGAAAAAATTATTATGGGAGAGATAATATTGTATGCATGAAGGAGGATGAACATAGATATACTTTCAAGTCCTCTGAAGAAGAAAGATGAGTCAACACATAATATTCGTCTTGTCCTGTGTAAAGAAAAACATGCATTGTGAGTAGAGGAGAATGAAGTGTACGCGATGATGAAGAGGAAAGAAAATTAAAGAAAGGTGAGTAAATGAGTTGATGGTGAATGTCCTAGTGTGATCATTGTGCATAGTGTCAGAGCTATAAGAGGAAGGAGGAGATGCCCAACACAAACAAAGGTGGCGAACCATTTGGAACAAATTTGATTATTTTTCAGTTAATGTTTCTCTACTACATGTGATTGGTGAATTTCCTAGTGTGATCATCATGTATAGTGTTGGAGCTATAAGAGGAAGGAGGAGGTGCCCAACACAAACAAAGGTGGTGAAACATTTGGAACAAATTTGAGTATTTTTCAGTTAATGTTTCTTTACTACATGTGATTGTAGATTCTAGCATTTAAAGTTCAATAGTTTTTTATTGGCTTTCATTTTTGAGGAATCTAGTCGAGGTTTTGTTTAGATCAGAGCCAACTTATTACCATGATGTATTGGAATTTTCAATACCATGATGTATTGTATTTTTCAATGAAGTTGTATATTGAATATTCTTTATCGCAATCAATATATTGGTCATTTCCGTAAGATGAGTCCAAATATGTTTTCTAAGATCGAATAGGTTGAGAGAAACCTCTTTCCCATGAATAATTTTGACTTTGAATACATTCATGAAGATCATTCGAAGTAATGTTTTCTATAGGGGTCTTAAGAAAGGTTGGAATGATTTCGGTGTGAGTTTTGGTCTCATTGAGAGAAACCATTTTTTTCATGCGAACCCTGGGAAGAATCAAGAGAGTTTCTACAAGGTCAATCAAATTTTAATTTAACCTAGCATTTCATTGGGTTGAAGTCTTGGATCTTACCAACTTGGATGGCATAAAATATATAAAATGTAAAGGAACAATGTAGAACCAATATTTCACACACAAGAGAGTTGGGATGAATTTAAATAGGTAAAACAAACCTAGGGAAATCAACAAGAGAAGATTTATTTCATAGAATTTAAAAAGAAAATTAGGGCTGATATAAAATGGAAATCCAGCTTGAGTACTAGTTGAGTGGGATTTACCAAAAGGGAACCCTAAGGATTGTGTGACCAAACAATATAGGTTAACCAAAAATAATTCCCAAAGGATGAGTGTAAGACATGAGTATGAGTTCACCAAAATGGAAACTCTATGGGTATTCGATGTTAGCCGGGCTCACCAAAATGGGAACCCCAAGGATGGGTATTCTATGTAAGTTGGGTCCACCAAAAGGGAAAACTTGAGGAAGATTATTTGATGTAACTCGGGTTCCCCAAAATGCAGGTGTGTAAAGTGGTTTTATGTATGCAAATGCACTAAACTAACCACATCTAAGCCTAAATTTAGGATTAATTCAAATAAACATAAAACCAAACCTTATTATAGAAAGTAAGGGTCTAATCTAGAACATAAAAAGTCTTGAAAATAGTTGGAATAATAAATTTGATAGAAAAGAGTAAAGGATCAGGATTTGTCAAATAATACTCAATTTTGCACAAATTTAGAGAGTTTTGCAATTGACAACTTCAAATAAGCAGATGACGCAACCTTCACCAAGAAATAGTAATGACCATAAACATGAAGACACCACATTATTGGTAGATACCTATGAAATTGGCAATTTCTGATAATTTGGATCAGATTACACACAATTAAACACAATAATAATATTCTTTTCTATTATTAATTTCTATAATATGTGAGCACTCATAATATTCATAACATTCCCCCCTAGTACAAACATGGGAGAAAAATAATCACACTTCATTCGCAGCTTGCCGCCCATGCGTGCTCATGATATGGATGGTTTTTTAGGACAGCCAACAACCTCAACAAGGATGGTTTTCCAAGGACAACCAACAATATGCAAGGATGGTTTTACAGGTTAACCAACAACCAAAAACATATAGATGGTTTTACAGGACAACCAACAATCCAAACCAAACAAATGGTTTTATAGGACAACCAACAACCCAAATATAATGATGTTGATTTTCCTTGTGCTTTCATCTTTTCCACTCTATTTTCACATCAGGGAATTATGTAGGAAATTAATGCTCACTGAATACAAATATGAAAAATGAAGAAAATGAAATGGAACATTGAGACTATGTTCCCCCCCTCAATGTGAACTTCCCATTTATTCACGTAAATCAGGAACTTTGAAATCATACCGCACACAACTAAAACTGGAACTTTTAAAAAGAAGCACATTAGAAATCAAATACTGAAAGCAAACTCACACCACAAAAATGCCACCACATCTCCATGCTGCCCCATCGTTGGTGACTAACGAGAGTTCGTTGATTGACCTCCATCCTCCTGTGCCTTCATCCTCCAGTGTGTCGTTGCTTACTCAGTAGATTGGAACATGGGGCTCAATTTTGCAACACCTTTTGTCGATGCATATTCTGCACAAATCTTTGCTTTGGTTCTAAATTCCAAAGTAAGGGTTTGGGGTGACAGCCCCCAATGGGGTCAAGGGGGAGTGCCTTGGGCACGCTCTCTTCGCGGTACAAGGTGGGGTCGAGGGGTGAAGTTCCCTAAGCCAAGCACATTTTATTTCATTGCAACATTCAAAATTTTCATCAGAAATGTAGTATTTTACGTCTTCTCCCCCCATACAATGGACGTCAAGTAACACCGAAAATTCGTCCATATGGCATTTTTTTTTTGTACTTTTGACTTTGACTCTTGACAATACAACTTTTAACGATATAAGACAATAGATGAATATCCTAGAATCACCTATTTGATTGAAAACGAATTTCAATACACAATCGACGGACATAAGACACTTAAATGACAAGTCTTTGAGAGAGATGACTTCTTGATTTCTCCTTTTTAACTAGATACATCAATTTACATTCTATACTCTAGTGACTCTAAAACTGAAAAAAAGCAAACTGAAACAAATATAATGACAAAAGACTATATTTTGCTACAAACTTAATTAACAATGAAGACTCATTTAAATGACATTTAATAAAGACCACAAAACATATCGACTTACACAAATAATGATGTAGTATTGCTCTTAATATTGGCGCACATGGAAGTCAACCTCACAGCTCGCACAGGCAGGGCCAAATTAAAGGTCGGCAGCGCCCTAGGCAATAGTTTGAGTGGACGCCCTCCTAAAAAAATTGTTTAACATTTTTTCCATAAAGTAAATAAATAAAATATCTATATATTTTTGTATTTTTAAATTCACATCATGGTCATAATAAAATAATTATAAAAATATATTATTAAATTATCACAGAAGGATGAAAAATATTATGTGAATGGAAAACATTAGTTGTAAGAGATGATCAAAATGCAAAAACTATAATATTTTATACAAGGCTTCTTACAAGTCTGATTTAGTCATATCAAATAGGTGACAGGAACTCTATCTTGAAATAAAGCACCATTTTTTTGGAAAGAAACAAAAAATTTTATATAGCTCCCATGGTTTTGTGAAGAGTCATATTTGGACCTCTACTAGATACACTAACAACATTATAAAAAATACATTAACCTTTTTGTAGAACAAATTACACACCTACATAATCTAGAGCTACATCAGAGAATGAGAAACAATACCAAAAAAATCATATGTGCTTATAAATATGTGATATTTTCTTTTACTTGCAAAAATATTACAAAATGTTTTTATGTGTATGCATGGAATTTATGTTACTATACAATAATAGCTATAAATGGGTTGATCAATATTAAGTCTTCACAAAAATTATTTTAAAGTTAAGTTCTAAAATTAACCAACCAAAACGAAATTTTTAGATTCAGGCGCCCCTTGATTGCTAGCGCCCTAGGCAACTGCTTAGTTTTCCTAAGGCTTAATCCCCCTCTGCGCACAGGACTGGTTGAAGTCGTGAATGATGGAGATTCAATCTCACTATTCGATTAAAATGCTATCCTTTTTGATCTACACAGTTTTTCTCTGGCAAGAGATTGACAAAAAATGGTGTAACATGTCTGTTGAGTTCAAAGCAGGAACGCATGAGAATCTGGCCTGTATGTAGGTGGAAAAGAATATGATACTTTGACAAGGATCTCTTTGATCTGACTGAAATGACTGACAGAAAAGACAAAATAGTTTCGTTGCAGATTTGACAGCTTCTGATGATGAGAGCGAGATGTCAATAGACTTCACACGTAGCAACATAAAACTCAACTTTTGTAATATAACAGACCTTTGCTAAATTGGCGATATCCACAGGATTTGAAGAGAGATTATAGTTGATGCATGGATACCAATCACTTAATGCAGATTTTGTTCAATGAAATGACGTGCTCTTAACACTTGATTATGATTTGTTACGTCCTAGGATAGAACTAATGATGCCTGTGGATCTAGAAGATGCCTACATTCTGTACTCTCTGTTTTGTGCACAACTGAATCCACACGACATTAACAGGCTTGTCACCAAACCAATCTCGAATCTCAAACAAGTGAGTAGTTTTGACCACTGCCGCTTGACAATTCACAATTTTGATTGAGATCACCTATGCACGGTAATAGGACTGAGCAGGCCCAAATATTTGTATGTGAATTGATAAGCACCAAAACAATATATCTCCTCACAAAACACACGAGTCATAGTTATATAAACCAGTCTCACAAATCAATCTGCCTAAAAATACAAACTATTCACAGAGCTATCATTGATAGGGGCGAATAGAAACATGTATGCCCCTAAAAAATTAATCAAGCTTCCATTACACAGAGGATTAGACACAGCTCTGATACCAAATGATAATTTGGATAAGATAGATAAGATAATAATATTAATGTCTAACAAATGACCACAAAAGTAGGTCAATGGGACTGTACAATACAATGCCAAGAGAGCCAACATGAAGACCAAAACGGGTCCCTCGAACAACAAGAAAAGAGAGAGAAGAGAAAAGAAAGAATAATGAGAAGAAAGAGCTACAACAGAAACAAGAGTGCAGAAGGGTGGAGCTGAAGAAAAGCCCCAACTCTAATGTTGTCACCTAACAGCCGAGACTGAGTGGAAGTAGCTGACGATATGCTTGTGTCCTGTAGCTAACCTGAGGAGATTCTGGAATGTCAATGTCTGGGAGAAGGATGGGCCAGACAAGTCCTCTGTACTCTCCTGGCTGACCATGGTACATGGGGGGGCATCAACTGAGTGTGAACATGAAAGCCCCTGGATTATGAGGTAGCATCCTGGGTCCTAACGGATTTGGTCTGAGAGTCCATACTGATGTTGAGGAGCCTCTTGGTGCCCCTCTCAGGTGAGAGCACTGTAAAGAAAGATGTGATCTATTGAGTAGCAACCTTCCTGGGAGGGGGCTGAAGGGACTTATTCTGAAGTCTGAGAACCTCCTGTAGATAGAGGGCAAGACACCACTGATCGCGATACCTAAAGAATGCTGCAAAAGATGGATGCTCTCTAGAAAAGGAAATGTAATCTCCCTCTGATCTCGTAGTAGATGGGGAACTTGAAAATGAAGTGTTCCTCCGTCTCGACCTCATGGAGAGATAAAAGCTAGCAAATCCTTTCCGAACGGTCCAACCGGTGGTCCTCAACCCACAGTTTATGAGAACCCACTCTGAATTGGCCAAGGGGTATGCAGAGTGCTTACAACCAGTGTCGGGATATATACGTGGGCGAGCTAATAAGTCCATCATTGACCTCAAGGAAATGTGCAACATAGAAGTCCATATTGGGGCATAACCCTCCTAGAGGGCTGATTCAAGTGTGTTGAATGAACTTCCTGTATATGTTGTCCTTGATAATTCTATGCAAATCTTGTTTACTCGGTAGGAGATGGGCAGGAGCATCCATGGAGTATTTGTATGGCGGGTGGCGGTCCAACTGAATTCCGAATGAACCAGGAAGACGAGAGACTCCGACGTACTAGCAGCAAAAGCGGCCACTATGTTTAGAAAGAGCAATAAATTCAAAGGAACGAAAGGCAAGGTAGAGATACCTATCCCTACCTATGGAAGAGTTGAAAGTCCCCGAACGCGATGTAAAAGCAAAACAAGGCTAAAAATAGTCTCCAGTCTAAAGGGATGAGCCCTGAACTTAGCCAGGAGGATATTTTGTTGAACTATCTCTTTGCACTTGATGATGCGTCTAAACATGAGAATCTGGACACACTCAACAGTGGCTTAGTCAGAGTCAAGCAGGAATGGCCTCCAAACTTCAGATCCATAGAGAACTGTGGGTCTCACAAGAGAATCCAAGAGAGACATCTTCGATAATATGTCTTGGAAGTGGTGGTGGAAACACTGTCTCTCCAAGATTGCCAAAAAACCATACCCATTGTTGACATGGGGCTGAAGGGCAAGACGAAGAATGAAACAAGGCCCAGTGAATAAAACTCCTAGATAAGTGTAGGAATTGGTGATTTCAATCTCTTCCCCTCTATAGAAGAATTGGAAGTCAAAAGTCTTTAGCCCATTGAAGATCATAACCTTTGTTTTACCAAGGTTAATCGTCATCTGTTTATGGTCAAAAAAGAGGGCTAAGGCATCCAACTATCTCTGGAGTCCCTCTAAGGGAAGAGGCAAGGAGGACAAACATCATCCGTGGAAAGGAGAATGTAGATCAACACTTGGTGAAGAAGGCAACCATCCCCCTCCTGAATATGATCCTTGAGAAATTCCTCCAATTCGTTAATGTAAATATCAAACAACGTAGGCGAGAGGGGGCAGCCCTGTTTAACCCTAATGGTGCTCCTGATAAAATCCGAGAAACCGACAACAGTGTGAAGGTGGCCCAAAACCTCCTCGTACAGACACATAATGGCGACAAGAATGGTTTCGGAAATACCGATGTCTCTAAGCCTGCGAAAAAGAGCTTCCGTGGCACCGAGTCAAAGGCTTTTTGAAAATCCATGAAGCAACAGAAAACCTTGGAGGAGCAGTGGCATGCCTCCTTAATAATGGTACAAAGGGCGAGGATATGATCGATGGTCTGGTAAGCATGTCAGAACCTTGCTTGCCCCTTGGCTCTGTAATGGTACTGTTATAGAAACTGAGAAAGCTGCATGTGGAGAATTGTGGCATAAAGCTTAGAGAACGTGTGGTCCACCATTATTGTCCTATAGTTGTTCGGGTCGGAAGTGGGGCCCGACTTGTGGATAGGGTGAGTGATATGGTGGGACCACGACTTTAGAAACCCAGTACACACCATTTGATTAAAGAGGTCCACAAGATAGTTGTTTAGAGTGTCCAAATAGTGCTTAAAGAATTTTTCCTTTAGGCCCTCCTCATCTGCAACTCTGATGCAATTCATGGTAAAAATGGCTTTCTTCAGATTCGTGTAGGTAAAAATATGACAGGTGGAGGGAGGAAACGTAACTTGGATCTGGTATTGGTTGGGGATGTCATAAAGGGTGGAGGTATGAGTGAACATGGAGTTGGGATGTAGGTCTTGTGGTAAGGAGAAATGACGGGGAAGAATGGTTTGCCAAAAATGTTTAGGAGAGTGAATAAGGGATGCACGGAGCTCCAAGCAACGGCGATAGATAAAGGTGCCTTTCTTATGATGAAGAAGACGATGGTAATTGGATTTGATAGAGGTGAAGGAGGTAAGATAATGTGTGAAGGTGAAGCGAAGCTGATGGTGAAGGGTTTTGCAGTCTTCGTCATACCACTGGTTCATGGGACAGGTCTGCCTATAAGGGAGGGTGGGAGTGACATGGGAGAAGTAACACAAAACAACCTTGTAAATGGCGGAGAAAAGAGTGTCAAACATTGAGTCAGAGGGGAGGGATGCAAAATGGGGAAAAGGAGGGAGAAGCTGGCAAAAGTGAAGAGAGAAATCAATGAGATCACCTTTATCGAACTTCCAGATGGTATGAAAAGGGGCATGGGATTGGGTCAGGGATTGAGGTGGGGTAACCTGCAGGGAGAAGGAAAGGGTCACATGGTCAACAAGAGGGATGGGGGATACACACAAATGGTGAATGGACAAGTGACAAGAGATACTGGAAGTAGAAAGGACATAGTCCATCGACACTCGCACCCCCACTGTGAGGCCTGACATGTGAAGAAGTGAGAATCAGGAAAGTAGGTGAATGCCCATTTAGGATCAATAAGTCATGGGATTCCCCTAACTGAAGGTGTAGGCCATATGCAGTGAAAGACCCTGAATCATCCTCTGATGTCTCGTGAAGTCCCATTACCTCTGGATCAATCGCCTTAGTGCATAACACATCCTCTGATCGGTCATGGAGAGTTTCCTCTTGGAGGTGCTTTAAGGTACTGACCATTGAAGTCCCCTGCTAAGTTGATGGCTTTGCCAATGCACTCGAGTACTGGTGTAATGAGCTGGTGTCATACAAGTTGTCAACTGTAAAGAGATATTTTTAGCCTTAACCTTCTCCATTTGTGACGTGAGCTTGAAAACTTTATTCTGGAGAGCTTTGTTAGAAGATTCCAAGGTTTCCAACTTGTTAATTAATTCTGCAATATCCCTGGGTAAGGGAGATTCCTACTGTCCCTATTCCTTTGGATCCCACAATGGGAGTACCTTGCAAACTACAAAGTGTGGTCATGAATGAAATCCTGCTCCAGGAGGAAATCTCTAAACAAAGTCTGTAATGCCGTCAACCCCTGAGGACCCTTGGAAGATCCACCCGAACTCCTGTAGTCGAGTCGTATAGTCTGCAAGCAGAGCTTATGCATATGGCTATTGCAAGGGCATGGGAGTCAGGGGGGGGTGGGGGGGAAAGATGTTCAAATACATGGCTCTCGTGTGTCTGCTGTGCAGTCGAAAAGGATGAGCTGGGAGAACTGATTGTCAAGAGCATCAAACATAAGACCAAGTTATAACTGCACAGAAGCCATGAACCATTACTGTTCCAAGCAACTGAATCAGAGCCATACTTGTACCAGTGTCTCACTCTCCCTGCACAGATACCCGTCATTTAGAAGTCCCTAGGTTTCGGGCCTCCCGAATCCTGGAGGGAACGTGTCTTTGATGACAACTCTGAGATTCTTGATAACTGCCACGATTTCCTTGTATTGAGCGACGCTAGCCAGAAACCGAGCCACATCTCTTCGAGCCACGTTTGAAAGCTCCGCTTTCTATGACTTGGTAAAGATCTTCATCAAGGTTAAATGGACTCCTACGTGTTAGTGGCCTACGAGTCCTAGCAAACCTGCTTGGAAATCTGAGATCCTTCAAAGCTGATTCTGCGAATGCTGATGTGAATCCGAGAAAAAGAGTGGAAAACGAAAGAATAAAGAAAGATGAAAATGTACAAACCAGAACGAATGCTAGAGAAATTGGAAACGATTCACGAACCAGAGTTTCATTGGAGAAGTCGCGTCATTTTATTATAATTGGAGACTATGAAGTAACAACCAATGGTTACAGTAGTTACAACCATTTATTAGTTAATACCTAAGTTGTCGAAATGTTTTGGATACGGGAGTGGGAGTGGAATATCCGATACGCGGAAACGGCAAATTTTTTTTTGACCCTGGATATAGCGTAGGATACGGTAGTACAAAAACTATATAAAAATAAAAAAAAATATAAATTTCAGCCTTCTAAATAGGAATTTAATTATTAACCACACATTATGCATATGAAAGACAAGATAAAAGACAAGTTATAAGCTAAATAAGTGAATAACCACAACAAACAAGCTAGGATACCGATAAAACTTAGAAACTTAAAAGCTTAAAAGTTAAATTAAAATACTTAAATCGAACACAATGTGAATTTCATGAATCTCATGATATATTAAATTCAATCATGGATCAATATTCAAAGTTCAAACTATCTTTCATTGTCAATATTTATTATTCATCATATTCCTCTTCATCAAGAGGATCAAGATCAACTACATCATCATCATCATTATGTGGTTCATTAGAACCACATGGGCTCGAACCACTCGCACTAGGGCCATTGCCAGTTGCACCCCCTTGTGCATGTAGGTCTCGTGGTGCCACATAATTCCCCTCATCATCATATGCTCCATGGTGGGAAATGGAAGCATCCAAGTCAACTATCTCTGGATCAATGTCCCAATGTCTTGTTGACCCTTCCTTATACTCCGGCTGCTTGTGGGATAAAAGGCGCAAGTTGGAATGCATGTATACCAAATCTTCAGCCCTTTTAGCCCCCAACCTGTTGCATTTCTATGAGTGGATGAAACTATATGTACTCCAGTTGCGCTCAGAGGAAGATGAACTTGCAACCTATTAAGGCAACCCAAACTTCAAAGTCAATGCAAAGTTCAACTTCAAACTTAAACACTCAAACTTAAATTTAAAAAAATTAAAAGAGAAGAGAATAAAAAAATTTAAAACTTACTTGTGCCAAGACCTTGATTGCAAGAGGTTGCAAGTAAACCGATGAAGTACCATGGCGGTACCACCACATATGAGCATCCATCTTGTATTTGCTCCGAAGAGCGAGAAGGCTATGACCCGTTTTTGCTATGAAATTGTCAAACTCTACCATAACCTGGTCTTGGGCATCAGGATCAGGGAAGAGCCTAGCCAATGCCGTCATATATCCCTCACCGACTTCCGCATCCCTATATGGTGCTACCCTCCCTAGCAAGGAAAGGATCTTTGTGCTATAAAATCTAGGAGTCAATGCAAAAGCCAGTAAATGTAATGGGGTGGTCATTTTGTTCCACTACTCAATGAGGATTGACTTCACTTGTTTGAAAAATATTTACTCGGGGTTTTGTTCTTTTGCATTTATGACGGCTTTTATCTTCTCAATCATTGATTCGATGCCGTCATATATCTCTCCTAGACATGGCTGATCTGTGTCAATAAATCGGATCATGCTCATAATGGGCTCCGTAAAACTCAACAGATAATCCACTCTATCCCACCAAGGGTCCTCTAAGATCAGGTTCTTCACTTTTTGAGCCCGTTGAGTGTTTGATTGCCTCCATACAGACCAAAGATTGGATGTTACCATCCTCATTAGTGCCTCTCGCACCTTAACTAGTTGTCTCAAGACGATTGTGTGTGATGCAAACCGGGTCTCAACAACCTAATAAGAATGAGGAACAAAAATTAAAAAATAAAATTGAGAGTTAAAAGAATACTAAAAAATTTATATAAATTTTAAATTAAAAAGAAAGAAAGGAAACTTTTCATTACCTTCAGTAGCTCCAACTGCGAAAATGATCTAAAAATGCCCTGTGACATGTGGTGGTTAGTGAAAAATATTTGAATCTCTTCATCTTCTACATAATCTTGTTGAATCCACTCTATTTTGTTTGCCATTTTCTTTAGCATTAAATTCAACGAATGCAGGACACATGGTGTCCAAAAAATATGCCCATACCGTGCCTCAACTAGCATCCCCGCAGCTTTGCAATTTTTGGCGTTGTCCGTTATGACTTGGACAACATTTTTAGGCCCCACTGCCTCAATGGACTCAAAGAAAATGTTGGCTATGAATCGAGCATCCTTCACTTGCCCTTCACATTCAACCGCTTTAAAAAACATTGCCCCCTTAGGGCATACTGCAATCACATTGATTAAAGGGCGGTTTCTTGCATTTTTCCATCCATCAGAAACAATGGACACACCTGTTTTGGTCCATGAGTCCCTAATTGGTTGCAAGGAGGTTTCCACATATTTTTTTTGTTTATCCAAAAGGGTGGTGCGGATCTTCTCATATCTTGGTGATTTATACCCTTTTGGTGCCTCATTGATGGCTTTGACCATCTCATGCCAATAAGGTGATCTCACAACATTAAAAGAAAACCCATTAGCATATACACACCTTGCTAATGTGTTCATTTGCAATTTCCCTGCTCTCATTCTGAAAGGCCTTTTCCAATGGCCCTTTTGTCTTACTTTTCTTTCATGCAAGGGAAACATCCTCATCCGTGGAGAGAGGAGCCACAAATAGATGTGGCATGGCCACAATTGGGGATCCACTAGGTGATGGAGCAATTGGAGGCCTCGCTGAACGAGATGTACCTCTTCTTTTGGCCAATGGATGACCCACTCTCATAGCCACATTTACCTCTGCATCTTCCTGCTCTTTGATATATGCCAAAACTTTTGCTTTTGGCACCCCAACATTATTCCTCCCCTTGCATACTCTTATACCATTCCCTGTTATGTCACACAAGTGGCTTTTCACCCTACTGTAAGAGCCTTTGAATAGTCCATCACAATCATTGCATTTCCATTCAAAACAAACACCACCTGCAATTTGTTGAAGTATTGTTACATGCCTCCATAACGGTGAATTTGGGTCAAAGTCCTTGGCCAAAGATTTCCCAGAAAAAGCAGAACTTGTTGTTGCCATTGTAGAAATACTTATAAGGTTCAAAAAAAAAATTAAGCAAAGAAAACAATGGCATGCAATTGCATTGTGATTGAACAATGAAAATTAAAAAAATTAAATAGAAAGAGCAAAAAAAAAGATGAACATAAGCAAAAAAAATCAAAATGTAATGTGTGCAAGATTAAATAACAAAAAAAATAGAGAAACAAGGTTAGAAATTAAAAAAAAACTTACCTTCACTTAGTAAACCACAAATCCTTCACAAATCTTCCTTCTTTATAGCTCCTCACACTCCTACAAGCTTAGCAATAACTCCTCAAACCCTAGACAAACACAATGCAATTTTGGAGAGCCACAATATGAGTTTGTTTGCTTTATGTTTTGTTTTTGTGTTGTTCTTTTGTTTAATTGTTTAGAGTTAGCTTTTAGGTTTTAGATTAGAAGAATTTTTAATATTTTATTGTTATGGGGCTTTAAAAACATGAAATAAATAAAAAATTAATTAAAAAATACGTTTTTTGCATGTGGGAGAGGGTATGGAGGGGCCAGAGGGCTACGGAAACTCCCGTGTATGACACAGGACGTACCCGGCCATTTCTGCAGCCCCTGACCACTCCCTGGCCGCTCCCACCACCACTCCCGCTCCCGCTCCTGCTCCCTTCCACTCCTACTCCCACTCTCGAGGCCCCCAGCCATGTTTCCGGTAACGTAGGTATTCGAGAATTAGAGGGATTCACGAATCCAAGGGAAAAAATTGTGAACAAGAAATGATTTACGAACCAGACCTGCTAGAGTTGGAAACGATTCAAGAACCAGAGTTACCTGGAGAAGACGTTGAAGAAATCACAAATTGCAAAGTATTCATGAATCAGAGGGATTCACGAATCCAAGGGAAAAAATCGTGAACAAGAAATGATTTATGAACCAGAGCTACTAGAGCTAGAAACAATTCACGAACTAGAGTTGCCTAGAGAAGACGCAGAAGAAATTGTGATTTCAGATTGGGAAGAAAATTGTGAATTTCAAAGGCTAAAAATGTGAAATTTCCGGCAACAAATGCATTGATTCAAGTCCCGAATTTCACAGTGGGTAGGGAAAAGGGTGTAAGTGTGCATGGACCAAAAGCCCGACTGATATGAGTGTATAAAGAATTCATCTACTAACATCGTAAAATCGAGCATGTGTGAATGAAGGTAATGGATCAAATTACACACAATTAAACACAATAATAATATTCTCTTCTATTATTGATTTTTATAATATGTGAGCACTAATAATATTCCTAACAGTTTCTAAGCAAAGTAAAAACTTATACAAATGTGATTTTTGTACCCTAATGTCTGGAAAAATTGCTCACTTTGTTTGAATTTGCAGGAGTTTAATCTCCTTGAAACCATAATCCAATCTCAATTCCTTGTAAAAATCATAAAAAACAGTCACTCAAATCCAAAAAAAGCTCAGCATAAATGGTCATCTTTGGATGTAACCCAACATGAGGGTTCACCTAAGTGGTGTGGATAAATTTCTTGTAAATGTCCTCCTTGATCATCACGTTCAACTCATGTCTGGTAGGTAGAAGGTGACCTGGTGCATCCAAGGAATTTCTAAAAGGAGGGAGACGATCAATTGAATACCCATGGACTCCAAGAGGTTAGAAACCCCAACATATAAACAATGACCACAAGGTGGATGATTAGAATGAGCAATAATCTCAGAAGAACAATATACCAATTACGGGTACATGTCCCGCCCCTCAGTTGAGTCAACGAAGCCCTTGAAGTGGTGTAGGAAAGAGATTAGATAAAAATGGTCTCCAACCTAAAAAGACAAGCCCCAAACTCAACAATAATGATGTGCTGTGGGACAGTATGTTTGCACCTGATAAAGCAATGGAAAAGTGTATGAACTGTCTCTTTAGAAGCCCAATTCGTCTCAAGTAAAGATGGCCTATAAACCATAGAGCCGTAGAGAACAATGGGTTTGATAAGGGATTCCATGAGGGACATCTTGGAAGTGATATCTTGAAAGTATTGTCGAAATCACCGCCTCTCGAGGAGGGCTAAAAAACTGCAACCCTTATTGACTCATGGCTAGAGGGCTCGTCTCAAACTGAACCGAGGACCAAAGAATTATACTTTCCAAGTAAATATAGGTGCTAGTGATCTCAATCTCCTCACCTTTGAATAAAAAATGGAGGTGTGAGGTCTTCAACCCGTTGAAGACCATAACCTTGGATTTACCAAGGTTGACCGTTAACTGTCAAAGATCACAAAACAAAGCTAAGACATGTTGAGGACCACATCATCAACAAACAAGAGTATGGAAATCAGAACATGGTGGAGGAGGCACCCATCACTGTCCTAGGTATTGTCAAGGAGAAAGATCTCGAGTTCATCGATGTAGATCCCAAATAGAGTGGGGGATAGGGGCATCCTTTTTTGACTTCAGTGGTACTCTTGATGAAATCTGTTACCCCATGAACCGTGCGGAGATGACCAAGAATAATTTCATATAACCATGAGCTGTGTGGAGACAACCAAGAATAATTTCATATAACCATGAACCGTGTGGAGTCAAAAAAAAAATTCTCATATAAATGCATGATGGTAGTGAGAAGGGCCTCAAATATGCTAATGTCTCTGAGCCTCTGAAATAGGGCCTCTAGCGGAACATAGTCAAAAGATTTCCGAAAGTCTACAAATCAACAATAGACTTTCAAAGAGTGATGAGGAGCCTCCTCAATGATGGCCTGAAGAGTAAAGATATGATCAATGGTTTGATCATCAGGAAGAAACCTCATTTGTCCTCTAGTTCTGAGGTGCCTCTGCACCAATTCCTTAGATAGTTGCATATGAAGAACTGCAAGATATAGTTTTGAGAAAGTATGGCCCACCATGATCGTCCTGTAGTTGGGATCAAAATTGGGGACCGATTTGTCTATCGAGTGAATAATATGGCGTGACCAAGCTGGCAGAAAACCGGAACATATAATGTGGTTGAAGAGATCAACCAAGTAGCTACCTAGTACACCAAAACCATACTTGAAAAGTTCTGCTTGGAAGGCCTCCTCATCAGCTGCCCTACTACTATTGATCACTCTAACCACCTCTCTAATTTTATTGTATGTGAATAAATGGCAAGGAAGGATGGTGCACTAAAATTTTTTGGGAGAGTGTTGGAGGGAAGCACATAAGATTCGTCTCCTCTGAGAAATAGAGAGGTGTTTTCTACGACGAAGGATACAACGATAGGAGGCTTTCAATGTGGGATAAGAGGGATGGCTATGGATAAAGGCATGTTGAAGCCTGCTGTGAAAGGACTTGCACTCATCATCGTATCATTTGTTCATGGGAAAACATTTGGTGATAAAAAATTGATGGAAACTGGAGGTAGATCTGGTGGAGCTAGGAAAAGACTTGAGGGCAACCTACCAAATGATGAAAGAGAGACATGTGCACTTGGTAATAATGCAATCTAAAGAGAAGAACTGTGACTTGGATGGGAGATGTTGACGGATTCGGGAGGAAAAGGTATCACGGCCCCCTTTGTCAAACTGGAAAGTGGTATGAGGAAGGCTATGAAGGGAAATTGTGATGGGAGGGGGTGTCAACTTGGAGAGAAAGAAAGAAGAGCATGGTTCGCCAGGGGGGATGGGGGAAATAGAGAAATTATGGACAAGTGATAAGAGGTTTTGGCTAGAAAGGTTATAATCCACCACACTCGCACCCCCACTATGAGGTCGATAAGTGAAGAAGTGAAAATCAGGGAAACAGGTGAGCCCGTTGAGGATTAACAATCCATGAGATTCACCTAATTGTAGAAGGTGCCGGCACATATGATGTGGAGGGCCTTGAATCATCATTTGATGTCTTATGAAGCCCCATAGACTTTGGATCAAGCGCTCGGGTGCATAACTCATCCTTTGAGCATTCGTGGAGAGGGACTTGGAGAGCTCTAGTATGGACGTTAAAGTCACCCAGAAGGATGAATTCACCAACCACTGAATATTGTGTAATACTAGCAAACAAGTCAATAAAAGGATCATTGTCATGGCCATTGTGGATATCATACAAGGAGGATGCAGTAGGGAAGTAACAAACTGCAATGTAGATATCACTGTGATGGGGGAACCCTTCGAATATGGACCCACACAAACCTGGAAAACTCATTCATGTAAACCAAATATATCCTACTGCGGAGGGAATTTCTATACAAACAAGCCACACCTCCAGAATTCCTGACACCCCCTGAACTCCTTGTCTCCTGTCTACAAGCAGAGTACCAATAACAACCCTTGATACCAGGGAGAGGAAGCACAGGGCTCATGTGAGTCTTGGTGATGAAAAGAATGTTTGAGGACCCAAGAGCATCATTCATTAGACTGGGTGAAGACCAGAAAGAACCATTACCATTCTAGCACCTAATGAAAATACTTGTACCTTAACTGACATGTCATTTGGAAGTCCCAGGTTGAGACTCCCACGCTTGAGGGAAAGTGTCCCTGATAACGGCTCTGAGATTCCTGATAACTGCCCATTTTCCCACTTTTCTCGCCGCCATAATCAATTCTCTAGATCTTCATCAAGGAAAATCTTATTTGGAAGAGAAATTAACAAAATTTTGGATCTAAGAGCCATGAGTCGATTTGTTGCTGATTTGAACATGAGAAAAAGGGTGGAGTCATAGCCTAGCCAAGCTTGATCAAGAGTTATACCAGGGATACCCAAATTATCCCTAATAAACGAGTTCCCATCAACTATGGGGTCAGGTGATGAAAGGTGTAGGGGAAACCCCTCACCTTGAGGTTTAGCTCTCTCTTGCATCTGGTGTTTTCTTCTATGAGCTTCAGCTTGTCCAACCTCCACCACAACATCCATAGGGGGAGTTCCATTTTTGCGGGTAACAATTTATGCCCATGATTGGATGTGTTTCAGTTTTTTGTTTAAAAGAATCTTGTTGTGATCTAATTTCTTCTTGCTTGTTTTTGAGGTGCAGGATCTTCGTGTGTAGGATATCATTGGGAGGATTGAGAACATTGTCCTTCATTGCTCATGATTCTTTCCTTTAGTTAAATATTTTTAGATTCGATTGTTTCAACTCGGTTTGAGAGTTCACAAACTTCAGAGCTTGGTTCACGACTTCCATTATCTGTATTGGCTATATTTTCTGCACAACTGAAAACCTTGGCATTCATGAGATAAATCTCCCTCATTTACCGGTGAGGCTCCCATGTAAAATTTCTAACAATTATGGATCTGAGTAACTGTTCGTGGGTTTTACTTTAATTGCAAAGCTCATGAGCGATAGCTAGGCAATTCTACAACAAGTAAGCAGCTGTAAATAAATATTTGCAGAAGGGGGAAATAATTGAATCCGGGAAGAAAGTAAAGAAGATGTGCAATCCAACCAATAGTTCACAGAGTTGGTCTCATGCACATAGATAAAACAAACAAATCTCATAATACAAAATTAAAGGAAAGGAAAGTTTCAAATCTAGATCTCAGATAACACAAAGTTTATGCAAAGATCTACACAAAAGCAAGAAACAAATACATTGTTGACACAAAGTTCTTCGGAAATCCGCCTCTCTTTAATTCATTAGCTTTCAGAAAAGATATCAAGGGTTTCAGCTCAAAGTCTGGAACACAAGAATGCTGATTACAAATTCTTATCCTTTAACCCGTAGGTTCTTCCTTCATTTATAGTGTATGGAGGGGAAATTACAAATAGGAAACTACAACTGAACTAGAACACATGGAAGCTGAAAAGAAAACAACTGACAATCTTTCTCCTGGAATTTTTCTATAAGTGACATGCATTTGGAGCCTAAGTCAAAGTTGTGCACATTTGCCACTTATCTTAGAGAACCTTTTCAAATAACTTAAAGTAATGGATTTTAAACCAATAACTTTAATATTACAATTTCATTAGGAAATACAAGAAATATGAAAAGAAAGAAAAGAAGAAAACATATCTACCAGCTATAACACCCCACACTTTCTTTTTGTTCTAATATTGAATATACTTGTCGAACATGTAATTCAACATTTTCCCATCTGTTTTAGCAATAGCCTCTTTCTAAGTCTTGAACCTCAACAATCCTCTGGACAAAGTATCAATGCTTTGCTTCTACTTCCTTCAAACTAGGCTTGAACTCTTTAATGTTTGATTGAAGTCTTGTTAACCTGCTAATTGAATCCAAGGTGAAAGGCATGACAACTTTATCAATCCTCTTCTGAACCATTAAAATTAATCCTTTAAGAGAAGCAGGCAACTCATTTGGAATGGTTCTTATATAGTGAGAAATACCCTCTACTACTTCTTTCTCGGTGAAAGAAACTACACTGTCTGACAATGAAAATATATTATCCTCGAGCACCTGCATTCTTTTTAGCATAAGCTTGAGAATCTCCGTGCAGAAAGAAACTGCAAACTCCATCTTCTTACCCTTTTAAACCAATCCTTCAGGCACAAGTTGCTTTGCAATCAAAATATCCTCCGGCAGTGAATTTATCTTAAACAAGATATCCAGATTACTCTCAGCCACTATATTATCATCTACTATGCTTGTTATTTGTTGCTTCGGTTGGGATAGTGCCCCTTTCATAACATCCAGACTAGCTGGTACCTCCTTGAGCTAATTTGAAGCTTGATGAATGATTTGGCTTTTCCACTCATTAATAGCCTTGAGTTGATTACCTGCATCCTCCACCTCTTCGATCAGATGATTATTCATCTGCTCATGTGCTAAAATTAGTTGAGAGGAAGGTTTGGAAACCTTAGGAATGATCTAACATAGCTGGGAAATCTGCATTTCAAGTTTGGCTTTCTTCTGCCTTCTCTTTGTCAAGCTTGAGGAATAAAACGTTTATTAATGTCTATGTATCTTGCTTCAATCCTTCCATAGTGGTTTGACCTAGTGGCACTTTGGTCACTGATATATCTACCGCCGTGAGTTCTTCCTTCTGATTTCCTTCGGTTGAAACTGACAACTTAATGAAATTCTGCCCTGATTCTTCAATAATCAACCTTGAAGTTACCTTGGCAGCCTTAGGTCTTCTATCCTTTCCACCTAAACTCATGAGCAGCTGCAAGTAATGTTCTTCCAGGTTGATCTCATCTCTAGCTTCTGGGACTATTTCTAATGCCAAATAGGATCGAAAAATTGCTCCTCAGGGAATGAAGAAGTCACCGAGTGTACCACCATCTCATGCTCAGACTCTATTGCATATGAATTTACCACAGTGTTGTGACTTGCCACCCTCTGAATTGTCTAAAGACAATGCTTTTTCAAACTCTGCCATCTGTGATTTCAGCTTCTCTACAAGGAGAGGTGAAGATCTGAGGTGGCTGAGGAGCAAATACGAATGATGCTGGATTCAACGGAGGAATGATAACATCTGCTTGGAGTTCTGGGGCTGCCGAAGTGCTGTGAGTTGACGCTGGAGAAGCTTCATTTGAAAGTGGTAATGGTATGATAGATGTAGACTTGACCTTCTCCAGTACTTGAGACTTGTTGTATACTTTGAGCTTCTCTGGTCTCTTGCTACTTTCACCTTCATGTTTCCTTTTGTTGGAGACCCCTGCAATGAAATTACCTGTGATCTGATTCATGAAAGCCTCGTCCATGCAATACCCCTTTGTTAACAACCAATTTGAGGTGTTAACCAAAACTGTAGAAGACCTTTCCTCAATCGTCTGACAACTACTTACACTTTCCTGAAGAACAACTCTATCTCCTCCCATTTGATGGTATGTGTCAAGTACCACATGTCCATCATCTACGAGATTTGCAGGTATCCGTGCTAAGTCATAGTTAGAAACCTGTTGCGCTGATAACCTGCTAAAATCTCTCTTTCTGACTTTGTACTCACTCCTGCACTTCATCCAAAAGTCTTCCAATGAAGGTACATGCGAATATTCTTGGGAGATCGTCTTCTTCGCTATCCCATATGGGTCAAAGTTCATTCGTGTTGGGAAGAACTCATGCTCATATCCAGAAAACATTTATGCTTCAATTCCTCTGGCTTTATGGATGCTCTAGCAACTATAATGACCCACTGTGATTGGAAAGGTACCTGTAGATTTGTGTCATTTCGATTGTAAGTCATGCATCTCCACGAGATGCCTACACAACTCCATGATGACCCAATTGTTGCTTGGATACCTTGGTAACTTAACTGGTTCTCCTGAAAACCCATTGACGCTGAGATACGTGAAGTCTGCAAACAGGATGAAGATACAACCATGCTGGGATATAGCTTCCCAAGCTTCTTTTCTCACCCTGTTGGTCTTCAGATCACTATTTAATTTGCAGATGAATCGGTAGAAGAACCCATTATTGACCACCCTGTAATCTTTGTAGCATTCAGGAACTGTCAACTGTGGGAAACACTTATAAATATGATCTTTTGACAATATGTCTCATCTATCCAATTTAGAAAATATACCCTGCGAGGTTGTTGCATATACAAGGTATGAAGTCATTTTGAAGTTGAACATCTGCCTCACACTTCAGAGCTGCTCACCGATGTTGTCACTGATAATCTCCGCCCAATTGATTATAGAATCAACTCTGTTGATCTCAATGGTTTTCACAATGGCATACATCCATGAGTGGAAGTTATTGGTATTGGCTTCTCCATTTATCCTGCAAAGAAATTTAGTGATATCATCAAATTCCTGCACAAGATTGGATCGTGGAAGAGTCCTTGGGAACTTTGATGGTGATATGAGCTTCTTCATGTATCTGTTATTCATTATACCCACACAATCCGCTTTGTGCTTTTCCCATCTATTGCCAGCATCCTGCATGCTAATTGCAATCACCACTGGTCGTGCCGGAATCTTTAGGCAATAATTAATGAATTGTGCATCCAACTTGATTATTGTCTTTTCTGCAACATCTCAGATTGTTTTGGAAAGAGGATGATAAGACCTTGCACACTCCATAACAAATTCAGGTAATTGAACTGTGACTGGAAACGCCGAGGCTTGAATAATCCTACTACTTTTAATTACCTGCGTAAGAGATGATCTTCCAGCTCTGGATCAGTCAATTAAATCAGTGATAGGTTCAGGGCCTATGTTTGTATCACTGATTTTAGCAACTATGGAAGCAATGCATGATTTTGCTAACCCTTTGCTTTCATCATGCTTCATCATCCCTGGAATAATCTTTGTCTGAGCTCTTTTTCTTTTAATTCTGCCATAATCCCTTGTAATTGGATTGATTTGTGCAGATCCGGAAATTTCTTCTGATTCAGAAGATATATTCAATGTATCTGACATTGATTTGGACTGCTTTTCACCAATATGAGCACCTGTGATGAATACCTACAATTGATTCAGACAATATGGAGTCCATGACATGAATACTTATTTTTTATCACCAAAATATGCATATAAAGCCTGGTGCCCTAAAATTTGAGACTTTTCTTGCATGCAAAGCAAGAAAAAATATTATTTAATTCACCTGGGCACTTATACCAACATG
Organism: Taxus chinensis; assembly: GCA_019776745.2. Lineage (NCBI taxonomy): Eukaryota > Viridiplantae > Streptophyta > Pinopsida > Cupressales > Taxaceae > Taxus > Taxus chinensis. The sequence goes on along the minus strand of CM034146.1, from coordinate 166,253,859 downwards.
TAAATACTGTGAATATTAAAAATAAAGCTTCTCCAACCCTAGGCACCAAAATTGGAAGCTTCCTGGTAGTGGAAAATATTTTTTAAGGCAAATTCATCCTTCCTTTGGCGCCAAAATCCTTCCAGGCTGCAAGCTTCATCAAAAAGAAATGATTACTTCTTCCTTATGGCATCCCATGCTTATATAGTTAATTGCATGCTATATTTAATAATTGCCCCTCCCTATTTTTGGCAATTAATTAATAATAAGCCATGCTCTTTCTCTTTAATTTGGGTGCCCAAGTCTACATGCTTCTGCTTGCTTTTTATGAATTTCTTTTATTTATTTTTAGCATGCATCCTTGACTTCTCTTTAGCTCATCCAGTTGCCTTGACTTTCCTTCTATTTATGGCACCAAACTTGGCTAGAAATAATATTAATAAATATCATTTAATGCATGTATTAATGCCAAGGTGGGTCACACTTTTTGGTAAGAGGGTGTGCTAAAAATAGCAATTCAAAGCAATGGGAATTTTCACTCTGCAAGGCAGCTCCAAAAATCCCATCCTTCACAAGTGATTTGACTTTCACAATGAGAATTTTCACCCTGTTAGGCAGGCATAAAAATCCCACCTGCCTGCCATTGCCAAAATTCCCACTGGCAGCGTAAATCCTTCCTTCCAAAAAGTGCGACTTGCATGAAAAATAGCTCCTTTCTTAAAAATGAGATTTGCACGGGTGAATAAACTTCTCTGATGGGAAAAATCAACTTGCAAGGTAGTTCTAAAATTCCCATTGGTACTTTAAGTGATTTATCTTTCATAATGAGAAAAATCAACCTACCAGGCAGGCACAAAATTCCCACCTGCCTGCCACCTCTAAAATTCCCATTGGTAGCTTAAGTGATTTGACTTGATGGGAAAAAGTAACCTGCTTTGCTGGAATAAAAATCCCACCTTCTTGGAACTGCCAAAATTCCCATCAGCAACTTAAATCTATTATCCCAAAACGTGCGACTTGCATGGGAGGAGCTTATTTTGCCTAAATTCTTCCTTTTTGGTCATAAGTTAATGGTCCATGATTAATTTCTTCCATCATTTGAGGCCATGGATGACTTCCAGATGTTCCAGGAACATAAACATGCTAAATAGTTTAAAGAACAGATCAAAGGGATTTTAACAGATAGATTGTATAGAAAACCGAAAACCAACGCAAAAAGGAAAAAATAAAAATGAAAAACATTGCCAGAAGTTGCAGACAATTGCTTTGAATTCATTCCCGGTGAAAACCCTATTGAGATGCGGGAATACTGGCATGAAAAACTTCAATAGGAGTCAACTGTAGCACAATTTATTTTAAATGGAACTTTATTTATTTAATAAATAATTAAATAAAATTCTTGAAGACAAAACTTGGCAGAGGGATAAAATGAGTTTTAGCATGTGGGTATTCGTCGAAATTGGGTCATATGATTCACTGGGAATATCTTAATGTAATGGAGATAACTTCAGGTAATAAAAACACAAAACAACCCGTTATTTTAAAAAGAACGATTTTTTTTAAAAGGGGAAGTCCCAGATTTTAGGGTGAAATATGGGGACACCACTCTGGACTCTATTGATCAGTCCCTGTATGATGTTATTTATGTTGTCGTCGGGATTCTGTGTACTTTTTAGATTTCCGTTATTGTCTTGGCTTTGTTTTCTTCAACATTTTCTTGGTCATCCATTTCCACCTGGTTTGTAGAGTTAATTTGAAGCAGGAGAAAGGGAGGGATAATCTGGATAGGCGTGAAAGAGATTGGTGAGGGGGTGAAGTTTGAACCATCGAGGGGCATGAGAATTGAAGCATTAAAAAAGATGTCGGGGGTGAATCGTCGAGGAAGAAAGATGGGTTTGTTGCAGGTGTGATGAGAAGTCCAGTAAGTGAGATAGACTACCCTCAAAACTGGAATTTTTTTATTTTCCTACTTCCTGGGTGTCGCAAGTACAAAAATGAGTCCCATTTGTTTTTCTTTTATCTTGGAAGTCACGATTTTCTTGTTTTATAGAAATTGCGAGTACGAAAATGAAACATTGAGGATTGACAGAGAAGGCCTTCCAAATGACAACAAACAGTACAAAGAACAGACTCTATAAAACTGCGAGTAGAGAAATGCGAATAGGTGCACAAAGATAGTGACACGAACCTTTGTTTCTTATATCTTGGAAGTCATGATTTTCCTGTTTCCTAGAGATTGTGAGTTCTGAAATGAAAGGCGCGAGTGCAGAGATGGAAGTTGCAAATGCAGAGAAAATGGCGAGAATGGAGGGGGAGGAGCAGAGCATGACAGGAGGGAAGGGACAGAGAAGCAACACTTCCATTTGAATTCAATGAGTTTTTGAATGTCTATGTGAACATCATTTTAATGGATATTTCAGGTTAGTTTTCGCCTATGTGTAATATTAGTAATTAGAGGGATCTGATTCTAATGTCTAGTTTACAAAATGTATGACAGTAAATAGGTCGACAATTGTGGAAAATAAGGAGGGGAGGAAGCAAGTTTTATTATTGCTTCAGAGGTGGCTGATTCATGTAAGATCCCTAGTAATATTCTTTACCCTAAATCAGATTTTTAATGTATGGCAAATGATAAAAACCATTTTTGAAACCCTCAGCGAACAACAAATGGGACTAGGGTTTTTAATGGATCTCCATGCAAATGATACTATCCCAAATGATTGCCAGTAATTTTAGAACCCGGAATATGATGAAAATCAAATTTATTTGCAGCCAAATAATTCAGAAGATTTAGATCTAAATCTGATTACAAACTGCCTAAAAAACCCTCCAAACTTGCTCAGAAAATTATGCAATTGCAGCTCCTTTATTTATAAAAATTCAGAGATATTTGACAATATTTTTCAGAAGTAAATACCTTTAGAATCATGCTTAAACGGGCCCAAACTGGGTCGATCCAACTATTGCAATATGCTACCAAAAAGATCACCAAAACACTACTGGAAACTAACTGGAAAATCAAAGTTAAACTATTGGAAATTTCTGAGTGAAATCCCCTCACAATCTCTTGGGGTTTTCATCTACAAGAGGTCTTTTGGGGTTTTCGTCCACAAGAGATATAAACTGAAGGTTTTCGTACTTAGAATATTTTTATACAAAAGCGTCAAGCTTAAGATAAAATTCAGAATTTATAAAATGATTATGAGATATCTCTCCTCTAAATCGACCTTTCCTTTTAAAGGGAAAATTGACCCAAAAGAATTGGTGATTATTTCTAAACATAAGTCCCAAAACTCTCATCTCTCCAAGTCGTATTTTCCTCCTAGGGAGGATACAAATTTATCATGGGCCTTATACTACCCAGTTAGCTAATATTCCTTCTCTAGGCAAGTCGCCAAACTCCGTAGGAAGGATACAAAATTAATATTAGATTCCCCCCTTGCACTTTTCTAGATATTACAACTTAATTTATAAGTGCATCTTTTAATTAAGCCAATTAAATAATTATAAGTGCTTTAATTATTTTATTTTATTTTTTATAGCACTTTATAATAATTTATTGCGACTTTAGTCACCCTTATATTTTTCCTTTGGCCATCGGGTTGACAAAATGGGCCAAAGGTTTTCAAATGGGAAAAGGGGACATTACACAATCGAGAGAGTGAGGAACGAAGATGTATGCCTTATCCATGGGCTCCCTATACCTATGTATGGCCCTATATCTCGAGTAGTGCAACTCCCCAACCAACCCAAACCATATATCTCGACCCCACCCCCCTTATAATTTATAGGGGCGATACCCATGTTTCTGGTCAGTTGCCTTATATCTACCCCTATATCTATGCTTCTAGTCAGTTGCCCTATATCTATATCTATGTTTCTGGTTGGTTGGTGCTCTTTCTGGTCGGATGCATCTCAAACCCGAATACGATTATGGGCTCCCGCTCTACTTATCCTATCGATAAGTTACTATTTATGTTGATGGGCCCCTATATATCTATAGGTATTGACTACTATTGACAAATGCAAATGCTGCTTGTTATTAACAAATGCAAATGTTGCGTTGACAGGCAATATTTTTTTCTACATCGATGGCTGCAAGCCAGTGAATTGATGAAGCTCCACTCCCTATCTTTATTATAATGTTTGATTCAACGACCAGTCCCCCATCTTTCTTCCAACCTTTGCCTACCCTTTCTCGAACACGAGGAAGTTACCTATCTATAAATGGGCTGCTATCTCATATTTCAAAGAAATTCCCTATTTATATATAAGGTACTACCTCATATGTCAAAGGGAGTTCAACCAAGAAGGAAGTTGAATCACTTCATTAGTCACTTTATGTTACATCCCTCACACGAAGAAATGTTAGGAGAGTGAGGAACAAAGGTAGAAGAATTTTCCTATCTACATATGGGTTGTTATCTCATATTTCAAGGAAGTTCCCTATCTATATATGGGCTACTATCTCATATTTCACAAGGAGTCCAACCAAGAAGGAAGTTGAAGCAAAAGAAAGAAGTTGAAGCGAAAGAAGGAAGTTGAATCGATCTCTTCCCTAGCCATATAGATAAAATAAGATGTAATAGGAGGGAGGTGGGCCCCCCTCTCTCCTTCAAGTGAAGAAATTTGTAGAGAAATGAATGAGTATGAAAACTTCCTCAGATCTACACTCCATAGAATACAAGATTGTAGTGAGTTATTGAGATTCGGCTCCACCTTCTTCACCTCTATTTGGGCCTTTAGATCATTGTTGGGTTCAAAGATGAGATGAGATTATTGATCGTCGAACTATATATATACAATGAGATATTAGGGCCCTTTGGCCTTGAAACTAGTGCCCCTTCGAATGACGCTTCCTTGTCCAAGGCCTTGAAAAAAAATACTTTGAATGATGCTTCAACGTACATTGATTCTTCCACTGCCATTCTTGAACAAGAGATTCCAGGAGAAAATTATTAGAACATTGACCAACCCCATGGAATTTCTCTACAATGCCAATTCATAGATTTATGATCATCCCATTTCCATATAGAGGGCCGAGTAAAATTTTCTTAGCAATTTACCCATGATTGATAGTGCAGTCGAGGTAGCTAGTTTGGGGGTTGAGTAACTGAATCACTCATCTATAAAGCCATTTGGCATTCCCCTATTCAGAGATTTTTTCACTCCTATCTATATATGATAGAACACAAGTAATCTTCATTTCACACCATATAGATATAGGGGTTCACAACTTATCTATACATTGATTCCACCAATTCCAATTTTGTTGATGATTTCCAATTTGAAATGTCATATTAGATATAGGGCTTTCATGGATAAGATATATAAGGAGAAAGGGAGGGGGCGCTGATTTTACACTTTCTTTGACCTCTTAACCCCATAGAAGGTCAGGGCCTTGTTCTGACCTTCTATATCTATATGGATGGGAGTCGCTTCGTTGTTTTATGCGACCGACCTATCAATATTTATTGTGATGGCCTACCCACCACTAGCTCCCAACTCCGTGTTGAGATATAGAAAGAGGTCGTCAGTTATTACCATTCTAATAGAGAGAACACAATATCAATGAGCATTGCCCTCCCCATCCAACAACAATCTTCTTGTTTCCCCTAATTATGGTCTAAACTCGTAGCCTAGTCGATGAGTCCATAGTCCATGGGCCTTTATCATTTGTTGAATTCACATCATTTGTAATACGAGAGTAAGGTAAGAGCGCTCTCCGTTTGGGAGGCTACATAGACAGATGACCTACATAATATTTTTCTCCCCATGGCCCCATAGATCAAATATAGAGAGCGGCAGTGCCCCACCTAGTATCTATATATCTTGTCAGGCATCCAAATTCCTAACACGATTCTAATTATGTAGATTGGACAACTAGTATTTGAACCCACCCTTTTATAGATTCTAAATATGCTTCCCCGTCCACCTACTTAATATACATGTAGTTGAAAATTATAGATATGACATGCTTCTCATAGATAGACTCCCATTCCACTCCATCCCACTTTGGGTCTCTTTGAACAATCCTCTACTAATTGACCTTAAGATTTTTATTGGTGATCAAACGGATAAAGACCATATATATATATATATATATATATATATATAATCCCCTCAGAGGAGAGTGAGAGAGCCGATCTAGATACCAGAGCAATATAATGTAGGTGTCTTCAACCGCAATGAGTTGTACATATAGAGTAGACATTTAGAGTTCTGTTTTGGGGTCTGTTGTTGGGCGTCTTATGTGTAGTGGTCTCCTTTGATTGTTGTGTCCACAAACTATAGGGGAAGAGTGACATGTCCATTGGGTCCAGATGCCCTATATATTATGTAGTGATTCTTTTCTTGTTACTCTAGAGATGTGGGCCTTTTTTTATTATGTAGAGAATCTCATATCATTGGTTGGGTACATCGACATTAGTATTCCCCATAGATAACATGTGACATTTTACAGAGATCTTTCCCATTTGTCCATCCCATAAAGAGAGGGAGAGGTCCCACCTCTGTTCAACGATCTAAATTATTTTTTAGGGCTACAAAATAGTAGGCATACACTGATCTAGGGTCATTCTTATTATGTTGGCATAGATGAACCCAATGATTTGTAGTTGTGGCGCCCCTATCTCTCTATGGGATATACTCAACCTCAATCCTATTGATTTGATATAGGGCCATATATGTAGAGAGCATAACCCCTTATAGATTTCAAGGCCCCCGACTCCCATCTAATTTCTATCTGGGGGGTGGGGGGGGGCGTGTTAGAAATATTTGTTATTAATGCACACATTGGAATAGCATAAACGTGGGTTTATTGTTTATTGAGAAACAACCCATAATACAAAGGAGATAATATTACTTTTTGGTTACGTGAGTTGTTGAAACAACTCACTAATATTAGGAGAAGAGATGATACAAGATGGAATATGACTCCTTATCAATAGGATCTCATCTTCTTATATATATAAATCATAAGTTCAATTATTGTGTTATTCCTTGCTGGAACTTTGACCAAACTTCTCATTTGGTATCAGAGCAGGGCTAGTTCAAAACGAGTCTTGTAAATTTTTTTTGAAATCTTGTAACATGGTAACGTTTTATAGATTCATGTCTTTTAAAAATACTATGCCATGTATCTATTGCCTATATGTTTCTTAGGATTTATGCTTTTTACTTGATGACCTGCGAGTTAAATTTCGGAGATTTTTGTCCATTTATATAAATATATCATTCGTCTCCACATTTTTGATTTATCCTACCCACATATATTTTGTTAGCTATTCGTCTATCCCAGAGAAGCAACCTTTCAGCCATTCTAGAAAAATCACAAACATTCCAAAACAAAGAAGACGTTAGAAGAAGATGAGCAAGGTGATCAAAATAAAAGCATAACTTGGACGTTTCTATATATTCGCATCAGTCTCATCATTTCCACTTGCTCGTGCAGGCCATTTTCTGTTTTTCTTTGAATTTACATTTAACTTTGGTTTTGTTTTGGGTTGAAGTTGCTTAGATTTGAATCCTGTCACGAACTCATCCAACTCAGATCCAAAATCTAGGCATGTCTTGATTAGAATTTACAAAGAGTGGTTCATTGGAGGCAGATCAATCAAAGGCAGGCATGGAAGATTTCTTGCTAGGCATTTGTTCATAAAACCTCATGTTGAAGTCGATTCCTTTGTTGAGGACGAGGAGTTACATTCAACGACTATTAACACTGCCACATACTTGCAACAATATTTGCATTTGAATCTACATAAAAAGGTGTGTAAATTTGTGAAGGAAAAGGATCCACCGTGCTCCATCCCCGGTCTTCTATCCATGGTTTGTCTGATCACCATAGGAATAGATATTCATAATTTTGTCAATAATGGTAAATGTTGAAGTGATTAGTTTTTGTTTTTAGTATTAATGGGATTTAAGTCTAAGTTAAAATCCATATTGTGAGTTAATAGGTTTAGGTTTTTTTAAATGGTCTTTAAATCAAGTTGGTTTTTAAACTATGTTTTGTCTTTTATACGTCGTCTATTAAATTTTTTTGTTTATTCTTAATCATATTTGTAATATTATATAAGTGGTTAAAAGTTAAGTGAAATTATTGTCCCTAGTCGAGTACATAGATATTTGTTGAATAATATCTATCGTGTTCATACACTAAGTTGTGTCTTTGTTTGTTTTCTTAAGGTGTCAGTTCACTAATGAAATAAAAAATGTATGACATCCTTATCAAAAATCAAGAGTCATTTGTTCAAGTTTTGTCTAATCAAATTCAAGTCAGAGAAAATTTGTGAGTTGTCAAAAGTTTGAAAAATAAAATAAAAATTGCCTCACAGATGCATTTTTGGTGTATTCCAACATCCAAGCCAAAATTGTGGGGGGAATTGTATATTTGAATCTCATGATAAAATCCACTTGAGTTGGCAATGTCTTATTGGAGGCTGGAGGTCAAAAAGTGACCTCTCGCCATCCACAAGCGACGGAGCCACACAATGATGTTGTGGCATGTATGTTTGCAGTTTTTTCATTTTTTCAGTATGGCGTGTTATTGAAAATAAGAACAAAAGTACATTCTTGTTTATATATGTAATAAGTGAGCATAATTATGATGTAATCACTTGATGGAAAAATTTAGTGGAGAGCTAAAACATAGTGTACTGCAGCATCATGATACTTGTTTTGAGGTTGTTGGTTGTCCTGTGAAACCATCCTTTTTAGGTTGTTGTCTTTCTTGATAAAACAATCTTGATGTTTAGGTTGTTGAATGTCCTACATAACCTTATGGGTATTTCTGTTGTTGGTTAATCTTGTGAAAAACTGTCATTGTACAGGTGTGGAGGATAAATGGATGTGTGGGTCCCTGTTCATACCTAGGTGGTTGTTGTATCCGTTGATGAAAGCCACCTATGAGAATACAATTTTGGTGAGTTGTGTGACATCACATGTGGATTGAGATCATGAGCAGGTAGAGGCAACAAGCTGTAGTTGAGGGGTGTGATTGTTTTTCTACCATGTTCGCACTAAGGGGGAAATGTTAGAAATATATGCTATTATTGCGAACATTGGACTAGTTGAGAAACTCATTTAAAGGAGATAATATTACTTTATGGTTATGTGAGTTGTTGAAATTTGAAACAACTCACTAACATTAGGAGGAGAGATGATACGAGATGGAATGTGACTCCTCATTAATTGAATCTCATCTTTCTATATATATGTAAATCATTATATCAACAAATAATGAATAATTATTGTGTTATTCCTTGTTGGAACTCTGACCAAATTTCTCAGGCTGTGGCCCCTTATAGTTCAGTCGGGGCCTTGGCTTCTTGGGCATATAGTCTAGTTCTAGTCTTTATGCCCATCAGCGCCCCTGTGTGCTGCCCTCCTCATTATATAGATTATAGATATTGCCCTCGATCTCATGTGTGTTAGACTCAAACTTATACAACACTCTGCATGGCGTAATTTTCTTCCAATTCAGCTTATCATATGTTCTTGAGAAGCTTTTCTTCCGCAAGTACTTCACCATGTCTCCCACTTAAAAATTTTGTTATTGTCTTTTCAAATCTACACTTCGTGTGCACACTTGCTGGTGTACATTGTGTATATATTCCACAAAATCTTCTACTTTTTTAATTTCCCTTTTGTTTTTTGTGATGTTACCCAACTCCGCGACACTACTTGGACATTGTCCATAACCAATTTCCAATGGTGTTTTCCCACTTATTTGAATTATAAAGTTATCACATGCAAACTTTGCTTATGCCAAGATAGAATTCCACAATCTTGTGTTCTCTTCCACCAACATCACAACAAGATTCCAAGACTTGTGTTAACCACTTTTGTCTAACCATGTGTTTGTGTGTGATATGCACAATGAACTACCAACTTGGAGTTCAATTTCCTCCACAATATTCCACAAAAATATTCCTTAAATTTGGAGTCTTTGTCAGACATAATGTTGTGTGAAAACCCGTGTAGTCTTACAATTTTCCTGGAAATTAAGTTATCTACATAGGTAACATCTTTAATATTGTTATAAGAAATAAAATAAGCCATTTTAGGAAATTTATCTACTAAAATGAGATAGAATCATGACCATTCTATGGTCTAGGAAAATCTAGAATGAAATATACACTCAAGTGATGCCATGGTTTCTTAGGTACTAGCAATGGTTGATATAACCTTGCGTTTGGACTCTCTTCTTTTGCCAATTGAGATATTTTACATCTTTGTACATATTTTCGTACATTTGTAGCCATGCATGGCCAAAAATACCTTTCAATAATTATAAAAAGATCTTATCAACACCAAAATGACCAACTAATCCTTTGATGTGCTTCTCCAAAATTAAACTCTCACACATAGACTCTCTTGGTATGCACATTTGCGTTCCTTTGAACACCAATCCTTGTCAGTAGTCCAACCAAACCGTGTGATTTACCTTCATTGGTTTTGCGCATTATTTTTGTGTCTTAAATTTTTTTTGATTGTTGGGAAAGTTTTTGAGGTGTCCCACTCCCCATTACAAGGCCGTGCATGTTACCAGATGAATTCTGATTTTAGAACTCCTTCATGAGCCACAACCAAGATGAATTAACATCCCCGACGAATAGGCAAACCATAAGCCCCTGATAAATTCCATTAGCGCTGCACCAAGCTGGACAAGCATCCTCGACGAATAGGTGAACCATGAGGCTCCGATGATTTCCATATGAGCTCCTCCATGAGCCGCTACCAGATGGACTATCATCTCCAAAGAACAAGTGAATTGCAAGCCTCAGATAGGACATCAGCTGGCACAAACCACCTCGAAGGGATCGTGCCCGATGGGGTTTGAACATGGGTGGATTTGGACACAACCCTCCGTCTTAACTGATCCACCCAAACCCCATTGGCAAAATTTAATTGAAGAGATTGGGTTTGAACCTAGGTTGTTGGCTCTACAAGCTAAGTGCCCCACTAGTTCACCTCAGGGTCATCCACAACCCCCAAGACGACATGCAAATGCCCCACTCCACATGCCACGGGTAAATCATGATACGAAATCCTGGGGGCTTGGTTTGAACTTGGTTTGTCGGCTCTATGTGTCTTTAAAATATTAATCCTTTTGTAAAGTTGGTTTCCTCGAGATTTCACCCTGAAATTTGAGACTACCCCTTTTAAAAAAATTCGTTCTTTTCAAAGTAACGGGTTGTTGTGTGTTTTTTTTGCCTGCAGTTACTTGCATTGCTCTAAGGTATCCCCAAAAAGTCATAAAAGCCAAATTCGACAAGTACCCACATGCCAAGGCTCACTCAATCCCTTTGGCAGACCTTGTCTACAAGCATTTTATTTATTTATTTATTAAATGAATAAAGTTATTTTAAAAATACATTAAGCTAAAATTGGAGGATTTAGGTTATATAAAGCACTTCACCCCATCATTATTACCACAGAACATTCACCTGGGGGGAAGAATTTTTGTAGATCAACTAATTGGAGAAATTTTTCAACCAATTACATGCAACTTCTTTTGTTTTATTTCTTTTTGTCTGTGTTTTGGTATGTTTTCTTTGGCAATTCCCGTAGTCTTTTAATTTTTCCTGCTAGACCTTTCTCGGACCTAGGGTTTTGAAAAACTATCTAGTATTTTTAATTACTAATCTGTCTAAAGGTGATCAAAGCTCAAGATTATTTTAGAAGATTGCAAGAAGTTACTTGGTCCAAAAAGGTGTGCAAAAATGGATTTTATGAAAATAAGAAAAATATTGTCATCAATGTGTAGAGCTTGAGAAAATATGCACTTTTAGATAAAATGACACTTAAAACGGAGCCACTGAATGAAAGTTATGGCACATGCAAGTTTTTGCGCTACATCTTCTTGGACCCTTTCCAAAAATGGCAAAGGAAAGAAATGCAGTCTTCATGCCCATCGCAATTTTCAAAGTTACCTTCCGCGTCAAATTTCCATGTTGCCTTAAGTGACGATTTTTCACGCAATTTTAAAGGCAGAAGTCATAATGCAAGCTGCACTTTTGGAAAAGAACTATCTTTCGTGCAAGTCACACTTTTTGGGATAATAGATCTAAGCTACGAGTGGGAATTTTGACAGTGGTAGGCAGGCGGGAATTTCTTGCCTGCCTTGTAGGGTAAAAATTCCCATTATGAAAGTCAAGTCACTTAAGTGAAAAGAGGGAATTCCTTGCTTGCCTTGTAGGGTAAAAATTCCCATTATGAAAGTCAAGTCACTTAAGTGAAAAGTTGGAATTTCTTGCCTTCCTTGTAGGGTAAAAATTCCCATTATGAAAGTCAAGTCACTTAAGTGAAAAGCAGAAATTTCTTAGCTTCCTTGTAGGGTGAAAATTCCCATTGCTTTGACTTCCTATTTTTAGCAATTCCTCTTGCCAAAAAGTGCGACCCATTCTGGCATAACTAAATGCCTAAAAGCTAACTTTTTAAAAATTAATTGTCAGGAAACGTCCAGTTTTGGCGCCTAGGGTTGGTGAAGCTTTCTTTTTATTATTCAAAGCACTCACATGTTGGTGTGAGTGCACAAGTGAATAAAATAATATTTTTATCTTGCTTGGCATGCAAACAAATTCTAAAAATAGAGGGCAGCAGGATTTATAATCAGATATTCATGCTATGAACTACATACTTGTCTGAATTATTTGCAGGAATACTTCATTTATGCCCGTATTGGTGAAGAAAGTAGAAGTCAATGTCTGATACATTGAATATATCTTCAGAATCAGAGGAAGAAATAGATCAAACTCTCATAATTGCAAAGGCTTTCAGAAAAAACTCATCCTCTTGTTTATAATGAATCCCATGTGGAATTCATTGCATGGAAAATTCCTTTCAGGAGCTTGTGCATGTTCTCCCAATCTTCTAGTTGAAGCCTTCATTGAATTTACTTGTATTTGCATTCACTCGAAGTGCTTTCAAGAATTTAAAATTTCTCATATGCAATTAAAAATAAAAGATGACGAGTTTTATCTGAATTATTTATGGCTAACATTACACTGGTGCATATACTGGAGAAGAATTGCAAGAGCTTCAAGGATAAGAGGGAAGACAGGTCAGAGGCAACACCTACAAGAAAAATCACAGTTAGCTACTTCCAGATCCAATTTGATGAGAATCAAATGAAAGGATTCAACAACATATGGGAGAAAAAGGCATCTCAGATTCAAGGCAGCGATCTCATTCAGATCATTTATTGCTAGAGTGAGTGAAGTAGAAGTGCAATACAACATGGATCAATATGCAGAGTATGGAAGAAGAACAAGACTGGGAGTGGTGCAACAAATTTCTCCTAATTTCTTCTCTTTCTTCTTCTTTATCTTTTTTTCTCCGAAAAAGTAATTGAGTAATCAATTAAATTATAAAACTTAAGTGATCGGTTTAAAAGCCGTTACTGCAAGTTACTGGAAGAAGTCAATTACTTGGAAATAGGTGGCAGATATGCAAAATAGAAGGTTCTATTTTCAGTTATAAATTATGCATGTCATGCAAAGAGGAATTCCAGGAGGAAGATTGTCAGCTGCTTCCCTTTTTCATAGTTTCAACATGTGGTAATTCATTAAAAAAAGCTTCCTATTTGTAATTGCCATCTATACACTGTAAATAGAGGAAGAACCTATGGGTTAAAGGATGAGAATTGGTAATCAATATTCTTGTGTTCCAGACTTTGAGTTGAAACCCTTGATATATTTTCTGAAAGCTAAGGAATTGAAAGGAGGTGGATTTCCAGAGAACTTTGTGTCAACGGTGCATTACTTCTTGCTTATGTGTAGATCTTTGCATAAACTTTGTGTTAATCAAATATCTAGATTTGAAACTTTCCTTTCCTTTAATTTTATATTGTGAGATCTGTTTGTTTTATCTATGTGCATAAGACCAACTCTTCGAACTATTGGTTGGGTTGCACATCTTTTTTTCTTTCTTCCTGGATTAAATTATTCTACCCTTTCACAAATATTTCTTTATGGCTGCTTACTTGCTGCAAAATTGTTTAGCTATGGTTCATGAGCTTCGCAGTTAAAGTAAAACTCACAAATAGATATTAGAAAACATAATTGACAAAATTTTTATACGGGAGCCTCATTGGTAAATGAGGGAGATTTATCTCATGACTGCCTAGGTTTTAGCTATGCATAAAATCTAGCTAACAAAAGCTCCTTTACATAATGAAATCCCACGACATCCACATGCATCTCATATCATATGTCCTTGCCTTCATTTACCACTATCTATATCATGCATACATCACTGAAATAAATCCGAAGAGAGTTAATTTGGAGATTTATCCTATCTATATAAAGAAACAATGATCAATCTTATCCTCAATTCACTAGATTCAATATTATGTCTTAAATCAAGGAGAAAGCTTGGGCCATTTGAAAATTGAATAAAGTGTTGTGTAGTTTGTTATGAAAATCTCATTGAGCATTATGTACCCAAAAGTGCAATGTGCTGTCCATTCTTGTGAATGGTTTATTGATTTTAAATTTGTGTGAGCAAATTGAGTGGTGCATTTCAAATTAAAAGATAAGTGAACTAACGAATGCCAAGATGACACCCTTTGCATGTTGTCATTTGTCGCATCTCTATTAGTTTTGGAAATACAATACAATATTAACAAAACAATATTTTAAATTTTTCTATGCTAAAAGAGTGGTGTGTGTTTGAACGTTTTTGATGCACATTATGAAAGATGCATTGATGCACCATACTTTCTTACAAACAAATCATGATGAAGTCACAGTTAGTGGTTCCAATGAATGAATATCCTATACCATGCAGCCTAAATATTCACACATCAATAATGGACTCACACAAGCAAGGATCCATACGCAACATGCAACAACAAGGTTTGTTTATCTTAAATCAATGAGAAAATTACAAATAGGCACAAAGAAATTTCAAATTTTATCACAATCTTGAAACATAAGGCTCTACAAAAATCTTGTAAAGGGCGCACTATTCCTATGCTATTTGAACTTGAGTTGCAGACACACACAAGGTTTGGTTCCTTCATCTAACTATAACTCATAGCTCCACTTGCAGAATCGACCGACAAAACTCTAAAGCTTCAAACTGTCTTTCCTAACTATATGAGAACTACTTCCTAATTACTGAGTTGCTTCTCATAATATTTATACCTGCATTTAAAGGTGTTTGGTGGTGCACAGATTCCTTTATTTCTTTCCAAGTTTGAGTTTAGAACTCACTTTTTTGACCATGCTATGCACATGGAGGTTATCTTTGGAAAGTATATACGATTGGTGAGAAAAATCAATATGATTTGGAAAAGGCGTCCCATACAACCTGGAGATGTTGATAGTTGAAGTAATGCAAATGTGCAATGCAAATGAGGTGTTGTCAGATGGGGTTTTTGAAAGTGAATACTACGTGGGGATGTGATTCGTGTGAGGTGTGCATGGATTTGCATGAAGCTCAGAAAATATATTGGCACAAGGGATTACATAGGGCTTAACTTTCTTTCTTCACAAAGCTTTCTAACCTCAAGCTCCCTTAATATTTATTTGCACAGAGTCTAATCCTTTGTTAATAACCTGTGCATGAATTCATCTAATAGGCATATGAGTGCACAAGTTACAAGTTTCATATCGAGAAAACAAAAAATGTTGCACAAGCCTACACAAGGTTGCGAAAAACTTTAATGCATCTAAGCCTGTTATTGAATAAACAAGAATTCTACACAAGCCTGCACAAAGATTTTGCAAGGTTGAGAAAAACTTTATTGTGTGCACTCTTTTTTGTGATGCAAGATTTCTTGTGAACACAAACGTTTCCACATCATACAATCTTGGTAAGAACCAAACATGAGCCCATGCTTGTATTCCATATAAGGTATTTTATATATTTGCCATGTGCAATAATTTCAGATGTGTTCAAACATATTACATCCTCAATATGTCGGCCTCTCCAATTCACCAAATATTATTTTGTATTCCTTTAGCATGTCACCATTTCAACTCGTGAATCACTTCAATTTCCACGTGTACTCTCTATTTTAGTTGTTGTTTCTAATCTACTTTTCTACCCACTCAATTATTCCACTTGTTTGTCCCTCATGATAAGGGTACAAAGTCACAATCTTAAAACTAGGTGATATGTGTATCCCTTATGGC
The DNA here is from genome assembly GCA_019776745.2 of Taxus chinensis. Classification (NCBI taxonomy): domain Eukaryota; kingdom Viridiplantae; phylum Streptophyta; class Pinopsida; order Cupressales; family Taxaceae; genus Taxus; species Taxus chinensis. The sequence continues at coordinate 166,237,732 of CM034146.1, read as the reverse complement.
ACGTCTATCTCTTGTGTAGTGTTAGATGCAAACTTTTGCAATGCTTTGCAAGGTGCAACCCTTTATCACTTCAGCTTATCATAAGTTCCTTTTGGGAACCTTTCCTTCTGTAGGTGTGCCGAGACCATGTCTCCCACTTAAAATTCATGTTCTCGTCTTCTCAAATCTACATGTTGTGTGCACACTTGTTGCACATTGTGCATATATTCAACATTGTCTTCTGCTTTCTCGCTCTTTCCTTTGTCTTCTCCGATGTCACTTAATTTTGTGACACCTCTTGGAAAATCTCCATAAACAATCTGTAATGATGCTTTTTTAGTATTTCCATTTATAGAGTTATTGTATGCAAACTTTTCCTGTGCCAAGATTGAATCCCGCAATCTTGTGTTCTCTTCCACCAAGCATCACAATAGGTTTCCAAGGCTTTTATTAACAACTTTCGTATCACCATCGCTTTGTGGGTGATATGCAGAACTGAACTACCAACTTGGTGTTTAATTTCTTCCATAATGTTCTCCAAAAATATCCCACAAATTTGGTCTTTGCGATCAATAATGTTGTGTGGAAATCCATGCACTCAAATTTTGTAGAAAATCCATACATCTACTACAATGAAGATAAAATCACGACTCTTCTGTGTTCTAGGAAAACATAGAACAAAATCCATATTCAAGTGTTGCCATGGTATCCCCAGGTACTAGTAGTGGTTGATATAATCCCAGATTTTGACTTTTTTCCCTTTGCCAATTGGAAAATTCTATATCCTTGTATTTATCCTTGCACATTTGTAGCCATGTGCAACTAAAAATACCTTTCATTAACCACACATAGGTCTTATCAATTACAAAATGACCAACTAATCCTCTGAAATGTGTGACTGACCCTCATTGGTTTTTACACATTCTTTCTATGCCTCTTTAGAATCTTTATCCTTTGCATAGAGATCCTTCATGTATTCAAATCCCATAACTTCCACAACAATATTAGTCAACAAGATGCATCTTTTACTTAACGCATATGCTACTATATTTGACTTTCCATACCTATGATTCAAGACAATTGGAAATTGTAACAATTCAACAGTTTTCATGTCTTTGATTTATTTTAGCTTGATTGTTGATAAATTGCAGTGCTTGGTGTTCTTTGTAAAACCCAAAATATTAAGGCAACAAATCATGCTTCTGCTTCTTTAGAGCTTGTACTATGGCATAAAACTCATAATAATAAAATGAATAGTTTTTGTTTGCATCATTTAGTCCAACCAAGGTGTGTGATTGGTTTTTGCTCTTTCTTTCTATACGTCTTTAAAATCTTCATCCTTTGTGTACAACTCCTTCATTTAGTCAAATCCCATGACTTCCACAAGAATCTTAGTCAATAAGACATCTTCTACTTAATGCGTATGCTAGTATATTTGACTTTCTGTACCTATGCTTCGTGACAAATGATAACTACATTAATTCAACTCATTTCATATTTCTTTGATTTATCTTACCCTCGACTGTTGGTAAATTGTAGTGCTTGGTGGTCTTTGTAGAACAAAAACTTTTTAGGCAACAAATAGTGCCTCTGCTTCTTTAGAGCATGTACTATGGCTTGACACTTTCCTTAGATGCAATAAGCTTTTTCGTAGATGACCCACGTGTTCTTCCCATAATCTGCTGAAAACCAAGATGTGTTTTCAATAAATAATGATAAATTTTCCTAGAGAAGGCTTCAACATGTTGTTCTTGAGTCTCATGAATGTACTTGCTATGCAACCAATGCTTCATTTTTAAAGCAGTGTTCCTCTCATTACCTTCTTATCCTGATTTGGTGATAGCCATTCTTTAAGTCAATCTTTATGAATTATTGTGCTCCACTTAAACAATCCATCAAATCATCTCTACACAGTAATGGAAATCTATAGTTGAGGGTTATCTTGTTGATGGATTTGGAATTGATGCACATCTTTCAAGTGGTTAAGGCATTAGAAAGTTGGATTCAAGAAAGATCAAGGACTTGGTTGAGCTTAAAGTAGAGTACCTAAAATGGGTGTAGAAAATCCTCGCTCCTCATAGTGTGAAAATATTCAACAACATCATTCAACATGGATTTCCATTTGACTGGACTACCAACCTTGGAATACCTCTTTTTAAGAGTAGAGATGTCGACAATCCTTCAAACCACATAACTATTATGATCAATCCCTTGTTTGCAAAGTTGCTTGGCAGCATGGTTGAGCACAAAATCAACAAGTGGGATGAAGAAAAAGGGCAAGAGGGCAAGTAGGTTTCAGATCCAAGCATTCCACAATAGATTATGGAATTACTTTGAGACATATTATCGAAAAATTGTGGAGTGAAAAAGAGGAAGTCCTTTGCTGTTTTGTTGACTTCAAAAAGGATTTTGACACGGTCCCCATGGATAAGCTATGGTACAAAATGAATGAGCTTGGTATTCCAAAACAATTTAGAGCAGTTGTTCATAGACTCTATGAAGAGGTGCAAGTGAAAATCAGAACTCAAGTAGGCATTTCAGAGAGTTTTAGAAATGACATTGGAGTTAATGTCCATTATCACCTACCCTTTTTTGGCTTATATATAGGCAAACTTGAAGAGTGGCTGGATTTGCAGGGCGGGGAGGGAGTCCTTTTGGGGAGAGTATGTCGTAAGGCTTCTTTTGTATGCAGATGAGCTTATTTTGATTGTCAGGTCTTCTCAGGGTTTATAATAGCATTTATATGCCTTTGGGCATTTTTTGCAAATAAACGGGTATGCAAGTCAACACTTGTAAGACCAAGATCATGATCTTTTTCAATAGAAAGAATATAAATCAGTTTGAAGTGAGTATAAATGCCGTGAGATTGACTTTAATAACAAGCTTCATTGGGAAACAAAATAGATGTAGAGAAGTGGAGTTATGGGATTGGAAAACTACTTAGACTCTTTTTGGGCTATTAGTTATTCTGGTGGTGCTTTATGGGTGTGAACTATGGGTCAACAACATTTCATACTCAAAATGGAAACAAATAGAGAGAATTCAAAAATGCATGATCACAAATAAGTTCAAACTAAAAGTGTTAGTTCCATTATTATGGTGGGTTTCCTAAGATATCTAGGAAAAATTTGGCAGGTGGAGGCAAGTAGATGGCCCAAGGTGGTCTTTAATGAGATCTTGTGTAAGTGACATAAATCTTGGATGAATCAAAAATAAAAGTGGACGAGGAAATGCACATGGACTTGTGTGCATGACCCAAGAATAGCAAGGAAATAAAGATGTTTGTTATAGATAAATTTCATAAGTCTATGTGGGATAAAACGTTAGGGAGGAAGAATAAATACTATATTGACGAATTTAACTCGAATTGTGATCATCAACAAAAGGACTATATAGGGGTTAATTTCCCTTGGAGAGAAAAGATTCACATAGCTCAATTAAGGACAAATTAGCACCAACTTTGGTGTGAAACGAGTAGGTGGAAAATGTCAAAAGATGAATGGGAGGAGAGAGCGTGTTTTTATAGATGGGTTAGTGGAATTAGAAAAAAATATTTATTTTTAGTGTAATGCTCACGATGACATTTAGGACAAATATGCGAGTGTTGTAATGGAAATTTAGTTACATGATATGTTCACCATGGAGAGGGTGGAGAAAATGGGATATTTTACTATCAATTTGAAAAATAAAAGAGAAAAAATTCAGAAAGCAAAAATGGTGGTGTGTGGGTTGTGGAAAATTAATGGGATGTCTACCCTTGGGGGTTGTACGATCCATGACAACGATTTAGGAAAGGATTTCTATAGATTCCTAAGTTGGTGTTCTGAGGAGTGACACGTCCCATTTGATCTCATGAAAGGTTTTCGAGAGCTATGAACATATTGATAAAGTGTTGCCTTTGGTCTTCAGGAACCTTTAAATGGATTTAGTGTATTCCCTAAAGTGTGTGTTTTTCTGAACAACCATAAGGAATACAAAATACTTGTTTGTGTCATAGTGTCTAGGTCTTCTATTTTGATTAAATTTTTGAAAAGAGCTTTGATATTGCGCTTTGTTTTTATGCCAAGTTAATCGTGCCGATGACATTGATAGATGGAGTGGGATACACATTTCTTTGGTTGTCATTCGCCTTCTTACTCTTTTGATTGTTATTGTTATTATTACCATTTTTTGTTTCTCTTGGGTTTGACGACATTTGTAACATAGTTTGTTTTGTCATCGTGATTTTAGTTTAGTATATTGGAACCTTGATATTGTTTTGGTAACATCCGTTGTTTTGATTAGGAGAAGCACGTTTACCAATGGGCTTGAGGGCCTTTTTAGTGCAGAATTACAGCACCCCCAAATGGCCTGGGTGTGAAGTGGGACATTCAGTGTGATTGCACAACATGGGACTATCTCTCAAGCTGCAAGACTTACAAAACTTGAAATGGACCTCCTAAGAAAGTCGGTTCTTGCTTCCTAATCTACCTACCACAAGCTACTCCAGTGCAGGTAGAACCTATTCTATCCTAATCTAACCATTCCAAGGGGACAGAGAGAGAGAGGGTGAAAGAGCCTAAACTAAGCGGTGATACACCAAAAAAGGAAGTGGTTGAATCACTGATCTGACTGCCTGAAGTGGAGAGAGGTGAGTAGAGGAGAAGGTGGACAGAATGCACCATAGACCAGAGATAGATTTCACACGGAACACCACTTCAAAACATATTAAGCACAGCTCCTAGAACCTACAAAAAACATCACAGTATGCACGGTATACCCTGCAACGATGAGAGGTAAGAAGAGACAACAAAATAAGCCAAGGATGGACAGATGCATCATGAAACATATTTTATTGCTCCAAAATGTTAAACGGTACATCATCAGTGGGCAAGAGGCAAGAAAACACCATTCTAGAGCCATGGGAGGAGGCTTAGACTCTGCATTCTACCCTAAGGAAGAAAGAGAGAAGGGGCTGAGGAGAAACAATGACCAATCTTTTTTAACATGCCCCTCCTATACAATATATAGAAGAATGAGAGAGAAAGAGAGGGAAGAATTCGAATCCTGCTTCAACCACCTTGAGATATGCATTTAATCCTGCTTTGAAATTTTAACCACCATCAATCAATGCCCCTCTCAAATCCACATACAATCTATTGATTCTGGTTCCTTATGTCTGCTTGGCGTGCTAAGGAAGAAAAATGAAAAATCAAATAAAATCTAATCTAGTAGTTGAAGAAATCAGATTTTGTATTAATGTCCTGGAAGACGTTTTCCCATTTTTCACCCACTAAATCCTGTTAAGAATGATATTTTATGTTTCCATGGTGTAGAGGGTGTCGAGATGTTTCAAAAAAGTCTTCTCCCGCCCAAATCTGAGTTTCCAGTCAAAAGATATGGCCATCTGAAGATTAGGGTCGCGAGCACGCAATATTTGAAAGAGTTTGTCCGTACCGGGTCCACGTGGCAGCCTCGCACAACTCAGAGATTCAGCTCCTTATGCGCTTGAAATCATGCCTGACTGACATGTGGTGGCTTCCGCAAGCCTTTGGGCTCCTTTGTATTTTGCCTTAGTCTCTTTGCTTGGCGGGGCCATACATCTGATCCTGGACACGTGGAGGCTTTGTGCTTGTTTGGAAACCGCTCTGAATTTTACTTTTGAAGTAGCGTTTTGCTGACACTTGGCTTCTTCCGCTGGCCTTTGCCCTATTTTGAATTTTCAACGGCCGATTTTGTCCCCTTTTGGACTTGGGACATGTGGAAGGCCCGCGCTCATCTGAGTCTCCACTTTGGGTCATGCCTTTGAATTTGCACTGATGTAACATGTGGCATCGTCCACTGGTTCTCTATACTTAGTCAATTTTGGGCCCACTCTGTCTCCCTCTGTTGACTCTGTTGGACCCTAGACATGTGGAGAGTTGGTGTTCATTTGAGTCTCCGCACTTCGAACTTAGCCTTGGTGTTGTGCCGTCGAGACACGTGGAGGCTTCTGTCGACACTCGTATACTTGATTTAAACAGCCGACTCTATCCCCTTTTCGGAACTAGGACACGTGGAAGCCTCACGCTCATTTGGGAGACCCACTTTTGGATTTACCTTTGAAGATGCGTCTAGCTGACGTGTGACAGCTTCTGCCGGTTCTTCCATACTTAGCCAATTTGGGCCCGCTCTAAATCATTTGTGAAGCCCAAAGACTTTGAGTCTTCCCCCGCTTCTCTCCTGAGAGCCTCTGGTTTCTCCATTTCTGAGTCTGCCTGCAACCTGATTGTTGGATTTGAATGTGAGCTAACAGGACAGAGCCAACCCTTAGGTTTTCTTTTGTGTGGGGTCGTGTTTGATCAATTTTGTTGGGGGGAAAAATTGGGATAGCAGGTCTTTTTGCCACTATGGCTTCTTGGTCAATTCTAAGGGCACTATCTAAGGCATCACTATAGGATTTATAAATAAATTACTAAACATCCTCCTAACTTTCTTTGTTAAGGGAATGAAGAAAAACATCACAGCGCATGTTGGTTTGTGAGTTTTTATAGAGGAATGTATCAGTTGTTCCCATTCTGTGACAAAAGGGCAACATACTCCTTGGGATCTTTTCTAATGTACAAAAGTTCATGCTGGAACTTCTTGTTCATATCAAAGCTTTTATATATTTTGTTACAAGTTGCTTGAAGGATTGAATGGACCCTTTGGGTAAATGATAATACTAGTCAGGAGCAATGCCTTCTAAGTTATTTGGGAATATTTTAATCACCACAACATCCTAGGGAAGGAAGTTCCTCACAGCCATAGTGTATACCTTGATGTGAGCATTACGTACACCACCTCCTTTATATTTATAAAGTTTGGGAAATGGTTGGGGTAAGATGACATCTCAGATAATCTGATCTAGAGGTTATTTGAGGTACCTTAGGTAGGTACCAATCATATTGTTATTTAATGAGGAGGTGTCAAGGCAACACATAGGAGATTGAGGTGGAAAAGGAGGGATGAAGGCCTCGCGTATGAATAAGGGACCCTTGAGTAGGTGGGGGACAATAGCCAAGAATGTAATTATGAAGTACCCAAAAGCATCTTGGGTACAATGATTAGATTTGAAGTATGTATGATAGTAAAGTGGAGCTTCGCTAGTAGGAGGTGGGTTGATTACAACAAAGCCAAACGGAGCATAAGTGAGGCATATCCTTGAGTTTGAGGCAGTAAATGATGGTTATGAGATGGATTAAAGCTTGTTCTAGCTGGAAATGTTTAACAATTGTTGTGAAATACTGATTAGGTATTGTGTAACCTTAATTGATGGATTAAGTAGTGTGATGAATAATTCCTTGATCTATGGGGTTAGGTAGAGATGCAACTTGACTAGACTCAAGGTCACAATACGCCCCACCAAAGTGGCAAAACAAGTGTTGATACCCATTATGAATTGATGGTGCTCCATTACGAATTGATGGTGTTGAAGTTAACTTGTGAATGAGACAGGTCATTTTGAAAAATTACTTCTCTATTAGTAGGCTAAGGTCCTTATTTTTTATAATGGTAGTTATCTCACAAAGTAGCTAACTCATCCACCATGTTTTTAATTCATAGATCGTAAAGATATAGCTTGGATTCACCTTTATATTCGAGATGTTGGAGCTTAGTGGAAGGTTTGGTTAGAATTCAAGGATATAATTCTCCCCTATCATGGTCTTGTCATTAGAGAAGGCTGTGGGGAGCATCAATGAAGCTTGGACTTCTTCTAGGATGACGTTTAACACTCTTTTTGGGATGAGAAAGTTAGGGCTAATAGAAATGGTGTCACCTAAATTTTAATGATATTGCTCTACTTAAAGTGGTAAATCTGGCCCAACCTTCTAGTGAAAGCTAGTCTTGAGCATGCATGTGATTGGAGAAGGCAACTATGCCAATGAGAGAGAGAGAGAGAGGGACAAAGAAAATATATGAATTTTTCTTTTTTTGTTGTCCTTTCTGGGATACCTTGTTGAAGAGCTTCATGGCTCATTAGAAGCCCAATATATGTATACCTAACACTCAAAATGGACATGTAGATCAAGGATTTCGCGCTTGTTACCTGTCCAAGTTAATGCACCAAACTAAACACAAAAAACCCTGAAAAACTCCAATAAAATTGATACCTGATGGACAAGATCCAAAGATGTAGACGGATAAGGAGGTCGATGTAGATAAGACAGGCGCACACGAGCAATTCACTCAATAGATCCAAGTAACCTACAAGACACCGATACTTGACAGAAAAAGACCACGTTAAAAGGTATTTAGGTGGACTGCCCGAGAAGTGGGTCTGGGAAGCGATAAGCTTCCTCGGCGGATGTCAGTCCACGTTTTCAATTAAGCAGAGAAGCATACATGATAAAATATGTACGTAAAGACTAGATTTTCTGATTACAGTAATGAAACAGAATCTAAACAGTAGACAGAAAAAAACAGAAAACAGGAAACTATGAAATAAAGCTGGATTTGTGTTACCTGTGTCCTTTTACCTATCTGCAGGATGATCGGCGTCGATTAGGTAGAATCGGCGTCAACTGATGTGATCGGCGTCGGTTATGAAGAATCGGCGTCGACTGAAAGCAGATCGGTCAATCGGGGACAGTGCAAGAAGATTCGAAAATCAGAAAGTGAAGGCCAGATCGTCAACGTCTACTGGATGTGCCGAAGTTGGTGAGATACTGGAACAGAGTCACCAGAAGATCGATGGATACGTTGATGTTGATGTGATAGGATCAGAGTAACGGTGCTCCTCTCAGGGATTGATTCAGACAGGATCCACTCTCATTTGATACACTTGATGCTAAAAGATCTCTCTTTCTTACAACCTATGTCTCTTTCGCGATCTGTCTCTTTCTCTCTCTCTCTCTCTGTTCGTGCGTGTGTTCTTCCTCCTTTTTTCCATCCCTAGAACCGAGGTCTGGGCTTGTATTTATAATCGGCGCCGCTCCTAAAAATCAGCGCCGACCGTACCGGTCGGCGACGATCGCGGAACAGACTCCCGAGATGGATAAAACGAACGATTTCTAAAAAGATAAGAGTTACCCTAAATACGGGAAATATCCTGCTTGGGGAAGAGGAAAAATAGGGGTGATACATAGATAGAATAAATTTGGGGTAGATAAGTGGTTAAGATACATGGGAAGAGGTGTAATTAAATATTTAATATTTAATTACTCACGGGTAAGATATAATGGGGTGAATTAAACTTAGGATAAGTGTTTAAACCACAAATCGAATAATATCCCAAGGGGATAGTTGTGACATAAATGTGCCCTAGGTTACCTGAGCAGGTAAACGAATATGAGGGACACTAAATTGAGTAACCAATTTTAAGTGTCTACATTTTGCCCCTTTTTGTCAAGTAACTTGTGATAAGCAAGGTTATGAGACAAAAACAAGGAGATGGAAGAAGTGAAGAAAAAGTGATGATGCGATCCCCCTCAAACTAGGGATGGGATGGGTGATAGAACAGATGATCCCAAGTTTGAAAGAGGTAGATGAAAACGTAGGATGCTCCAGTCGGATGTCTGGAGTAGAGCTGATCATTAACGATGTGCAAAAATGAATAAAAAGGCAGCAACCTAAGGAACTCACATTGGTAGGGCAAACTAGACGGTCTCCTCATGAGACGACGTTAGTACCTACAGACCCGCTTAACTCTAAGTTGCCAAAAAGTACGAGTGTCCCACGCAAAGGGAACAAACCCGAAATAGATGGTGATATCGAAAAGATGCGCCGAAAGGCAATATTCAGCACACAATAATGATCAGATAGATAAGTAAGCCAAGCATCAACACTATGGCAAACAGATACGTAAAATCGGCGGCGATCAGAGTAATCGGTGACGACCAAGGTAAACGGCGTCGATCATCAAAATCGGCGCCGACCAAACGTAGCGCATATAAATATGCAAACGGAAAACGTAAACGATTTATTTTCATCGTGACGATTGATTCAGAGAGAGTCAGAATTTGGATTTGAGCACCATGGAAGCCTCTGGGAGCGGTCAGAAGCGCAGGAGGACACGACCTGGGGTAAGTGGTTCTTCTTGAACCCGTTGTATTTCATTTTTTTTTTGTTTGATTTTTTTTTTGTTTGTGGGAGGCCAGGGTCCGATTTATGTCCGGACAGTCAATCGGCGTCGATTGGTATAATCGGCGTCGATTGTTGTTTGACCGGCATCGATTGATATTTGAGCGGCATCGATTGATATTAATCGGCATCGACTAGATATAAACGACGCCGATTTTATTAAATCGACGCCGATTGGAATAGATAAAATTTTTGTTTTTGTTTTGGATGTTCTGATTTGGGTAAATACGAGACTAACATTGCTCTTGTTGTCGTGGGTGCAGGCACGAGAGGCTCTACACATGAGGGATGTTATTCCCGAGTTACTGGAGACTATTCTCCCTGATGTGACTGATGCAGATTGGCGGCATTTAGAGTTAGCCGGGCTCGGGGGCTTTAGATACTACAGACGAGTGCCGCGAGATGTGGAGCTGATGCGGGCACTAGTGCGATGGTGGGATAGCCATACGTGCACTTTTTGGTTCAGGACGGGTGAGATGACCATCACCCATGAGGACATATATAGGATTTTGAGACTACCGATCACTGGGGACCTGATCGAGATTACACCGCGAGAGCAGCTGCAGAGGGCCCTAGTTCGATTATATAGAGATAGGGCAGATGATTCAGAGATAGTGTCTGGGGCAGTGCGGATAGCTTCGCAGTATAGACAGGATAGCCCCCGGAGCAGACGGATAGTTCTGATTCAGATGGCGATATCCTATTTCGCTCTACCAGATTCAGGAGGTGGGAGATTCCCACTATTATTATTAGACTGCGTTTGCGATATTCTGCAGTTCATGCAGGTATTTGCCTTTGCTGATGCCTTGATAGCTCAGATATATTACGAGCTATGGATGTACACCACCGGCCGGAGGACAGGTATTGATGTCAGTTTTTTGCTCCATTGCTGGGCATATGAGCATATAGCGGTGATCAGGCCATCCGGGCTTCCTTGGATGCCAACAACAGTGGGAGGTATTGATTATGGATTCCGGCGATGGCGGGCTGACATGGCCGCTGGGGATACAGGGAGATCGGCCGATTGGTATACGGAGCGTTTCAGGACGCTGACACCGGATCAGGTCATCTAGAGGCCATATCAGGTATTTCTGACATGGGCTGGTCAGGATGCTCACTTGATGGCATTGAGACGGAGCAGGGTGGTTAGGGGCAACAGGCCGGATATGTGGGAACGAGTCCCGTTTGTGCGAGTATTGAGACAGTTCGGCCTAGCGCAGACAGTGCCAACCACTTACACACCTTATAGGCGAGATAGCAGGGAGACTGATCTGCCGATTTTGATCCCGGCAGATCCATTGAGAGAGGCCCCACCCTCCACAGACAGCGATGATGACGCAGGGGTGGATGATGGTTATGCAGCATGGTATGATACAGAGCTACCATGACATCTCCCGGCATCTATAGATGCCGACGAGGAGGACATAGCTACGATGCTGGATAGACTGGAGGGAGAGCATGCCACCCTGACGCAGACACATCAGGTGGCTCTTGAGGAGATCAGGGCTCTGACAGAGGAGAGGGATGCCCTAATTTTGGAGAGAGACACCGCTCACCAGGAGCGAGATACAGCGATCCAGCAGAGGGATCGCTATTATCGACATAGGGAGGCCCTCAGGGCCAAATATGGGGAGACAGGTACCATGTCGGAGTCTGGTACACAGGGTACGACCCTAGGAGGAGCACCACCAGCAGCGCCAGCAGCCCCAGCAGCACCAGTAGCACCATTACGAGCACCGGGTACCGTGAGCTTGAGCACATATCAGTCTCTCCTCGCTGAGGTGAGATACTATGAGGATGCCTTAGCGCAGCATGCCCCAGATGTGCCTCGGTACGGGGCGAGGAGGAGATCAGCGACGGCCACAGCAAGCGGGGCCTCAGGTGGAGGGAGCACCGGGAGAGACCGAGGTGGGCAGAGACCTCCAGCAGTCAGGTGCGTCTAGCTCGATAGGCGGCGGCCAGGAGAGACAGCCTGGTCCAGAGGAGGGTGGAGGAGATAGTGTCCTCCATGCATCAGATTTTACTATATAGGGATTGATATATTTTGTATCCGTGTAGTGATATAGCCTCGATTGGAAGGCATTGTATAGATGGCTTGATTGAAAGCCACCCATTTTTGTTTGTACAGACACACATGTATATATAGATTCATCATTTCATTTGTCATATAATTGTTCTCATGCTTTTGATTTTGATATACATGGATAGATGTAGCGTAATTGTGATGGATATAGATATAGACTGATAGATGATGAATAGATGTGATTGGATAGATATAGACTGATAGAGGATAGAAATAGATGTGATTTGATGTGATTGATATGTGGATATAATTTTGATGAAAAATAGAGATAGATAGATGTAATGTAACCTGGATGTACAAGTTTTAAAATATTTTGATGGATAGATAGATAGATGTGATTGATGTATGGATTTTATTTTGATGAAAAATGGATATAGATAGATGTAGTGTAACTTAGATGCACCAGTTTTTAGATATTTTGATGGATAGATGGATAGATGTGATTGATGTACTCGGTATGTTTGAGATGTTAATTTAATTTTGATGAAAATAGATAGCCAGATCCACATGTGTTGATAATACATGCTTTGATAGGTGAGTTGATATTAGATAGGAGGTAAATTTTGATTGAATTAACATGTGAAATGTCAATGTGAAATGAAAAACAAAGAATAGTGGGGAATACTCTTTGTGAGAGCCAAGGAAGTAATGAAAACGACCTTGACTAAGAATAAAAAAAATATACCCGGATAAGAAAGAAAATGATAAGTTGGACTCCCAACCGACCATAGATAGAATCTGGATAGGAAATCACAATATCATGCATGTAAGGCCCTATATGAGGTTAAAATAAACCTGACACTAACTAGCCGCAAAACAGATTTAAGAGGGAAACGAACGGAGCAGTAAGTAAGTATCTTTGTCGGAATTTACAAGGGACAGAATACATGTCCATACTGGGAAAATAGGATTCTCCATATGATCGACAAAAGGTCTTAAATCTCAGCTTCATGATTTTGGCAGAAAAGCAAACTGATCAATGCGGGAAGTTTGCTTGATATGGAAAGACTGATCAATACGGGAAGTCTTTCAGTGATGCTAAAAAGTGTATAAACTGACTGAAAGGCTGATCAATTGCAAGAAGCCTTGAATATTTCTTTGAGAAACAGCCGTCCTTCAAGGGAGCGGTCTGTATTTTGAATTTTAATGATAGCCATCCTTCGAGGGTATGGTCTATATTTTTTCTTTTTGATTCATTTGATAATGTATGGATAGCTGTCCTTCAAGGGATCAGTCTATCTTTTTGGATAGCATCTTTTTTTTTTTTTTTTTTTGAAAATCTTTTTGGAAGAAGCTGAGTTTAGACCTAGATAGATCAGATGGAGGGGAAGAGAACATAAAAGAACATGCATTCATGCCCCGAGTAGATCCGATTAAGATAAGTACTTGGGACAGATGAAGTGGTGATTAAGGTATCCCTACCATGAGGAGGAACATATCCAAAAGAAACATGCAATGAGTAGAGCCGCGATACTCATATTTAAGGTAAAAGAGGCAATATGCGGAGAACCACATAGTTTCGAATCACCATGAAAGTAGATGACTAGTTGTTTAGACGGATGAAAGATCTGTGTTGCGACTAGATTTGTGTAAGATAGATTTTAACAGTAGAAGGGCCGTAGATGCAAGGCATTAAGAGGTTCCGCTTCAGGTATACCATCCATGGAAGATAAACGATAAGCCCCAGACCCATATTTATGAGTGATGATGTACGGGCCCATCCAGTTGGGAGCAAACTTACCACGTTGACTCCTTTCGAGTGTAGTGACATTTTGATTTTCCTTAAGAACAAGATCACCAATTTTGAAGTCACGGTGCTGCAAGTGCTTGTTATAAGCACGTTTGACACGCTCAAGATAGACTTGATGATGTTCAAGAGCGTTGAGATGCTGCTCATCTAATAATTCAAGTTGTGCTAGACGATTTTGACGATAGTCCTCATCGGAGACAAATTCTCTAAGAGAAACACGGAGAGATGGGATTTGGACTTCCAAAGGAAGAACAGCCTCAGACCCATAGACGAGAGAAAAGGGAGTAGCACCAGTAGGAGTACGAATGCTAGTCCGATAAGCCCAGAGAGCAAAAGGGATATGTAAATGCCAATCCCTACCAGCTCGACTAGTTACCTTTGCGAGGATATTACGCAAAGTTTTATTGGAAGCTTCAGCCTGACCATTAGCTTGAGGATAGTATGGAGAAGAAAAATTGAGTTTGATATTGAAAGCGTTGCAGAGGTTCTGCAAATCAACATTCTTGAAAGACTTACCATTATCTGTGATGAGTTTGTGTGGAACGCCAAAGCGACAAATGATGTGTTGATAGACAAAATCAACTATGGGTTTAGCCTTTGTTGAAGAAAGAGGGATAGCCTCCACCCACTTAGTAAAGTACTCAGTGGCAGTAATGATAGAATGATGACGTTGTGAAGAACGGGGATTGATGAGACCAATAAGATCAAGACCCCATTGCGAAAAAGGCCACAAATCCGCTGTAGGTTGTAAAGCTTGACTAGGGATGTGTGTGAGATTGGAATGTTGTTGACACTTGACGCATTTCTTAGTGTATTCACAACAATCTCGATTAAGAGAAGGCCAATAATATCCCAAACGTAAGATGCGCTTAGCTACAGCTAAGCCACTAAAATGTCCACCACAGATACCGTCATGGACCTCCTGGATAGCTTTAGATGATTCATGGGTTTTGAGGCACCGAAGCAAAATACCATCAAAGCCGCGTTTGTAAAGAATCCCGCCTAGAATAGTATAGCGATTAGCACGTTGGATAAAAGATCTTCTACCATTGGAAGTCAGATCTGGAGGAAGCACCGAATGAGATAGATAATCAACAATCTGTTGATACCACTCATCCTGAGTATGGGTTGTGACAGCATGGATTGAAGTTAGTTGCCTAAGATGAGATGGTTGATCTAATCGTTGTACAGCCACATAAAGTCGCGAGTCTTCGGTAAAAGGTGGGATAAGTGAGGCTAACGAAGCCATTGTATCTGCGAATCGATTTGCAGTGCGAGGAATAGCTTGGATAGTGAATTTATCGAAAGATTGGAGTTGAGCAAGAACGATATCACGATATTTTTGAAGGATATCATTCTTGCATTGATAGACACCCGTGACTTGATTAACGATGAGTTCAGAATCACCGAAAATGTCAATATGACGAGCGCCGAGATTAATGGCATTTTGAAGACCTAAGACAAGAGCTTCGTATTCAGCCATATTATTGGTGCACTCAAAGTTCAATTTGTGTGCGACTGGGATAGGCGTACCCCAAGGAGGAATCATCACGAAACCCGCACCTCCCCCTTGCTGGCATTTGGATCCATCAAAGAAGAGCTTTACTTTAAATGGAGATAGACCAAAATCAATTTGTTGGATATATTCATCGGGGAATTGAGCAAGGGGGTCTTGAGTGTCCGGAAGAGGAGCATCAGCTAATTGATCTGCAATAACCTGACCCTTGATAGAATTTTGCGGGATAAACTCGAGGTCAAATTCTGTCATAAGCATGAGCCAACGAGTGATACGATCATTGTGATAAGGCTTTGCATGAATTGTCTTGAGTGGATTGACACTTGTGACAATGTAAGTTTTGTGATTAAGGAGGTAATGACGAATCTTAGAAGTTGCGAAGAAGAGAGCACAACACAGCTTTTCAGCTTCGGAATAACGTGTTTCATACTCATGGAGGGTGCGACTGATGTAATAGACAGCTTGTTCTTTACCACAAGTGTCCCGATGCGAAGATCATGGCTCCCAGAGCATGGTCAGTCACAGAGATATAAAGATAGAAAGGCTCCCCCTCGCGTGGAGGTGTAAGCACAGGTGGAGAAAGAAGATAAGCTTTGAGATCATCAAAGGCCTTTTGGCAATGTTCATCCCATTCAAAATGAACATTCTTACGGAGGAGATGATGAAAAGGTTGACAACGGTCCGACAATTGTGAGATAAAACGACGCACTGATTGAAGACGTCCTTGGAGACTGCGGAGTTGCTTTAAGTTAGAAGGGGGAGGCATCTCAAGGATAGCTTTTATTTTTGTGGGGTCTACTTCAATACCCCTGATGGAAATGATAAAACCTAAAAGTTTACCAGTGAGAACGCCAAACACGCACTTAGATGGATTTAGACGAAGACAAAAGCGGATAAGCCTCTCAAAGAGAGGTGCAAGGATGAAAATATGATCCTGACGACGTTTGGACTTACCGAGGAGATCGTCAACGTAATCTTCCACAGTTTTTGTGTAAGAGATCATGGAAGATGTAGGTCATTGCTCGCTGATAGGTTGCTCCTGCGTTCTTAAGACCGAAAGGCATGACACGATAACAAAAGGTCCCCCAAGGAGTTATGAAAGAAGTCTTATGTTGGTCTTCTGGTGCGATGAGAATTTGATTATATCCAGAGAAACCATCCATAAGAGAAAGCATCTCATGACCCGCAGTTAAATCCACGAGTTGGTCGATATTAGGTAGAGGAAAATCATCTTTTGGACAAGCAAGATTAAGATCCCGGAAGTCGGTACAAATTCAAATTTTCCCAGTAGCTTTAGTTACTGGTACTACATTGGAAACCCATTGTGGATAATCGATGGGTTGGATGAAGTTAGCCGAGAGCAAGCGCTGTAACTCTTCTTTAACAAGAAGGGCTACTCTAGGGTGCATTTTACGTAATTTTTGTTTAACTGGCTTGATGTTGGGAAGAGTAACGATATTGTGGACCACAATATCGGGATTGAGTCCTGGCATATCCTCATATGACCAAGCAAAGGCTTGACGATGGTTGGAAAGAAAAGTGGTAAAATCTCCTAACTCCTGTGGATTAAGGGATTGGCCGACCTTAATGATGCGAGGGTCTTCAGAAGTCCCTATATTAAGGTCGACAGTGGCTTCGTTGAGAAGCGTAGACGTGTCAGAAGGAATAGTCTTGGGAAGATATGAATCCTCTGCCCCCAGATAGGTGAGGACAGAATCATCATCCACACAGTGGATAGTGTTGATAGTAGGAGAGTCATCTCCAACTATTTCAGGGAAGATTAACGGTATGGAAGCGGACCGGTTGTTAGTCTTATAGGCTAGCGGCCCTAAGGAAATGGTATTGATCAAAAAAAAAAGTTAGGTGGGATGGAAATGTCATCGTCCACATCGAGTGATGCTTCTGACTTAGCGGGAGAAGATGGTTCCTCAATAGGAAGAGGCTCATCGAGAATAGTGACGGTGGCTTTTGAAAGAGGTTTAAATCCTAAACCAAATTTTTGATGTGGCATGAGAGTAGGAATGGATGTGAGGTCATGCACACCTTGTTCATATTTTCCTAGGCCAAAACCCTTCCACGCGCATCGATATAAATAAGTTTTTGCAAACGTGGGATTCTGTAGATAATCGAACCCTGTTAAGTAAGGTTTGGTCCTAGGAGGAGAATCTGGGCGATAGTGAGGTGTATCAAGACCACCATAGATGAAATTAGTCTGTTGATTGGGCAGACCAATGGTGACGATGCGACCGAGACCTGGTTGATATTCAGGTTGTTTGTCCCGGTCTACCATACTCACTAGGTTTGAGATGGGCGTCGAAAGAAAAGAGAGGAAGCTCTCCCAGTGAGAAACGCTGCAATGTCTCTTCTAGATTTTGTAAATCTGGTAGTTTGGTTGCAGGTATGGAAGAAGATGAGGCCCCGTCAGGAGAACAGGCATTTTCCTTTAGAGGGGCAGACCTTGTGGTCATGTCGCATTGTGCGGAAGGAAAAGGATCTCCTGGATGAGTATATATTTTGCCCTCATATTGATATTTTAAGCATCGATGGAGGGTGGATGGGACACAATGCATTGCGCGAATCCAGGAGCGTCCGAGGATCATATTATAGTGGAATTTTCCTTCGACAATGTAGAAGAGTTCGTGAAGCAGCTTCTTACCTACTCGAATGGGTAAGACCACAGTTCCTAAAGTAACTGCTAGCTGATCGTTAAATGATCGAAGGGCGAAAGGCGGGGGTGACACTACGTTCTTTGGTAACTTAAGTTGCTCAAATGTGTGCGAGGAGATGACATTGAGTGCAGCTCCACTGTCGATCATAACACGTTTTAATGTGGTGTTGTCGATTTGGACTGTGATAAAGAGGGGAGCCTCCAAATCCTCTGAAGAAAGAGGAGGAATTTCCGAATCTTCAAAAGAAATGGCGGTTGATGGTCTATTCAATCCAACAACCAACTCGAAGGGCTGGGGCTCATCTGAATTTACTGCGATGCGACGCAGATTATCAATCAGAGCCTGGCGATGTTGTGGAGAGGATTGGATGAGGTCAAAAAGAGACATTTTGACCGGAGCCTGGGTGAGTTGTTTCATAACACTCTCCTCAACTGACACGGGAATTTGAGCCCGAGGTGCAGCACGAATAGAGACCCGAGGTCGTGGGGCTAATGAGGAAGGAGGAACTCCTTCGGGGGCTGCAGAAATGACAACCCGTGGTCGAGATGCTGTAGATGAAGATGGATTATCATAGTGTTGGGTTCTAGTGGCGATATGGATTGTGTCAATTTGAGAAGGTGGAAGGTCAATTGGAGTGGAATCACTAGAGGTCTGAGTGGATCGTTGGGGCTCAGATGGGGCTAAGATGACAGGAGATACTTGTTCCTCCTCCTCCAGCAAAAGATCACTTTCTTCCAAAAGGTTGTTGACAACAGCTTGAAGAGCTTTACATCCCTCAGTATCATGACCCGGGGTACGGTGGTAAGCACAAATCAGATCAGAGTTAAACCAGGTAGGTTTAACTCCTTTAGGGTTATAGGGTTTAATCGGAGGAAGGGATATGGATGAAGATTGGATAAGTTGGCGAAGGATTTCGGTGTAGAACCCGGTAGACGAAGATGAGGATAGAGGTGATGAAGGCGCCTCTTTTACCTTAACAGACTGCCGAGGCAAAAGAACCTGCATGTTAGGTTTGACAGTCTTTTTAGGGATCATCTTATTCTTTTGGACATCTTGGAGGAGCAGTCTTGGGCACTTGAGATGGAAGTAAGTGAGACATGATTGATTTTGGTGGAGGGGGAGCCCCTAAAATAGATTTTGAAGATGATGGAGATGTGACAGGTGTTGTGGTCTTCAAAGATAAAGGAGGTTGCTTGGTCGAATTTACTGATGATTTAGATAATGTCGATTTAGATGAGGAAGAAGCTCCCAAAGTAGGTGTAATCGGAGGAACATAGGGCGCCCTGGCTTTTGGTAATGAAGATGATGATCCTGATAGAAGAGGTGACGTCCTTTTAGTAGGTAAGTCCACTTTTCGGGGTGTTGGTGAAGGATGTGTTGTAGAAGAAGATGATGGTTTTGATAAGTGTGTAGAAGAAGACGCCTTCTCAGCGGATAAATCCAATCTTTTATGGGGCGTAGAGAGAGATTTTTGTGGGAAAGCACCAAGGGTCTTGATGGTTCGAAATATGGGCTTTCCTTTTTCAGGGATGGTGACAACTTCAACGGCATAAGGTGATTGTAACCTTTTCGGGGGAAGCAAATGGGGAGGTACTGATGGTGCAACGTTAGATTTTGGTTGTCTCGGTTTAAGTTCAGGAACCGAGCGTATAGGTGTTGGTGCTACTTCTTTTGATTTTCCCTTAATAGGCGAAGATAGCATTAGTGGTGGAAGAAGTGAGTGATGAAGAAGCAGTTCCTTGCGAAGGGACTACTTCTGGTGCAGTAATTATGGGTGGAAACTACTGTAGGAAAAGAGACAGGAAGAGTCAAAATCGAAGACGCTTCCGTCGGAGTTGGCACAATTATAGGTACGTTCACCAGGGGCATAGTTGCAGCGAGAATGGGAGCAACAGAAGTAGATGTATCTGCAGTGGAAACTCGAAGGGATGTAATTGCCTCGAGCATTGAAAGAATGTTTGATGATGAGACAGATGAGGATGACACTGTCTCGGGTATGGATGGAAGGTCAGACAAAGGAGAGGAGAGAGATGAACCCGTATCTAGCAATGTAGGAATATTCAAAGACGGGCTATCTGAAGATGGTGGAATTTCAGTGATTGGCGAAGTGGAAGGAGGTTCTGATTCGGTTGATGTGTTCGCAGATGGCTTGGTTTCAGAAGAAGATTCTTCAGTAGAGATGAAGTTGATAGTATGAGTGTTTGGTTTTTGAGACTCTGAAGCATTATGGTTCGGGGAATGATTAGGAAAAGGTTGTTTAAAAACATCCAGTGCCTGATTTGGGGGAGCATTTGGGTTATCCAGAATGAGCTCGCCTTTATCAATGAATTTCTGGACAAGATTTTTGAAAGTCTGACATCGTTCGATGTCATGACCTTTGGTTCTATGATAATGACATAAATCATTTTCTCTATACCAGAATGGACGTTCTTGGCTTTCATCAATATTCCTAATGGGGGGAAGTTCGATCATGCGAACTTCCAACATTTTCTCTAAGATAGAGGCATATGATTCCCCCAATGGAGCGAAGGATCGAGATGATGAAGTCCCTTTTCGAGAAGATGAGGAGTCTCTTCGTGGTGTTTGATTAGAAGTATTATCGGCTCGTGATGTTTTTAATACGATAGCATTGGTGGATCCCTGATTCTTGTCTTTAGAAGGGGAAGAATTTGGTTTGGTAAACCGAGAAAAATCGGGTTTAGATTTAGAGCGAAGTTTTAGCTTCCCTTGTTCAATGGCACGAGATTCAAGTTTGCGTGCCATTGTAAAGGCTTCTTCAAAGGTATGAAAAGTTTGGATCCTTAAAGTGGAAGAAATGTGATTAGCACAAGATCGAGTAAACAACTCGATCTGTTGGGATTGAGGAAGGGAGAAAGACAATTGGTTGATTATCCCTCTCCAACGAGCGACAAAGTCTGCAATAGACTCATCATCGAATTGACGAATGTTATAAAGATCTGTAATCGAGATCTTATGCACGATATTTATTGAAAAGTTTTCAACAAACATCTGGGCCAATTGAGAGAAAGAAAACAAGGAATGTTGAGGAATGTTATTGTACCAGTCTAAAGCAGGACCTGCTAGAGACATAGGAAAGGTACGGAGCATAAGCTCCTGATCCTGGACTATGAGGTAGCAAGCATGTTTGAATTCTTGAAAATGTTGCTGAGGGTCCTCTCGACTATGAAACTTTGAGAACTTAGGAAGTTTCCGATTGGGGAGGATAAGGCTTAAAAGCCACTGAGGGGTGAATGGGTTCATTACACACTTCTTCAAAGGAATATGAAGGACGAGCCCCTTTTGTGGAAGCTTCCAAGTCTGCGATTTTCCTTGAAAAGAATTTGAACCACGTCAGATTGAGGAGGAGGCAACACTGACATGTCCCTACATAAGAAGCAAATGGTGGAAGTTGTTGAGGTGACAACGGGGGATTCATCTATTGATTGGTAGGATGATAAGAGGAGTAACCAGGCATTCTGGGTGACACCTGGTGGGGTATTTGTTGTGAAGTACCTTGTGTATAGGCAGGCTGTGAGATAATAAGTCGTTGAGAAAATGAAGGTTGGATGATGGGTGGAGCCTGTGATTGGTGGACATCCTATGTTTTTTGACTGAATCGGGATAGATTGAGGAACATGAGTGCCAATTTGATTGGACATATTGGGGAACAAGACCTGAAAGGGGCTTTCTACTGCCGGATTAGGCATTAAGGGTGCCGATGCTAGAGGATGGGCGAAGGTCACTGTTGCTGGAATATTGGAAGAAAGACCCACTAGGAGGACGAGAAGCAGGAACTAACTGACTAGTTGGAGGGGGGTTGGCTCATAAAGGGGTACTGACCTTGGGACACGATGGAGGGCATAGATGAATTAACAGCAATATGCGGTGTGCGCAGACGCATTCATTATAGCCAGGGCAGAGGACCTCTCAGAAGTAGGTTGTGGAATATTCGAGGTAACTGCGGTGTTAGGAATAGGTAAGACTATTTGAGAACTAGTCGATATGGTCGGTGGAAGAGAAAAAGGAGGCACAGGGGCCCCACCCTTCTCCGTGACTCGAGGCGAGAGAGATGATGCAAACTGTTCTACAAAGGCCTGGGATGGTTTCACCGAGAATAATCGTACACTTGCTGGATTGGTGGTCCTTGATCAGATATTTGAATAGACTTGTGTACTAGGTAGTCCATGAGGGCTACCGGATTGCGATCGAGGAACGCCTGAAATTCAGGATCCCCGCGAGGAACATACTCTGAGTCAGAAGTAGATGATATTTCTGAAGGACTAGGGGAAGCTGGACGTGATGGGGTTGTTTTGGCTTGATAGAAAGGATTATATGACCAGGATGGGGAACCAACTAACAGCGGTCCCGAGGAAGATTTGGGGGGTGCCGAAACATCCACACTAGTGGTAATCTCGGAAGAAGAAGGGGCCAGTTGAGCCATTCTTCTAGATTGTAACCGAGTGATGACCGTCATAAACACGTAGAAAAGAAGATTGACCTAACTAATGCACAGACAATTCAAGCAGCGCAGAGTGATTATCTCCTTTAAGTTTTGATGCTTTTAAGAAAGAAAATATTAGGGAAGGCTTTTTAGAACAGGAACTACTCAGATAGCCAAACTAAGGATGGTTTGGGGAATGTTTGGTGAGGAGTCCCGAAGGCACTTCAGTAAAAGACCGGTACGTGGCTTGATATAGGGGGCCTACCCCCTGCACTTCACACACCGCTGCGATAAGGGAGTCGGGTGCTTTGCCAATATATACCAGAATCTTCCGTGAATTTATAGCGCGGCCTGAGTACCGCGTAGGCTCTTCCTCTTGGATATCACTTCCAAGTAGGCGAGGCCAGGGAAGGAGTTTTTGTTTAAATGCTTTATACCTAGTGATTTTGGCTTTGTGTGCAAGGGTGAAAAATAAAAATCAAATAGTGTCACTACCGATTTTGATCAATTTTCCAACCTAATTAAAACTAGATGAGAAACATGCAGCAATGACAAAGAAAAGGTTCTTTTTAAGCACTTAAAAATGAAGTGTTTGATTTCGATGAAGACAAGTCAAACAGATTCTTTCCCAAATGCGATTAAATTCCTTTTAAGCACCAAAAATTGAAATGTTTGGATGTGATAGATAACCAACAAAAGAAATCCTAAAAAAAAGAGAAAACACCGTAAAAGAGAAATACCTGTAGATTTAGCTCTCCAAGGTATGTGGACTTCAAAAAGCGCGTTGTTGAGCTCTTCCCCTCGAACAATCCCACGAACAAGAAAAGTGCTCCGCAAGAAGAGGTTAAGCAAATACGGAAAACAAGATCCGGAAAGATATATCCAGATAATGATGAAACGAAAAAATTTCTATTCTAAGGAAATAGAAAAATTTCAAGATAACGATTTCGCATAAAAAAGCAAGATTGAAAGCGATGAAAGGAAATGCTCAAGCAGAACTGATAGAAATCAGTGAAGAAAAAGAACAAAGCTCAAAACTAGAAAAGAAATGAACTTACCAATAAGGGACTTTGGTTCAGGTCCCACCGGGCGTGCCAGAATGTAGATCAAGAATTTCGCGCTTGTTACCTATCCAAGTTAATGCACCAAACTAAACACAAAAACCCTGAAAAACTCCAATAAAATTGATACCTGATGGACAAGATCCGAAGATGTAGACGGATAAGGAGGTCGATGTAGATAAGACGGGCGCACACGAGCAATTCGCACAATAGATCCGAGTAACCTGCAAGACACCGATGCTTGACAGAAAAAGATGGCGTTAAAAGATATTTAGGTGGACTGCCCAAGAAACGGGTCCAGGAAGCGATAAGCTTCCTTGGCGGATGTTAGTCCACGTTTTCAATTAAGCAAAGAAGCATACATGATAAAAGATGTACGTAAAGACTTGATTTTCTGATTACAGTAATAAAACAGAATCTAAACAGCAGACAGAAAGCAACAGAAAACATAGGAAACTATGAAATAAAGCTGGATTTGTGTTACCTGTGTCCTTTTACCTGTCTACAGGATGATCGGCGTCGATTAGGTAGAATCGGCGTCGACTGATGTGATCGGCGTCGGTTATGAAGAATCGGCGTCGACTGAATAAGATCGGCGTCGACTGAAAGCAGATCAGTTGATCAGGGACAGTGCAAGAAGATTCGGGAATTGGGAAAGTGAAGGACAGATAGTCGACGTCTGCTGGATGTGCCGAAGTTGGTAAGATATTGGAACAGAGTCACCAGAGGATCGATGGATGCGTGCGATGTTGATGTGATAGAAGCAGAGTAACGGTGCTCCTCTCAGGGATTGATTCGGACAGGATCTGCCCTCATTTGATACACTTGATGCTAAAAGATTTCTCTTTCTTACAACCTGTGTCTCTTTCGCGATCTGTCTCTTTCTCTCTCTCTGTCGTGTTCGTGCGTGTCGTCTGTTCCTGTGTTTTTTCGGTCCCTAGAACTGAGTTCTGGACTTGTATTTATAATCGGCGCCGCTCCTAGAAAAATCGGCGCCGACCGTCTAGGTTGGCGCCGATCGCGGGACAGACTCCCGAGATGGCCAAAATGAACGATTTCTAGAAAGATGAGAATTACCCCAAATATGGGAAATATCCCGCTTGGGGAAGAGGAAAAATAGGGGTGATACATAGATAGAATAAATTTGGGGTAGATAAGTGATTAGGATACATGGGAAGAGGTGTAATTAAATATTTAATATTTAACTACTCACGTGTAAGATACAATGGGGTGAATTAAATTTAAGATAGGTGTTTAAATCACAAATCGGATAATATCCCAAGGGGATAGTGGTGACGTAAACGTGCCCCAGGTTACCTAAGCAGGTAAACGAATGTGAGGGACACTAAATTGAGTAACCAATTTTAAGTGTCTACATTTTGCCCCTTTTTGTCAAGTAACTTGCGATAAGCAAGGTTATGAGACAAAAACAAGGAGATGGAAGAAGGGAAGAAAAAGTGATGATGTGATCCCCCTCAAACTAGGGATGGGATGGGTGATAGAACAGACGATCCCAAGTTTGAAAGAGGTAGATGAAAAATGCAGGATGCCCCAGTCGGATGTCTGGAGTAGATCTGATCAAAAATTACGATGTGCAAAAATAAAAAAAAAGGCAGCAACCTAAGGAACTCACATTGGTAGGACAAACTAGACGGTCTCCTCATGAGACGACGTTAGTACCTACAGACCCGCTTAACTCTAAGCTACCAAAAAGTACGAGTGTCCCACGCAAAGGGAACAAAACCCGAAATAGACGGTGATATCGAAAAGATGTGCCTGAAAGGCAATATTCAGCACACAATAATGATCAGATAGACAAATAAGCCAAGCATCAACACTATGGCAAACAGATACGGAAAATCGGCGGTGATCACAGTAATCGGCGATGACCAAGATAAACGGCGTCGATCAAAAAAATCAGCGTCGACCAAACGTAACGCATATAAATATGCAAACGGAAAACGTAAACGATTTATTTTCATCGTGACGATTGATTCAGAGAGAGTCAAAATTTGGATTTGAGCACCATGGAAGCCTCTGGGAGCGGTCAGAAGCGTAGGATGAAAGCGCAGGAGGACACGACCTGGGGTAAGTGGTTCTTCTTGAACCCGTTGTATCTTAGTTTTTTTTTTTGTTTGATTTTTTTTGTTTGTGGGGGCAATGGTCCAATTTATGTCCGGACAGTCAATCGGCGTCAATTTGTAAAATCGGCGTCGTTTGTTTCCGAGCGGCGTCGATTGATATTAATCGGCGTCGACTAGAAATAAACGACGCCGATTTTATTAAAATCGACGCCGATTGGAATAGATAAGATTTTTGTTGTTGTTTTGGATGTTCTGATTTGGGTAAATACGACTAATATTGCTCTTGCTGTCGTGGGTGCAGGCACGAGAGGCTCTACACATGAGGGATGCTATTCCCCGAGTTACTGGAGACTATTCTCCCTGATGTGACTGATGCAGATTGGCGGCATCTAGAGTTAGCCGGGCTCGGGGGCTTTAGATACTACAGACGAGTGCCGCGAGATGTGGAGCTGATGCGGGCACTAGTGCTAGTGCGACGATGGGACAGCCACACGTGCACTTTTTGGTTTAGGACGGGTGAGATGACCATCACCCATGAGGACATATACAGGATTCTGAGATTGCCGATCACTGGGGACCCTATCGAGATTACACCACGAGAGCAGCAGCAGAGGGCCCTAGTTCGATTATATAGAGACAGGGCAGATGACTCAGAGATAGTGTCCGGGGCAGTGAGGATAGCCTCACAGTACAGACAGGATAGCCCCTGGAGCAGACGGATAGCTGATTCAGATGGCTATATCCTACTTTGCTCTACCAGATTCAGGAGGTGGGAGATTCCCACTATTGTTATTAGACTGCGTTTGTGATATTCTGCAGTTCAGGTAGGTATTTGCCTTTGCTGATGCCTTGATAGCTCAGATATATTACGAGCTATGGATGTACACCACAGGCCGGAGGACAGGTATTGATGTCAGTTTTGTGCTCCATTGCTGGGCATATGAGCATATAGCGGTGATCAGGCCATCCGGGCTTCCTTGGATGCCAGCAGCAGTGGGAGGTATTGATTATGGATTCCGGCGATGGCGGGCTGACATGGCCGCTGGGGATACAGGGAGATCGGCCGATTGGTACACGGAGCGTTTCAGGACGCTGACACCGGATCAGGTCATCTGGAGGCCATATCGGGTATTTCCGACATGGGCTGGTCAGGATGCTCACTTGGTGGCATTGAGACGGAGCAGGGTGGTTAGGGGCCGCAGGCCGGATATGTGGGAGCGAGTCCCGTTTGTGCGAGTATTGAGACAGTTCGGCCTAGTGCAGACAGTGCCGACCACTTACACACCTTATAGGCGAGATAGCAGGGAGACTGATCTGCCGATTTTGATCCCGGCAGATCCATTGAGAGAGGCCCCACCCTCCACAGACAGCGATGATGACGCAGGGGTGGATGATGGTTATGCAGCATGGTATGATACAGAGCTACCACGACATCTCCCGGCATCTATAGATGCCGACGAGGAGGACATAGCTACGATGCTGGATAGACTGGAGGGAGAGCATGCCACCCTGACGCAGACACATCAGGTGGCTCTTGAGGAGATCAGGGCTCTGACAGAGGAGAGGGATGCCCTAATTTTGGAGAGAGACACCGCTCGCCAGGAGCGAGATACAGCGATCCAGCAGAGGGATCGCTATTATCGACATAGGGAGGCCCTCAGGGCCAAATATGGGGAGACAGGTACCATGTCGGAGTCTGGTACACAGGGTACGACCCTAGGAGGAGCACCACCAGCAGCGCCAGCAGCCCCAGCAGCACCAGCAGCACCATTACGAGCACCGGGTACCGTGAGCTTGAGCACATATCAGTCTCTCCTTGCTGAGGTGAGATACTATGAGGATGCCTTAGCGCAGCATGCCCCAGATGTGCCTCGGTACGGGGCGAGGAGGAGATCAGCGACGGCCACAGCGAGTGGGGCCTCAGGTGGAGGGAGCACCGGGAGAGACCGAGGTGGGCAGAGACCTCCAGCAGCAGGTGCGTCTAGCTCGATAGGCGGCGGCCAGGAGAGACAGCCTGGTCCAGAGGAGGGTGGAGGAGATAGTGTCCTCCATGCATCGGATTTTACTATATAGGGATTGATATATTTTGTATCCGTGTAGTGATGTAGCCTCGATTGGAAGGCATTGTATAGATGGCTTGATTGAAAGCCACCCATTTTTGTTGTACAGACACACATGTATATATAGATTCATCATTTCATTTGTCATATAATTGTTCTCATGCGTTTGATTTTGATATACATGGATAGATGTAGCGTAATTGTGATGGATATAGATATAGACTGATAGATGATGAATAGATGTGATGTGATTGGATAGATAAAGACTGATAGATGATAGAAATAGATGTGATTTGATGTGATTGATATGTGGATATAATTTTGATGAAAAATAGAGATAGATAGATGTAATGTAACTTGGATGTACAAGTTTTAAAATATTTTGATGGATAGATAGATAGATGTGATTGATGTATGGATTTTATTTTGATGAAAAATGGATATAGATAGATGTAGTGTAACTTGGATGCACCAGTTTTTAGATATTTTGATGGATAGATGGATAGATGTGATTGATGTACTCGGCATGTTTGAGATGTTAATTTAATTTTGATGAAAATAGATAGCCAGATCCACATGTGTTGATAATACATGCTTTGATAGATAAGATGAAATTAGATAGAAGGTAAATTTTGATTGAATTAACATGTGAAATGTCAATTTGACTGGATGAAAAACAAAGAATAATGGGGAATACTCTTTGCGAGAGCCAAGGAAGTAATGAAAACGACCTTGACTAGAAATAAAGAAAATATACCCGGATAAGAAAGAAAATGATAAGTTGGACTCCCAACCGACCATAGATAGAATCTGGATAGGAAATCACAATATCATGCATGTAAGGCCCTATATGAGGTTAAAATAAACCTGACACTAACTAGCCGCAAAACAGATTTAAGAGGGAAACGAACGGAGCAGTAAGTAAGTATCTTGTCGGAATTTACAAGGGACAGAATACATGTCCATAGTGGGAAAATAGGATTCTCCATATGATCGACAAAAGGTCCTAAATCTCAGCTTCATGATTTTGGCAGAAAAGCAAACTGATCAATGCGGGAAGTTTGCTTGATATGGAAAGACTGATCAATACGGGAAGTCTTTCAGTGATGCTAAAAAGTGTATAAACTGACTGAAAGGCTGATCAATTGCAAGAAGCCTTGAATATTTCTTTGAGAAACAGCCGTCCTTCAAGGGAGCGGTCTGTATTTTGAATTTTAATGATAGCCATCCTTCGAGGGTATGGTCTATATTTTTTCTTTTTGATTCATTTGATAATGTATGGATAGCTGTCCTTCAAGGGATCAGTCTATCTTTTTGGATAGCATCTTTTTTTTTTTTTTTTTTTTTTTTTTGAAAATCTTTTTGGAAGAAGCTGAGTTTAGACCTAGATAGATCAGATGGAGGGGAAGAGAACATAAAAGAACATGCACTCATGCCCCGAGTAGATCCGATTAAGATAAGTACTTGGGACAGATGAAGTGGTGATTAAGGTATTCCTACCATGAGGAGGAACATATCCAAAAGAAACATGCAATGAGTAGAGCCGCGATACTCATATTTAAGGTAAAAGAGGCAATAGGCGGAGAACCACATAGTTTCGAATCACCATGAAAGTATATGACTGGTTGTTTAGACGGATGAAAGATCTGTGTTGCGACTAGATTTGTGTAAGATAGATTTTAACAGTAGAAGGGCCGTAGATGCAAGGCATTAAGAGGTTCCACTTCAGGTATACCATCCATGGAAGATAAACGATAAGCCCCAGACCCATATTTATGGGTGATAATGTATGGGCCCATCCAGTTGGGAGCAAACTTACCACGTTGACTTCTTTCGAGTGTAGTGACATTTTGATTTTCTTTAAGAACAAGATCACCAATTTTGAAGTCACGGTGCTGCAAGTGCTTGTTATAAGCACGTTTGACACGCTCAAGATAGACTTGATGATGTTCAAGAGCGTTGAGACGCCGCTCATCTAATAATTCAAGTTGTGCTAGACGATTTTGACGATAGTCCTCATCGGAGACAAATTCTCTAAGAGAAACACGGAGAGATGGGATTTGGACTTCCAAAGGAAGAACAGCCTCAGACCCATAGACGAGAGAGAAGGGAGTAGCACCAGTAGGAGTACGAATGCTAGTCCGATAAGCCCAGAGAGCAAAAGGGATATGTAAATGCCAATCCCTACCAGCTCGACTAGTTACCTTTGCGAGGATATTACGCAAAGTTTTATTGGAAGCTTCGGCCTGACCATTAGCTTGAGGATAGTATGGAGAAGAAAAACTGAGTTTGATATTGAAAGCGTTGCAGAGGTTCTGCAAATCAACGTTCTTGAAAGACTTACCATTATCTGTGATGAGTTTGTGTGGAACGCCAAAGCGACAAATGATGTGTTGATAGACGAAATCAACTATGGGTTTAGCCTTTGTTGAAGAAAGAGGGATAGCCTCCACCCACTTAGTAAAGTACTCAGTGGCAGTAATGATAGAATGATGACGCTGTGAAGAACGGGGATTGATGAGACCAATAAGATCAAGACCCCATTGCGAAAAAGGCCACAAATCCGCTGTAGGTTGTAAAGCTTGACTAGGGATGTGTGTGAGATTGGAATGTTGTTGACACTTGACGCATTTCTTAGTGTATTCACAACAATCTCGATTAAGAGAAGGCCAATAATATCCCAAACGTAAGATGCGTTTAGCTACAGCTAAGCCACTAAAATGTCCACCACAGATACCGTCATGGACCTCCTGGATAGCTTTAGATGATTCATGGGTTTTGAGGCACCGAAGCAAAATACCATCAAAGCCGCGTTTGTAAAGAATCCCGCCTAGAATAGTATAGCGATTAGCGCGTTGGATAAAAGATCTTCTACCATTGGAAGTCAGATCTGGAGGAAGCACCGAATGAGATAGATAATCAACAATCTGTTGATACCACTCATCCTGAGTATGGGTTGTGACAGCATGGATTGAAGTTAGTTGCCTAAGATGAGATGGTTGATCTAATCGTTGTACAGCCACATAAAGTCGCGAGTCTTCGGTAAAAGGTGGGATAAGTGAGGCTAACGAAGCCATTGTATCTGCGAATCGATTTGCAGTGCGAGGAATAGCTTGGATAGTGAATTTATCGAAAGATTGGAGTTGAGCAAGAACGATATCACGATATTTTTGAAGGATATCATTCTTGCATTGATAGACACCCGTGACTTGATTAACGATGAGTTCAGAATCACCAAAGATGTCAATATGACGAGCGCCGAGATTAATGGCATTTTGAAGACCCAAGACAAGAGCTTCGTATTCAGCCATATTATTGGTGCACTCAAAGTTCAATTTGTGTGCGACTGGGATAGGCGTACCCCAAGGAGGAATCATCACGAAACCCGCACCTCCCCCTTGCTGGCATTTGGATCCATCAAAGAAGAGCTTTACTTTAAATGGAGACAGACCAAAATCAATTTGTTGGATATATTCATCGGGGAATTGAGCAAGGGGGTCTTGAGTGTCCGGAAGAGGAGCATCAGCTAATTGATCTGCAATAACCTGACCCTTGATAGACTTTTGCGGGATAAACTCGAGGTCAAATTCTGTCATAAGCATGAGCCAACGAGTGATACGATCATTGTGATAAGGCTTTGCATGAATTGTCTTGAGTGGATTGACACTTGTGACAATGTAAGTTTTGTGATTAAGGAGGTAATGACGAAGCTTAGAAGTTGCGAAGAAGAGAGCACAACACAGCTTTTCAGCTTCGGAATAACGTGTTTCATACTCATGGAGGGTGCGACTGATGTAATAGACAGCTTGTTCTTTACCACAAGTGTCCCGATGCGAGATCATGGCTCCCAGAGCATGGTCAGTCACAGAGATATAAAGATAGAAAGGCTCCCCCTCGCGTGGAGGTGTAAGCACAGGTGGAGAAAGAAGATAAGCTTTGAGATCATCAAAGGCCTTTTGGCAATGTTCATCCCATTCAAAATGAACATTCTTACGGAGGAGATGGTGAAAAGGTTGACAACGGTCCGACAATTGTGAGATAAAACGACGCACTGATTGAAGACGTCCTTGGAGACTGCGGAGTTGCTTTAAGTTAGAAGGGGGAGGCATCTCAAGGATAGCTTTTATTTTTGCGGGGTCTACTTCAATACCCCTGATGGAAATGATAAAACCTAAAAGTTTACCAGTGAGAACGCCAAACACGCACTTAGATGGATTTAGACGAAGACAAAAGCGGATAAGCCTCTCAAAGAGAGGTGCAAGGATGAAAAGATGATCCTGACGACGTTTGGATTTACCGAGGAGATCGTCAACGTAATCTTCCACAGTTTTGTGTAAGAGATCATGGAAGATGTAGGTCATTGCTCGCTGATAGGTTGCTCCTGCGTTCTTAAGACCGAAAGGCATGACGCGATAACAAAAGGTCCCCCAAGGAGTTATGAAAGAAGTCTTATGTTGGTCTTCTGGTGCGATGAGAATTTGATTATATCCAGAGAAACCATCCATAAGAGAAAGCATCTCATGACCCGCAGTTAAATCCACGAGTTGGTCGATATTAGGTAGAGGAAAATCATCTTTTGGACAAGCAAGATTAAGATCCCGGAAGTCGGTACAAATTCAAATTTTCCCAGTAGCTTTAGTTACTGGTACTACATTGGAAACCCATTGTGGATAATCGATGGGTTGGATGAAGTTAGCCGAGAGCAAGCGCTGCAATTCTTCTTTAACAAGAAGGGCTACTCTAGGGTGCATTTTACGTAATTTTTGTTTAACTGGTTTGATGTTGGGAAGAGTAACGATATTGTGGACCACAATATCGGGATCGAGTCCTGGCATATCCTCATATGACCAAGCAAAGGCTTGACGATGGTTGGAAAGAAAAGTGGTAAAATCTCCTAACTCCTGTGGATTAAGGGATTGGCCGACCTTAATGATGCGAGGGTCTTCAGAAGTCCCTATATTAAGGTCGACAGTGGCTTCGTTGAGAAGCGTAGACGTGTCAGAAGGAATAGTCTTGGGAAGATATGAATCCTCTGCCCCCAGATAGGTGAGGACAGAATCATCATCCGCACAGTGGATAGTGTTGATAGTAGGAGAGTCGTCTCCAACTATTTCAGGGAAGATTAACGGTATGGAAGCGGACCGGTTGTTAGTCTTATAGGCTAGCGGCCCTAAGGAAATGGTATTGATCAAAAAAAAAAGTTAGGCGGGATGGAAATGTCATCGTCCACATCGAGTGATGCTTCTGACTTAGCGGGAGAAGATGGTTCCTCAATAGGAAGAGGCTCATCGAGAATAGTGACGGTGGCTTTTGAAAGAGGTTTAAATCCTAAACCAAATTTTTGATGTGGCATGAGAGTAGGAATGGATGTGAGGTCATGCACACCTTGTTCATATTTTCCCAGGCCAAAACCCTTCCACGCGCATCGATATAAATAAGTTTTTGCAAACGTGGGATTCTGTAGATAATCGAACCCTGTTAAGTAAGGTTTGGTCCTAGGAGGAGAATCTGGGCGATAGTGAGGCGTATCAAGACCACCATAGATGAAATTAGTCTGTTGATTGGGCAGACCAATGGTGACGATGCGACCGAGACCTGGTTGATATTCAGGTTGTTTGTCTGGTCTACCATACTCACTAGGTTTGAGATGGGCGTCGAAAGAAAAGAGAGGAAGCTCTCCCAGTGAGAAACGCTGCAATGTCTCTTCTAGATTTTGTAAATCCGGTAGTTTGGTTGCAGGTATGGAAGAAGATGAGGCCCCGTCAGGAGAACAGGCATTTTCCTTTAGAGGGGCAGACCTTGTGGTCATGTCGCATTGTGCGGAAGGAAAAGGATCTCCTGGATGAGTATATATTTTGCCCTCATATTGATATTTTAAGCATCGATGGAGGGTGGATGGGACACAATGCATTGCGCGAATCCAGGAGCGTCCGAGGATCATATTATAGTGGAATTTTCCTTCGACAATGTAGAAGAGTTCGTGAAGCAGCTTCTTACCTACTCGAATGGGTAAGACCACAGTTCCTAAAGTAACTGCTAGCTGATCGTTAAATGATCGAAGGGCGAAAGGCGGGGGTGACACTACGTTCTTTGGTAACTTAAGTTGCTCGAATGTGTGCGAGGAGATGACGTTGAGTGCAGCTCCACTGTCGATCATAACGCGTTTTAATGTAGTGTTGTCGATTTGGACTGTGATAAAGAGGGGAGCCTCCAAATCCTCTGAAGAAAGAGGAGGAATTTCCGAATCTTCAAAAGAAATGGCGGTTGATGGTCTATTCAATCCAACAACCAACTCGAAGGGCTGGGGCTCATCTGAATTCACTGCGATGCGACGCAGATTATCAATCAGAGCCTGGCGATGTTGTGGAGAGGATTGGATGAGGTCAAAAAGAGACATTTTGACCGGAGCCTGGGTGAGTTGTTTCATAACACTCTCCTCAACTGACACGGGAATTTGAGCCCGAGGTGCAGCACGAATAGAGACCCGAGGTCGTGGGGCTAATGAGGAAGGAGGAACTCCTTCGGGGGCTGCAGAAATGACAACCCGTGGTCGAGATGCTGTAGATGAAGATGGATTATCATAGTGTTGGGTTCTAGTGGCGATATGGATTGTGTCAATTTGAGAAGGTGGAAGATCAATTGGAGTGGAATCACTAGAGGTCTGAGTGGATCGTTGGGGCTCAGATGGGGCTAAGATGACAGGAGATACTTGTTTCTCCTCCTCCAGCAAAAGATCACTTTCTTCCAAAAGGTTGTTGACAACAGCTTGAAGAGCTTTACATCCCTCAGTATCATGACCCGGGGTACGGTGGTAAGCACAAATCAGATCAGAGTTAAACCAGGTAGGTTTAACTCCTTTAGGGTTATAGGGTTTAATCGGAGGAAGGGATATGGATGAAGATTGGATAAGTTGGCGAAGGATTTCGGTGTAGAACCCGGTAGACGAAGATGAGGACAGAGGTGATGAAGGTGCCTCTTTTACTTTAACAGACTGCCGAGGTAAAAGAACCTGCATGTTAGGTTTGACAGTCTTTTTAGGGATCATCTTATTTTTTTGGACATCTGGAGGAGCAGTCTTGGGCACTTGAGATGGAAGTAAGTGAGACATGATTGATTTTGGTGGAGGGGGAGCCCCTAAAATAGATTTTGAAGATGATGGAGATGTGACAGGTGTTGCGGTCTTCAGAGATAAAGGGGGCTGTTTGGTCAAAACTACTGATGATTTAGATAATGTCGATTTAGATGAGGAAGAAGCTCCCAAAGTAGGTGTAATCGGAGGAACATAGGGCGCCCTGGCTTTTGGTAATGAAGATGATGATCCTGATAGAAGAGGTGACGTCCTTTTAGTAGGTAAGTCCACTTTTCGGGGTGTTGGTGAAGAATGTGTTGTAGAAGAAGATGATGGTTTCGATAAGTGTGTAGAAGAAGACGCCTTCTCAGCGGACAAATCCAATCTTTTATGGGGCGTAGAGAGAGATTTTTGTGGGAAAGCACCAAGGGTCTTGATGGTTCGAAATATGGGCTTTCCTTTTTCAGGGATGGTGACAACTTCAACGGCATAAGGTGATTGTAACCTTTTCGGGGGAAGCAAATGGGGAGGTACTGATGGCGCAACGTTAGATTTTGGTTGTCTCGGTTTAAGTTCAGGAACCGAGCGTATAGGTGTTGGTGCTACTTCTTTTGATTTTCCCTTAATAGGCGAAATAACATTAGTGATGGAAGAAGTGAGTGATGAAGAAGCAGTTCCTTGCGAAGGGACTACTTCTGGTGCAGTAATTATGGGTGAAACTACTGTAGGAAAAGAGACAGGAAGAGTCAAAATCGAAGACGCTTCCGTCGGAGTCGGCACAATTATAGGTACGTTCACCAGGGGCATAGTTGCAGCGAGAATGGGAGCAACAGAAGTAGATGTATCTGCAGTGGAAACTCGAAGGGATGTAATTGCCTCGAGCATTGAAAGAATGTTTGACGATGAGACAGATGAGGATGACACTGTCTCGGGTATGGATGGAAGGTCAGACAAAGGAGCGGAGAGAGATGAACCCGTATCTAGCAATGTAGGAATATTCAAAGACGGGCTATCTGAAGATGGTGGAATTCCAGTGATTGACGAAGTGGAAGGAGGTTCTGATTCGGTCGATGTGTTCGCAGATGGCTTGGTTTCAGAAGAAGATTCTTCAGTAGAGATGAAGTTGATAGTATGAGTGTTTGGTTTTTGAGACTCTGAAGCATTATGGTTCGGGGAATGATTAGGAAAAGGTTGTTTAAAAACATCCAGTGCCTGATTTGGGGGAGCATTTGGGTTATCCAGAATGAGCTCGCCTTTATCAATGAATTTCTGGACAAGATTTTTGAAAGTCTGACATCGTTCGATGTCATGACCTTTGGTTCTATGATAATGACAGAAATCATTTTCCCTATACCAGAATGGACGTTCTTGGCTTTCATCAATATTCCTAATGGGGGGAAGTTCGATCATGCGAACTTCCAACATTTTCTCTAAGATAGAGGCATATGATTCCCCCAATGAAGCGAAGGATCGAGATGATGAAGTCCCTTTTCGAGAAGATGAGGAGTCTCTCCGTGGTGTTTGATTAGAAGTATTATCGGCTCGTGATGTTTTTAATACGATAGCGTTGGTGGATCCCTGATTCTTGTCTTTAGAAGGGGAAGAATTTGGTTTGGTAAACCGAGAAAAATCTGGTTTAGATTTAGAGCGAAGTTTTAGCTTCCCTTGTTCAATGGCGCGAGATTCAAGTTTGCGTGCCATCGTAAAGGCTTCTTCAAAGGTATGAAAAGTCTGGATCCTTAAAGTGGAAGAAATGTGATTAGCACAAGATCGAGTAAACAACTCGATCTGTTGGGATTGAGGAAGGGAGAAAGACAATTGGTTGATTATCCCTCTCCAACGAGCGACAAAGTCTGCAATAGACTCATCATCGAATTGACGAATGTTATAAAGATCTGTAATCGAGATCTTATGCGCGATATTTATTGAAAAGTTTTCAACAAACATCTGGGCCAATTGAGAGAAAGAAAACAAGGAATGTTGAGGAATGTTATTGTACCAGTCTAAAGCAGGACCTGCTAGAGACATAGGAAAAGTACGGAGCATAAGCTCCTGATCCTGGACTATGAGGTAGCAAGCATGTTTGAATGCTCGCAAATGTTGTTGAGGGTCCTCTCGACTATGAAATTTTGAAAATTTAGGAAGTTCCCATTGGGGAGGATAAGGCTTAAAAGCCACTGAGGGGTGAATGGGTTCATTACACACTTCTTCAAAGGAGTATGAAGGACGAGCCCCTTTTGTGGAGGCTTCCAAGTCTGCGATTTTCTTGAAAAGAATTTGAACCACGTCAGATTGAGGAGGAGGCACACTGGCATGTCCTACATAAGAAGCAAATGGTGGATGTTGTTGAGGTGTCAACGGGGGATTCATCTGTTGATTGATAGGATGATAAGAGGAGTAACCAGGCGTTCTGGGTGACACCTGGTGGGGTATTTGTTGTGAAGTAGCTTGTGTATAGGCAGGCTGTGAGATAATAAGTGGTTGAGAAAATGAAGGTTGGATGACGGATGGAGCCTGTGATTGGTGGACTCCTATGCTTGTTGATTGAATCGGGACAGATTGAGGAACATGAGTGCCGATTTGATTGGACATATTGGGGAACAAGACCTGAAAGAGGCTTTCTACTGCCGGATTAGGCATTAAGGGTGCCGATGCTAGAGGATGGGCGAAGGTCACTGTTGCTGGAACATTGGAAGAAAGACCCACTGGAGGACGAGAAGCAGGAACCAACTGACTATTCGGAGGGGGTTGGCTCATAAAGGGGTACTGACCTTGGGACACGATGGAGGGCATAGATGAATTAACAGCAATATGCGGGTGCGCAGACGCACTCATTATAGCCAGGGCAGAGGACCTCTCAGAAGTAGGTTGTGGAATATTCGAGGTAACTGCGGTGTTAGGAATAGGTAAGA
Source organism: Taxus chinensis (assembly GCA_019776745.2). NCBI lineage: Eukaryota > Viridiplantae > Streptophyta > Pinopsida > Cupressales > Taxaceae > Taxus > Taxus chinensis. The sequence goes on along the minus strand of CM034146.1, from coordinate 166,200,028 downwards.
CTATTTGAGAACTAGTCGATATGGTCGGTGGAAGAGAAAAAGGAGGCACAGGGGCACCGCCCTTCTCCGTGACTCGAGGCGAAGAGAGATGATGCAAACTGTTCTACAAAGGCCTGGGATGGTTCACGAGAATAATCGTACACTTGCTGATTGGTGGTCCTTGATCAGATATTTGAATAGACTTGTGTACTAGGTAGTCCATGAGGGCTACCGGATTGCGATCGAGGAGCGCCTGAAATTCAGGATCCCCGCGAGGAACATACTCTGAGTCAGAAGTAGATGATATTTCTGAAGGACTAGGGGAAGCTGGACGTGATGGGGTTGCTTTGGCTTGATAGAAAGGATTATATGACCAGGATGGGGAACCAACTAACAGCGGTCCCGAGGAAGATTTGGGGGGTGCCGAAACATCCACACTAGTGGTAATCTCGGAAGAAGAAGGGGCCAGTTGAGCCATTCTTCTAGATTGTAACCGAGTGATGACCGTCATAAACACGCAGAAAAGAAGATTGACCTAACTAATGCACAGACAATTCAAGCAGCGCAGGTGATTATCTCCTTTAAGTTTTGATGCTTTTAAGAAAGAAAATATTAGGGAAGGCTTTTTAGAACAGGAACTACTCAGATAGCCAAACTAAGGATGGTTTGGGGAATGTTTGGTGAGGAGTCCCGAAGGCACTTCAGTAAAAGACTGGTACGTGGCTTGATATAGGGGCCTACCCCCGCACTTCACACACCGCTGCGATAAGGGAGTCGGGTGCTTTGCCAATATATACCAGAACTTCCGTGAATTTATAGCGCGGCCCGAGTACCGCGTAGGCTCTTCCTCTTGGATGTCACTTCCAAGTAGGCGAGGCCAGGGAAGGAATTTTTGTTTAAATGCTTTATACCTAGTGATTTTGGCTTTGTGTGCAAGGGTGAAAAATAAAAATCAAATAGTGTCACTACCGATTTTGATCAATTTTCCAGCCTAATTAAAACTAGATGAGAAACATGCAACAACAATGACAAAGAAAAAGTTCTTTTTAAGCACTTAAAAATGAAGTGTTTGATTTCGATGAAGACAAGTCAAACAGATTCTTTCCCAAATGCGATTAAATTCCTTTTAAGCACCAAAAATTGAAATGTTCGAATGTGATAGACAACAAACAAAGATTTATTTTTATTTTAAATTTATTATATTTTAGTTCCTAAAAAGGAGAAAACACCGTAAAAGAGAAATACCTGTAGATTTAGCTCTCCAAGGTGTGTGGACTTCAAAAAGCGCGTTGTTGAGCTCTTCCCCTCGAACAATCCCACGAACAAGCAAAGTGCTCCGCAAGAAGAGGTTAAGCAAACACCAAACAAAACCCAGAAAGATATATCCAGATAATGGTGAAACGGAAATTTCTATTTCAAGGAACTAGGAAAATTCCAAGGAAATAAAAATTTCACAAAAAGAGCAAGATTAAAACGATGAAAGGAAATGCTCAAGCAGAACTGATAGAAATCAGTGAAGAAAAATAACAAAGCTCAAAACTAGAAAAGAAATGAACTTACCAATAAGGGACTTTGGTTGGGTCCCACCGGGCGTGCCAGAATGTAGATCAAGAATTTCGCGCTTGTTACCTGTCCAAGTTAATGCACCAAACTAAACACAAAAACCCTGAAAAAATCCAATGAAATTGATACCTGATGGACAAGATCCGAAGATGTAGACGGATAAGGAGGTCGATGTAGATAAGACGGGCGCACACGAGCAATTCGCTCAATAGATCCGAGTAACCTACAAGACACCGATACTTGACAGAAAAAGACCACGTTAAAAGGTATTTAGGTGGACTGCCCGAGAAGCGGGTCCGGGAAGCGATAAGCTTCCTCGGCGGATGTCAGTCCACGTTTTCAATTAAGTAGAGAAGTATACATGATAAAAGATGTACGTAAAGACTAGATTTTCTGATTACAGTAATGAAACAGAATCTAAACAGCAGATAGAAAACAACAGAAAACAGGAAACTATGAAATAAAGCTGGATTTGTGTTACCTGTGTCCTTTTACCTGTCTGCAGGATGATCGGCGTTGATTAGGTAGAATCAGCATCGACTGATGTGATCGGCGTCGGTTATGAATAATCGGCGTCGACTGAAAGCAGATCGGTCAATCGGGGACAGTGCAAGAAGATTCGAAAATCAGAAAGTGAAGGCCAGATCGTCAACGTCTACTGGATGTGCTGAAGTTGGTGAGATACTGGAACAGAGTCACCAAAAGATCGATGGATACGTGTGATGTTGATGTGATAGGATCAGAGTAACGGTGCTCCTCTCAGGGATTGATTCAGACAGGATCCGCTCTCATTTGATACACTTGATGCTAAAAGATCTCTCTTTCTTACAACCTGTGTCTCTTTCGCGATCTGTCTCTTTCTCTCTCTCTCTTTGTTCGTGCGTGTGTTCTTCCTCCTTTTTTCCGTCCCTAGAACTGAGGTCTGGGCTTGTATTTATAATCGGCGCTGCTCCTAAAAATCAGCGCCGACCGTACCGGTCGGCGCCGATCGCGGAACAGACTCCTGAGATGGCCAAAATGAACGATTTCTAAAAAGATAAGAGTTACCCTAAATACGGGAAATATCCCGCTTGGGGAAGAGGAAAAATAGGGGTGATAGATAGATAGAATAAATTTGGGGTAGATAAGTGGTTAAGATACATGGGAAGAGGTGTAATTAAATATTTAATATTTAATTACTCACGGGTAAGATATAATGGGGTGAATTAAACTTAGGATAAGTGTTTAAACCACAAATCGAATAATATCCCAAGGGGATAGTTGTGACATAAACGTGCCCCAGGTTACCTGAGCAGGTAAACGAATGTGAGGGACACTAAATTGAGTAACCAATTTTAAGTGTCTACAGGACATTACTGGTATTATGATCAAATAACATACCAATATAATAAATTCAATAAGAAATGATAACCAAGATTAGAAAAAATACTGACCTATCACATGTTGATAGTTGTAACCCATGGAATGTCCCTGTAATAACCTGAAATCATATTAGCAACACAATATACACTTATATCCAAAACATGAACGTCTTAATAAAATATCCAAAGCTCATATACACTTATTTGGTTTTGGGCTCGTTCTGACCAAAATTCCTCAGTAGCCCTTGAATTAACATCATGAGCATCAAATTGAGGGATTATGATATATGTTGGTAGTATGAAGAATAACCCGAGGGATTCTCTTGGCTTTGAGAGGTTGGCCTTACTTGGAAAATGTATTCCAATGATGAGATAACACAAACAAAGTCAAACCCTAACACTAAAGAACTAGACCTTGACGATGTGGCTAGTTCACTTGTTGATGGACTTGTTGTGCCCAATGTTTGTCAACTGCTTTTAATTCTCATTCAGGGTGTTAAATTGAGGGATGATCAAGTAGGGATAGTGGTTAGTCTTGAAGATCAATTGGCAAAGCTCTTGATTGATGTTGTGGGACCAAGAATAATAACATAGGGGATACTTATGGATCTATAGGGTTGAACTTGCCCCGAAGGACGAAGTGAAAGGAACTAATTCCACCAAACATCTCAAAGGACAAGCTAAGAAGGCTTGGCCATTTCATAAAAAAACAAAAAAAAGAGTAGCTTAATGCCCCTAATCTAGTAAAAAAGCAACAAAGCAATGTGATAAAGAAAACATGCTAACTCACAATATTCTAATCTAGCAACAAAGCAATGTGATAAAGAAAACAAACTAACTCACACAATTGGAAATGAGCAAACCAAGATTAACTTTATTGAAAAGGTCTCGTTTTATCCTTTAATAATATCAATAAGGATGGTACCTTACTTGCAATAGAAGATTCTAACAACAATGTTTATGTTTATGTTGGTGTTCAATGATGCCTATGCAATTGAATGAAGTGAAAGCAAAACACATGTTAAAAATGACTCATAAAAGGATATGGAAACCAATAGAATAACAACTTGATCAATGAGTGATGTTAAACCCACAACAATAAGGAATGATCAAACACATTAATGAAGCCTAAAAACAGTGAAGAGTGGGTCTGACATAGAGATTCAAATCGCTGCAAACAACTACTGTACGAAGGAAGAAACTCTAACAAAAAACCTAGAACAAGCTGGATGTAATGAGATTGCAACAAGATCACTTGTGAATCAAGAGAAAGAAGCTAAAAACCCATAAAAGTGATAAGATGTATGGATGTAATAGATTTTGAGATCGACACTATAACAAGTGTAATCCGAGTATCCTATAGCCTAAGAGTAGATAAGATAGAGAAAAAGGAACTTGAGAAACTCAAGATAAAGGTGATACGACTGTTCATAATTAGAAACTTGGAAAGGAAAATATAAGGATTATGAATGAGGATGAAATAAAGATTGAGATAGTCATATATAAACCTCACTGAATCTGACTAAAGAAGGGGTGACATCTATAATTGAGAGCTAAGGTGAAACAAGTAAAGAAAATACACCCCAATATAAGAACACAACATACATGCACTAATTAGTAATATCAAAACACTGCACTGCTAGGAAACAAAAATGAGTATGAATCTAAAACACGTGAACGTTGATTATGAAAAAACCTGTGGGTATGAAACAACATGGAAACTATCGGATTGTTTTGTGAGGATCACTGTTGTAACCTCATGCACATCAAAGAGGGGTTGCACTTGTAATGGAGATGAGAACACTTAACGTAATTAGCAAGAACACGAACCATAAGGAAAATCAAGTACAAAAAGGACAACAGAGTGTCTTGCATGCTCATAAATTAGAAAAAAAGGGTACATATAGGAATCTTATGTAACTATTGTGCATGAGCATGACACGTGTACACTACCCTATTGACCTATTCAACTACAACTTATTCTCACTAAGTGAGATGACTAACCATTTAGGTGGCCAAGATGTCAAATGACGACAAGTCTAGTTATATACACCACCCTCCTTCATCAAAGCTAAGGAAGAGGTCATGGAAAGTCAGAACTGAAAGAGAACTCCCCTAGACAACTAAGAAAGATGTGTCAATAGTGTCCGACAACTAAATCCTGATACAAACATCTCTTTGGAAAAGAAGAAGAGAAAAATGGGTTCTGGCAACAAGGCTTGATGAGGTACCCATTTATAATAAGAATTTCAAGAAATGGAGGAAAAAACCCTAAGGGAAAACAACCACTTACAAGAGATAAAGTCTCCTTAAACAACCTAAGAAAGATGTGTCAAATGAGTCCCGACAACTAAAGACCTAATAAAACACTCGTGTACAAACACAATCTTCCTAGAAGAAGAAAAGAGAAGAAGAACACTATCCAGCCTCCCAAGATGATGAACATGTCAAAGACCACCCTATATCAAGTGAAGAAGAATATCCCCGAAGTGACAAGATGTGGTTCATATCGAAGGAACGATGCTCCATATGTGAGGTGGAAGTACCAACTGCTCCACCAACGGATGGTGAATCCCAAACAATGGCGAAGAAAGAAGATGGAATGGAATCCTGAAGATAAGAGAAGGCCCAAAATAGATGTGTCGAAGAAATAGTAGACCTCACCCCAAGATGAGAGCATAAGAAAGGATACTTGGCTTCAGCGAAGGGTTTGATTAAGAAGTATGCTGCCAAATATGAAGTCTGAAAATCTATAAAGTTTCCAAGAAGAGTGTCGATTATGTGGTCCTCCGTGCCAAGACTAAAGAGAATCCGCCTGCATCAAACAATGTTCCTGCCCTTGGGAAGGATAGAAAATGAGCACCAGAAGTTGACCCATTCCACAAAAAAAGAAGTATGCAATACTCTGAAATATGACTTTGATCTAAAATTGGAAGGTGACATAGGTTTGGCAAAAAAATGCATGTGAGACAAAGGTAATGCCATGGGAGGGTGCACGTTGGAGAGAGAATAAGGTGGGGGCCCAATAACGCTCAAAAAGGGATCCACAAGAAGATGTGGATCGTGATCGGGACGGAGAAGGAGAGCTATTCTGGCTTGGAAAGACCCTTTGTTGGTCCTATAAACAATTATTTCCTTGAATAGAGGCGTGACAACTGTATTTTCTTCATTTGCTGTCTTTGAGATGCATAAGTTTGATAAATGTGTGACAAAGGGAAATGACGTCTTGAAATACAAATCTCAAGCACTGAAAAGTATAAATCCATTGCAGCCCCGAGGAGGTGCGTTGGAGGAGAGAAAGGCAGAACTTGGATGCTATTATTGAGAGAAAACAAGAATACACAGGTTCATTTTTATTGGACAATTAATGTTTATGAAAGTTCAAAACATATTTTAAAGGAATTTTTTATAAAAGAGTGTATAAAACTCAAGAATTTAATTTCTCCGTATTTTTTGGGTAATTTTATAGGAAATCTTAAAATTAATATCTCTCAAACTATCATGAGTTTTGAGCTGAAGATTGGTCAATTTGCTCACTTTCAGGATAAAATCAGCGAGCAAAAGGAATTTTTGTAAAAACATTAATAGTTTTTCCGATTTAATTGTTTTCCTAAAAAACTAGGTTAAAATGGCTAGTCTACAACGCCTTTTGTTGCCAAATTCACAAAAACCGAAAGACAAACTTTAGTTTGTGGAGTCAAAAGATACATACCATTTGTAAGTATTAGAATCTAGATAAAATTATACTTGGCAAAGAAACAAGACCAAAGATAACCTTGAAGACTATGATAAACGTCAAAGAGAAGCATGAATGTTGCTAAAACTTTTAGTGGATGATAATTTGATTCTAGAAGTTATAAATGCAACTAGTGCTTCTGATTTGTGGAAAATTCTAACATCCAAGTACTAGGCTTCAGAGGCCGGTAGGATACTGTACCTAAAAATTTGTCATTTTCCACTAAAATGCAAGAGGTTGGTTCGATCTTTGAATTCTTGTTGCAGCTAAAGGACATTCATGATCAATTGAAAGCCATGGAAAACCTATAGATGAGCAAGAGTTGATTTCTCTGGTATTGCAGAACTTGTCAACGTCATTTGACTCGTTTGCTGAGTCATTGCATATGATTGTAGAGACACATGAGATTGATTTTGAGAATTTGTCTACACTTCTCATGTAGAAGGAGAGAAGGTAAACTCATGATGCTTCCTTGGCATTAGTGGCTACAAAAAGTGCATTTATGGCATGACCAAAGGGAAAGACAAAACATTGGAATGTCAATGGTTCTTCAATTTAGAATCCTCTTATACATATGGAAGCATTTCTAAACAATCTAAGTGGAAGTGTTTTATAGCAAGGAACTGGGTAAAAAGAGTGTCATAAGCAATAATATGATTTGGCAAATAATAGAAATAAGTCATAATCAGCAAATGTGGTTGAAGAAGATAAACAAAGTTTAGCGGGTGAGTTTGCATTTGTGGCAGCACAAAATCAGTCAACAAAGTCTTTCCAATCCAGAATGGCTCTCCTTCTCCCAACACCACAAATGGTGGAAGTGACAAGTGTCCCTAGGGAAGAACTCCCAAACTAAGAGATAGATAGGTCCTTCAAGATGTGTGATGGCTCAAATGGAGCATGCAATGCAACACATGAAGTAGGAGAATACTGTTGCAAAGAGCTAGTGGAAGGCCAAGGTGAAGCAACGTGGCACTCAACGAAAGCAACAAGTGTAGGGAGAGTGTTGTCAACTGAGCAATCAATATGCGAGGGAGCACAAAGGGAAATGGTCACATTTGTCTCGAAGAAAGAGTCTCCAATGGAACACGAGTGCAAAGAGTGAATGGAAGTATGAACATGGTCAACAATGAACTCTGTAGTGGCAGAAATAGTGTGAGCGGCCTCAAAAGCAAGGTCCTGATGTGGATGGTCAACATGGGACTCATGGGTAACAACAGGTGCAGAAGAACACTTAGAATTGGAAGGGATGTGAGAAGGGGGAGAATCCATGGCGACACAAGAGTGGTCTAGGGAAGCATCACTCTCAAATGGTGAAACAAATTTGCTATACAATTATCGGATAATGGTCCAGGCAGTGAAGGGGCACTCAGTGTGGTCGAATAAACACAAATGTATCCTTAGAAACAATAAGACCGAGAAGGCCATAGATCTCATCACTGTGGTTAAACCATTTATCCTTCTGCAGAGGATCGAGAGGCTCAAGAACAAGACCATGGAGGTAGGGAAACAAACCATGCACAATGCAGTGTCTGATGATGCCTTCCTTCTATGTCGAATAGTTCTCAGAATCTAGCATAACAAAATGATGAAATTCCATAATGCAGATAAACCCCTAAAAAGGTGTCGGATGACACTCTATAACTTAGTGTGAAAAGTACAAGCTCAAATAAATAGTATAATGACCTAAGACAATATTATAAACCTCTACTTTTGGCACTTTATAGTTTATTACATGGTGGATACAATTTGGTGCAAGTGTGCGTCGAGAAACAATTGGTCACTCACTTTGGAATCAACATAATAATGCGCAAGAGAGAAGACCATAATCAAGTTTCATTGAATGCAACAAATTGACATCGTAAACGAGCACAAGAAGCTAAAAAACATGAGAAGCGGTGAAATTGAGTCATGTTGTGAGAAAAAATGTCTCACGTTGCAGCAGAAACCCCCTTTCTGCAAGACTGTGGCGGATGTGCTTAGTAGTCCGCAAACAATAACAAGGGTTATTACATTGCTCAAGACGACTCAAAACGAGTTTAGATGACCTCTAGGACGTAGCGAAGGCTCCCGAAAGGCAAGGAACGACTATAAATGCTACAAAACTCTCTAGCACACGATTAGAGAAAAAAACAGCCAATAATGCCTACGTTGCCAGGATATGCCCTGCCCCCCGCGATTCCTGCCTGATATGAATCCGGTATGGATACGTATAGGTACAAATACGGATATGTATGGGATACGTGTGGGTGCCTCCAAGGTGTTTCCATGGGTACGTCCACACATACCCGACAGGTACCCACACGTATCGGTGGCGTATCCCTCCCTAAAAACATCTTTTAAAAGTTTTAATTCATTTATTTTTTAATTTTTTGACCTTTCTAATGCATAAAACCGAACCCTAAAAATAAAATATATAAAATAAAACACCCTAATCACCACAAAAGCTATAAAAAGCACACAAGAACTTGATTTTGAGGAAAACCTAGATGATATATTCTAGATTGGTATTCATGTTGAAATGATATTCCTATATCATATGTATGGCAGCCACATGATCAATGAAATGTAAAATCTTAAGTATATTGTATGTTTTGAAAATTTGAGCATGGATCTTAGTATATTTTTCAAATTTCAAGTTTTGTTCGTATTCATGTTGACATGATATTCGTATTTCATATGTATGGCAGCCACATGATCAATAAAAATGCAAAGTCTTAAGCATATTGAATGTTTTGAACATTGATTCAAGTTTTGTATTACTATTTCAATTTTTTATGGACTAAAAAATGAGTAAAATGAGTAGATATACATAATATATCTATCTATCTATCTATATATATTTTAATATTTTAATATATATGTACGCACGTATCCAAGACGTATCGTACCCAAGGGTTTTTTAAAATTGACATATCCACGTATAGTACCCGTACCCATATCTTGGCAACATAGATTATAACGCTTAAAAAATCGATTTTAGAAACGTTCAATTAGCTTAATTTTAGAAATAAAAAATAGACAAAAAATCGGCAAAAACGTTAAATAACGACTATTTTAATAAACTAATCTAAGAATAAAATAAAAAAGAGCTTATAATTTTTAATTAAATACTTAATCAAAAAAGCCCTTAATGAAAAATACAATTAGATTTCAAAATTTTAATTAAAACCTAATTTATATGAAAAAATCACCTTTTTTAAAAAAGTAATTAGATCTAAATAGATTAAACCTAATTAATAAATAAAAGGGCCTAACATATATTAAAAATACCTTTCATATAAAAACCACCTTCGTAAAGAAAAGGCCACGTATGAGTTTAGAAACTTTACTTCATATTTAAAAGGTACTTAGACCATTCTATTTAAATTACCACCGACCTTTTTTGAAAGCGCTCCACGTAGGATTTAAGAAACCGGTCTTTTTTAATGATTACACCTTCCTTAAAATAAGCGCCCCACATTTATAGTAAAATAGACGTTTTTAATAATAACCAACTGACTTACTTTTAGCATGCCACTTTAATATTAAAAAGCTTCGAATTGCAAAAGAAGGCGGGAGAACAGATGGTCAAGAGGGCGGAACGACATGGGAGGTGGTCAAAGCTCCACGTGGAGCATGAGTGGCAAGGTAGAATGCAACGAAGTAAAAAAAACAAGTTTAATGGAAGGTCAGTACCCAGACATGGTAGAAGGATCTAAGGTATACCAAAAAACGGCTAACCCAAATGGCACAAACAAAGATCTAAAAAAAATTCCATTCTGATTTCAATACAATAAAAAACTAGAGATGAAGATCCAACCTCTAAATGTTACATGCCTCCAAATTTGACTGTAACTAGCTAAATCTAGTTGCAAAACCCCTAAAACCTTCACATACAACAATGGAAAATCGCAAATACTTTGAAAAAACTAGATTTGTCAAACTTGTTACAAGATTCCAAATAGTAATTGAAAAACTTGGACGGAAAGTGATAAATCCAAAAAATGAAATAATTAACAACCAGTTCAAGAGAGTGTATGTATACCAAACATTCACTCTGATACCATTTCGAATTGTTCTGTGAGGAGCAATGTTGGAATCTCGTGCACATCGAACATGGGTTGCACTTCCAATGGATATGAGAATTCTTCACGTAATTAGTAAAAGCATGAATCACAAGGAAAATCAAATATAGAAAAGACAACAGAGTGTTTGACATGCTCATAAATCAGAAAGAATGGGTACATATAGGAGTGTTGTGTAACTCATGTGCATGACACGTGTACATAACCCTATGACCTATTCTCTCTAAGTGAGATGACTAACCAACTAGGTGGACAAGACGTCGAATGACAATAAGTCTAGTCATATACACCAAAATGACTTGTCGTCATTTGACGCCTTGTCCACCTAGATGGTTAGTAATCTCACTTAGTGAGAATGGGTCATAGTTGAATAGGTCATAGGGTTGTGTACACGTGTCATGCATAGGAGTTACACAACACTCCTATATGTACCCATTTTTTCATATTTATGAGCATGCCAGACACTCCGTTGTCTTTTCTATACTTGATTTTCCTTGTGATTCGTGTTCTTACTAATTATGTGAAGCGTTCTCATCTCCATTGGAAGTGCAACCCCTGTTCGATGTGACGAGGTTCTAGTATTGATCCTCATGGAACAATCCAAAATGGTATCAGAGAGGATGTTCAGTATACATGCACTCTCTTGAATTGGTTGTTGATTACTTCATGCACGTTATTTCAATTACTATTTGGAATCTTGTAATAAGTTTGACAAATCTGGTTTTTTGGAAGTTTGTGCGGTTTTTCATTGTTGCATGTGCAAGTTTCAGGGGTTTTGCAGCTAGATTTAGCTAGTTACAGCCAAATTTGGAGGCATTGTGACATTTAGAGGTTAGATCTTCATCTCTAGTTTTTTAATTGTATTGAAATCAAAAGTGATTTTTTTTAGATCTTTGTTTTGTGCTTGTTTGCAACTGAATTTTTTAAGAAATCTAAATTTCTGGCCTAACTTGCTCTCCTTGCCTTGGATTTCATTGTTTGTTTTTTCCTCCGCATTCCTGGGTCGAGTTGCATTATTCCCTTTGCATTGAGTCGTGTTTGTTGGCTTTGTTGTGTTTTTCTTTTCCTTGCATTATCTCTCGTTTTTTATTCGGGTTTTGCACAACATTTGTGTTGCCTTTGTTGCTTTTTTTGCATTGCATTCAAATCTGTTTGCATTTGGGTCGTTGTTTTGGTGTTTGCATTGTTAGTACGCGCTGCTCGTGCCCGATCCATCCTCCTCTATATTCTTATTGGGTTTTCTTTGGTTGCATTCCCTTACTTTGATGTGTATGCGGTTGGGTCTGCCCTGGTTAGTTAATTGCATTGCATGAATCGGGCTCCTAGTCGGCCGTGTTTTGCCCTTCCTCGGTTTTTGTGTTGCCCCACGACATTGTTTGGGTTGTTCATCATTTTTCCTTTGGCTTCATTGCATTAACCTCACCCTTGCTTTGTTTTCCTGTTGGCATGCACTCGAATCGTGCTTTATTTGTGTTGCTTGGGGTTTAGCCATTTTTTTGCGTGCCTTGGATCCTTCTGCTATTCCTGCATACTGACCTTCCGTTGAACCTGCCTTTTTTTTCCTTCGCTACATTCTACCTTACCACTCATGCTCCATGTGGAGCTTTGACCACCTCCCACACCGTTACTTCCTCTTGAAAGTCTGTTCTCCTGCCTTTTTTTGCAATTCGAAGCTTTTTAATATTAAAGTGGCATGCTAAAAGTAAGCCGGTTGGTTTATTATTAATACCGTCCGTTTTACATTAAACGTGGGATGCTTATTTTAATGAAGGTTTAATCATTAAAAAGGGGTGATTTTTTTAAATCCTTCGTGGAGCCCTTTCAAAAAAGGTAGGTGGTAATTTAAATAGAATGGTCTAGGTGCCTTTTAAATATAAAGTAACAGTTTTGAACTCATACGTGGCCTTTTCTTTATAAAGGTGGTTTTTATATTAAAGGGGTTTTTAATATATGTTAGGATTTTTTTAAGTTAGTTAGATTTAGATTTAATTAATTTTTAAAAAGTATTTTTCTTTAATGTAATTAGGTTTTAAGTAAAATTTTAAAATCTAGTTGCCTTTTTTAAAGTTAAGAGCTTTAATTGCTTTTAGGCATCTAATTATTAAAATTTAAGCTTTGTTCTCATCTTAGATTAGATGATTAAAATAGTTGCTATTTAACATTTTTAGTCCATTTTTTGCTTCTAAAATTAAAGCTAACTGAATATTTCTAAAATCAAAATTTTAAGCGTTATTCGTTGTTTTGTCTCTAATCGCGTGTTGAAGTATTTTATAGAATTTCTAACCATTTTTTGTCTTCTAGGAGCCTTTGCTTCATTCTGGAGGTCATCTAGAATCATTTTGTGTCGTCTTGAGCATTGTAATAACCCTTGTTATTGCTTGCAGACTAGTGAGCGCATTTGCCACTGTCTTGTAGTAAGGGGGTTTCTGTTGCGAAGTGAGACATTTTTTTCTCACAACAAGGCTTGATTTCGCTCCTCTTGTTTTTTAGCTTGTGCTTATTTACAATGTCGATTTCTGTGTTCAACGAGACTTGATTGTGGTCTCCTCTCTTGTGCATTATGCTGATTGCAAGGTGAGTGACCAACTGTTTCACGATACACACTCACATCAGATTGTATCCAACACACTAAACTATAAAGTGTCGAAAGTAGGGGGTTATAATATTGTCCTTGGTCATTGCACTGTTTATTTGGGCTTGTACTTTTCGCACTAAATTATAAAGTGCCATCTGACATCTTTTTGGGTGTTTATCTGCATTTTAGAGTTCCATCATTTTGTTGTTATGATCGATTATGGGAACTATTCGACATGGAAGGAAGACATCATCAGACACTGCACCGCACATGGTTTTCTCCCTACCTCCATGGTCTCGTTCCTGAGCCTCTCAAGCCTATGCAGAAGGATAAGTGGTTTAACCACAATGATGAGGTCTACGACCTTCTCGGTCTTACTATTTTATGGTTATTCGAGCACACTGAGTTCCTTTTCACTGCTTAGACCATTATTAGACAGTTGTATGGTGACCTTGTTTCACCATCTGAGAGCGACGCTTTCCTAGACCACTATTGTACTGTCATGGATTCTCCCCCTTCTCACATCCCTTCCAATTCTGAGTGTTCTTCTGCACCTGTTGTTACCCATGAGCCCCATGTTGACCATCCACATCAAGACCTTGCTTTTGAGACCACTCACACTACTGCTACCACTATAGAGCTCATTGTTGACCATTTTTCATGCTTCCATTCACTCTTTGTACTCATGTTCCATTTGAGACCCTTTCTCTAAGACAGATGAGACCATTGCCCTTTGTGCTCCCTCGCATCTTGATTTCTTAGTTGAAAACACTCTCCCTACAGTTGTTGCTTCGATCGAGTGCCATGTTGCTTTACCTTGGCCTTCTAGTAGCTATCCGTAGTTATCTTCTCCTCCTACTTCATGTGTTGCATTGCATGCTCCATTTGAGCCATCACACATCTTGGAGGACCTATCTATCTCTCACGTTGGGAGTGCTTCTCTAGGGACACTTGTCACTTCCACCAATTCAGAGATTATTCACGATCCATCTATTCTTGTGGATCCCTTTTTTAGGGTTATTGGGCCTCGACCTTCTTCTCTCTCCGACACACACACTGTCGTGGCATTACCTTTGTCTCATGTGCACTCTTTTACCAGACCTATGTCACTTTCCAGTTCTAGATCAGAGTACTGCATGATTCTTCTTCGTTCATGGAGTGGGCCGACTATCAATGCTCCTTTTCTGTTCTTCCCAAGGGCATGAACATTGTTCGATGCAGGCAGATTCTCTTCAGTCTTGGAGTGGAGGACCACATCATTGACACTCTTCCTAGAGACTGCATAGAGTTTCAGACTTCAAATCCAGATGCAGACTTCTTAAGCAAACCCTTCGATGAAGCCATGTATCCTTACTTGTGCTCTCATCTTAGGGTGAGGTCTACTATTGCTTCCACACATCTACTTTGGGCCTTCTCTTGTCTTCAAGATTTCAATCCATCTTCTTTCTTCACCATTGCTTGGGATTCATCATCCCTTAATGGATTAATGACACTTCCACCTGACATATGGAGCATTGTTCCTTGGATAAGAACCACATCTTGTCACTTTAGGGATCTTCTTCACTTGATACAGGGTGGTCTTTGACACGTTCCTCGTCTTGGGAGGCTGGATAAGGTTCTTCTTATTTTCTCTTCTTGTAGAAAGATTACATTTATAGATGAGTACCTTATTAGGCCTTTAGTTTCTGAGACTCATTTGACGCATCTTTCTTAGGTTGTTTAGGGGGTCTTTTATCTTTTGTAAGTGAATGTTTTCCCTTAGGGGTTTTTTCTCGATTACTTGATATCCTTAATGTACATGGATACCTCATTAGGCTTAGCTGTTGAGGCTCATTCTTCTCTTCTTCTTCTCAGAAGATATTTCTTGTACATGTAATAGGATTCGTAGTTGGGTCCCATTGACACATCTTTCTTAGTTGTTTAGGGGAGTTCTCTTTTAGTTCTGACTTTCCATGACCTCTACCTTAGCTTCGATGAAGGGGGTGTTGGTGTATACGACTTAATCGTCGTCATTCAACATCTTGTCTACCTATATGGTTAGTCATCTCACTTCGCGAGAATAATACATAGTTGAATAGGTGAATAGGGTTAGTGTACACGTGTCATGCATAGAAGTTACACAACACTCCTATGTGCCCCTTATTTTTTATTTATTAACATGTCAGACACTTAGCTATCTTTTTTGTACTTGATTTTCATTGTGATTCGTGTTCTTGATAATTATGTGAAGCGTTTTCATCTCCATTGGAAGTGCAACCCCTCTGTGATGTGCACGAGGTTCCAACATTGATCCTCACGGAATAATCTGATATGGTGTGGAGGTTGCACAAACATGAAATTTCAAAACACTCACCCTACTCAAAATTTCACACGTACATGATTATAATCTAGATTCTAGTATAAATCATCTTGATTTTCCTCAAAGCTAGGGTTTGGTTTTTTTTGGGTTTTTTTGGAAACTTGTAGTAAAGGTGTTTCTGTACTTTTTTCCATTTTGATAACAACCATATATATAAACGTGAGGGTCAAGATCATTTCCTTGTAACACTACTCTACACTAATATAATCAACAAAATAAAAATAATTAAAATGTAACCTTTAACATGTAGGGGATGTATAACAAACCAAGATTATAATGGTGAGGTTGTGTGATCTCTGGTGCCAACCTAGGCATAATGCATCTCTAGGATATCTCATGGAAACTTGGAATTTCAAGAGGGTTCACTCTAGTGATTGAAGTAAAGTTATACATGGTGGAAAATAGTTGAATTGAAGTTGATGATCACTATATGGAAGAGATGGAAAAAAGGGACAAACAATGATGTTGGGTGGATTTGGAAGAGAAATTGAAGCAAAAAAGCATGTGTGAAATTTCTTCTGCAACTCCCAACTGTTAAATTACCAATACAAACTTGCATTGTGAAAACACTAGTTAATGTAGATTGGTTGTTAAGTAACTATAGTGAGCAAAATGAAGGCAAGGCATCAAGGAAGGCACAAATCATGGGCAATTCATTGTAAAAGAAAATACTTTATCCACGGACCATTGTGCCTACTTTGCACGTAAATCCTCCATCATAGCCTTGACTTACATGATAACCACCTTCACAATGTTTCTCTTCTTTTAGGCAAAAGATAATTGTGTTTGTAATTTATCAAGCATCTTACACGCCTTGATTGGGCATGATGTAGAATTTGAGCATAAAGAAAGTCTGCATTTGAATTGAAAAGAAAATCACAATGTCCTCATCCGTGAGACTATCAGACACCTATTATAAACCAATCTTACCCTTATCTCGCTTTTCCTTGTACATATTAAGTGCTCCAAGTGTAAGTGCGAGATGCATAGCTTTTCCCATGCGCTATGGTTCACCCACCGTCTTCATGAACATGTCAAATGGATCCACCTAAGGAAGCTAATCACCCTTAACCACTCAAACACCAAGGTTTTCATAGCTAGATGTGGATTGTTGTGTTGTGGATGTCTCAGGTGGCATATCATTAATAAAAATGTCTACAATGGATATCTTCATTGGCTTGGGACCTAAGATGTATTGCTAGAGCTTCCTATCCACTTGGTTGCTTTCTACACTTTGATTGAGGTCATGTAGGGGTCTCAAATAACACCTAGTCTAGATCCCCTTGCTTTTTGTCGTGAGTAGCAATGAGGTGCATGGATAGAGAATGGTTTGTTCCTGAAGATCGATGTTGTAGAGGGATGTGTTAGTTGGTGGTTGTGACACAATTGGGGCATCTCTTCACCCTCTATGGTTATAGAATCTTTTGCAATGGCTATGTCCTGAACATATTGCGGTTTAGTTTAGGATTTATCGAGTGTTGCAAACCATTATGGAGGAAACTTCGAGGGGATCAACTCGTCATGAGGTTTCTAGGCTACCTTTGCATTGATCCTAGCTTCGTCAGTAAATAAGGGAGCTAGTGTACCTGACATATGCAGAGTTTACATATGACACATACATCTCTATGCGAGGACATTATAGTAGAAATTTTGTATCACTGGCATAAGTCAACCATAGATTCTAATCAATGTGCGAAAGTGTCAGGTGACTCTTGAGGGTTTATGCCTACTTATCCATTTGTTGGTGGTGCACCAACTCTACCTATTTGCCTCCAATTTGGTAATAGAGATGCGCAAACCATAGTTGTCATATCTAGTTGGATGTAGATTTTTAAGGGGGCTTGGATAAATTTGGTCTAGGTTGGCTCCTTTTTACTTATTTATAATTCTTTTCTTTTCAATAAAAACACACCCAACACCCTTTTATATTATTTAATATATTAACATTTAATATTACATTATTAATATCTTTCTTTGTATTTGTTAGTTTTTGCATTTTTATAAATTATGCTCATATATAATAAGTATACATAGCACATCGAATTTGTTTGATTTTTTTAAGAGTTCTGGATTTTCAGAATTTTCCCCCTCACGAATCGATCTTGATTTTTGGACCTAGTAACTATGGTGCAAACCTCTGCATCAACAGTTGGGTGTGGTCTTGTGAATATTCTTCCAATGGACAATAGTGTTTGGTGAGCGCATATAGAATCAACAATGAACTCCAACAAAAGGTGTCACCTTCATCCATGGAGTCATATGAATGTGTTCAAATTGTTGGCGATGAATTTAAAATGGTCGTACTTGATGTTCAATGTGCCCACCTTATATTTTACATATGTGCCTTTGATGTTTGTTGCATCCCTCCTTGCATTGCAAAAAACCTTTGTAGCAATTAGGTGATTGGCAACACAAATCTTGACATTTTTGAGAGTTCCACTTTGTGTTGAGGATTACAACATTGCCAAAATAAGTTGGCTCTCCTTCCAGGTGGGCACAATTTCAATTCAACTTTGTCAGCTAATGTAAGATCATTTGGCGAACCTCAATGATTGCCTTCTTATTGAATTTGACCATGCTATGATGAAAATGATCCACTAGATAATAAACCAAGTAATGTGCCTTAGGGAAATAAGGAAAATCAAACAACTTATCTCTTCGTTCCCCTACAACTCTATGGATGTGTAGCTATGGACACCTAGACATATAGTTGTCTAATTAGTCAATACAATCTTGCATATGGTATCTCTAAAACTCACCTCATTGTGGTTTTACTCACCCACCTCAAAGCTCTCAAGTTAAGATCTAAAATTATTTTGCATTCCTTGGGTGCAGACATCAATTCTACCACATGTGATGGCCCCCAAAAACCTCTCCTAGGCTAAACCTCGACTTGCAAAGTTTATCCAATACCGAGGGTCTGCAAATTTTTCCCATTCATGCTTGCCTCATGGGATACTCCATGTTGAACCTTGGGTATAAGTCTCTTCCTCAACATCATCTTGTAACAACTCCTTTTAGTGCTGTAACACTTCCTACAACACACACTTTGCAAAAATAAATTGCACCGGAGCACTAGACAACTTCTCTCTCTCTCTCTCTCTCTCTCTCTCTCTCTCAAGCATGAACAATATCTAACCTCCTTTCTTGCAATATTGTACAAAAATCACATAATAAACATGTACTTATAGTTTTTTTCCTCCTTCCAATAGTCATGTTAATATCACATACTTTTTGTTTGACACATAACACCTTCGTGTTGTAAGACTCCCATTAGGCACCCTAAGTATTGTACACTAGGTGACATTCATGAACCTCAAAAGTACAATCTCCTTTCCATACTATTTCTTCATTTCCAAACTATCCTCACGTCACGTGCCATTAGATAAGTGGACCTTTTAATGTCTCTCGAGTGTTTATTGTGATCTCCTTTTACCTTACTTCTCTCCTCACCTCCTTTCATACCTTTTGTTGCCTATGTGATCCAAAAACCTTTCCTCTCATTGTGCAAGCCTTCAACATGCATTTTCCACTGCTCCATTTCGTATTTTACTGTAAGCCACCATTAATATATACTATCCATATTTATGGTGCACCAATAATTCCATTCATTTACTCTCCCTCAAATGCTCATTTCCATTTCACCTAACATATTGCTAAGAAGCTTAGTTATAACTAGATACTATTTAAACTTGTACGAACCAGTTTGCTACAAAGTGTAGGAACCAATAGGGAAGTCTAACTTGGAAACTTTGGGATCTACTATGAGGTGTTTAAGTACCCTCACTTGATTTTCTTGATAGGTCTTATAGGACTTTCTTGCATGACACCCTTGGCAATGTACTTTTGTGTGCATACCATATCCAATCATACTCCTGCATGTTGTGCTTATTCAAGTGCAACTTCAAAAAAACTTAAATCAAAACTCTACTTTTAACACCCACACTAGAAATACATGTCCAAAAGATGGGTATTTTTTTATCAACAACAATACAATGCATGAACTATAATGCATCTCCAAGACAAGGAGAAGTGATGCCAACAATTCAACAGAAAGAAAATGTATAATACAGCCAAGCCATCCAATGGCTCGTCAAATGGAAAATGATTCCACCACTTCCACTTATCCCTCCATTAACAAAGGAATACTAGCTTTTAGTTCCTCCAAATAGTCATGCAACCACACATGAAAACACCCTTATCCCTATGCACTTATCCTTCCACTAAGGTTATTCTCTCCAACCTTTGTTTCCTTCCAAAAATAAGCAAACCCATACACCATAATAACACTTATCCCTCGACTATGACAATGCAAGTCCCCAACATACACACATACATTAACTTACCCATGCATGCGAGATACAACTACCATCAAAAAAATGATCACATGCTCCAATGAGAAACCAATAAACAACAAAAGATTAAGAATAATGAGAGTGTGAAAATGACATTTCATCAATAATATGAGACACATTATCAAGCATTCTTACAAGACTTGCAAATGGTAGATATCATCATTGCAAATTACCACTTATTACTCCACTAGGAAATCTTGGCTAGCCTTTGGTTTCTCCCATTAAACGTGCAATAAAATATAATAAATATACACTTATCCCTCCACTTGAGACAACACTTATCCCTCCACTTGAGACAACACTTATCACTCCACTAATGCTAGCCACAAATCCCCTTGGTTCCTCCATATGAACAAACAACTCCTTATTCCTCCCTTCACTACCATCACACTTATCCCTTGATAAACAATGATGTACCCCATCACCATACTTTCATACATCCATGTAAGCAAAATGACAATAGTACAAAAACACATTTTCTCAACGAGCAAAACACCATACGACATTATAACCATAAGAGAGATAAAATAAGGACCTTTCCCACAAAGCACATAGATTGCATGATTAGCATCTTCATCATAATTAGATTCTTTTGTGTTAAAATCATTGTGTTACACACCATGGAACATTTATTAGAAGCATATGTTCTCATTTACAAATTACAAGTTTCTCACTTTAATGTTTAATCACCAAGAATATTCTCCTTTTAATTTATATTATAGTCATGTTAAGCATTTTAATTGTTTTAATATCATTGAAGGTGCATACGATTTATATAACAATCGTTTCCAAATAGGGGATTCTTGCTCCTAAGAAATATGTCCCTACATGGAAAGTTATTTTATTGTTATTAAACAATGTAAGGTTGACCATCTGTTATAAGAGACAAGAAAATTTTCAATTTTCGTTGCTAAAACATCTTATTAGGCATTATTTGATAGTGGTCAAAGACCACATGTTTTTCATAGTTGATCATACAACAATAGACATATACCATGAACATATATTCTCGTCTCAAAATTTGCAAGTTTCCCAGTTCATTTAAAATGTTTGGTTACCAAGGATACTCTCCATTCATTTTCATCTTTGTTACAATAAGTGAATGGAAAACTTTCATGTTTTTCATAGTTGATGATACAAAAATTGACATATACCAAGAACATATGTTCTAGTCTCAAAATTTGCAAGTTACCATTTCTTTTAAAATGTTTGGTTACCAAGGATACATACTCTCCATTCACTTTCATCTTTGTTACAATAAGTTATGTCATTTAACTGTTTAGTTTGCATTGTTCGTAAGGTGCACATATATCACCTACCATTTGATTCGAGATGGGATTTATGTTACCAAGATATGTGTTTCCACATGAAACACTTATTATACTTTTATTGGTAACAAGGTGTTGGCTAGATTTTTTGCACAGCTGAAAACCTAGGCAGTCATGAGATAAATATCTCTCATTTACTGGTGAGGCTCCCGTGTAAGATTTTACCATTTGTATTTCCTAGTATTTATTTGTTGGTATTACTTTAACTATGTAGCTCATGAACCATAGCTAGACAGTTTTGCAGCAAGTAAGCCGTTGTAAGCAATGTGTACAGGAAAGGGAAATACTTAAATGCGAGAAGAAAGGAAAGGAAATGTGCAACCTAGCCAATAGTTCATAGAGTTGATTACATGCACATAGACGAAACAAATAGATCTAAAAATGCAGAATTTGAAGCAAGGGAAACTTTTAGATCTAGATCTAAGACAGCACAAAGTTCATTTATAGATCTAAAAAAGAAATAAGAGATGAATTCACCATTGACAAAAAGTTCTCCAGAAATCTCTTCTCTATTCCTCTGCTTGCAGAAAACTATCAGGGGTTTCAGTTCAACGTCTGGAACACAAGAATGCTGATTACAAATTATGATCCCTTAACCCATAGGTTCTTCCTCTACTTATAGTGTGTAGAGGGGAAAATACAAATGGGAAACTACAACTGAACTAGAACATGAAGTAGTAAAGGGAACATTTGACAGTCATCTTCCTAGACTTCATTAGTGACATGCATTAGGAGTTAAAGCCAAAATTATGCACATCCGTCACCTATCTTAAAGAATCTTTCTAAATTACTTAAAGTAATGGTTTTAAAACTAATAACTTTAATTTTACATTTTTCGTCCAGGAATATAAGAAATAAGAAAAGAAAGAAGAGAAGAATGAAGATCTACCAGCTGTAACACCTATACTTTATTTTTTTTCTAATATTGGATATACTTGTCAAACATGTAATTCAACATCTTCCCTGGTGTCCCCAGATTTCATCTTGGAATCTGTGACTACCCTATCCGAATAAAATTTCATACTTTTAAAATAATGGGTTGTTTTGTGTTTTTATTGCTTGAAAGTTCTCGTATTGCGTCAAGATATTCCCAAAGAGCCATATTAGCCATTTTTGCCAAATACCCAGATGCCCAAAATTGTTATATTCTATCGTCGGGATTTGTCTGCGGAAAATTTGTATTTAATTATTTTGAGCCCCGTTTGAGGTAATTTGTGCTCCGATTTAACCTTGTAGTCATCGAACATATCATTATTCCTATATACCAGAAGGGTTTTAACTAAAACTTAGTTTTGGGCTTTATTTGTGACTTTTGGCAATTTTTTGCGTTTTTATGTTTTCCCGTTTTGTTTTCTGTGAAATTTATCTAGATCAATTCCTTTTCCGGTTTGGCCTGATTCTTGGCCTGAAGTAACTGGGGATCATATACACACATTATGCCAGAAGGAAGTCGCCATCGGAGGTCCGGTTCACTAGGAAAAGATGAAGTCGCGCACCAAAAAGCCTCTTCTGGGTTGGCTGCATTTTTGGAAAACAAAGAATCAGAGTGGATAATGAGAAAATTAGAAGCAGTAGACAGGTGAGAATTTTGTACCTACCTTGCAGGGTACTTTTTCCCATGATAGAAAAGTCACTTAAGTTATGATGGGAAAATTAGAGACAACATGTAGGAAGGAATTTATTGTCTGCCTTGCAGGGTAAAATTCCCATTGTGGAATAAAAAAAAAAACAACTTAAGTGAATCATATGATTTTATTGCCTGCCTTGGAGGGTAACTAATTCCATTATGAAAGTCAAGTGATTTAAATGAATCATGGGATTTTCAGGGCTACTTTGCAGAGTAAATAATCTCATTGTCATGTGATTCTTAAAAATAGAATTCTATATGTCAAAAAGTTTGCCCCCTTTGGAGAAGTAAAGGAAGCCTTTAAATTGATTAATTTAATTAATTATTCACCCAAAATAGGCACCCAGGCTTGTGGAAAAGTCAACAAAGGCAAAGGACAAAAGGTGGTTGAAAATAGATTGCTCTAAAATTAAATAAATTAATTTATTTAATGGCAGCCCCTTCATGTCAAAAAGTGCGCCCCTTTTGGGAGAAAGATAATACTTTTTAAAGTATTAAATGATTAAATTAATTTCTATTTTCAGTGGCTAAGGTTAAAGCACACTGTGAAGCTTAAGTGAAGTGAAGAGTGGATGATTAAATTGATTAAATTTAATTTATTCGATGGTTGTCCTTAAACATGCAATTTTAGCACACTAGTTAAAGAGAAAAACATGATTCTTAATTAATTAATTGCTAGGAATAGGAAGGGAAATTATTAATTATAGAATTATGAGGGTTATATAAGCATGGGCTGCCATAAGGATGAATTAATTAATTCACAGGTAAAGAAGTGCAGCCCAGAGGAAAAGTGCGCCCCATTTGAAGAGGATTTTTGCTCAAAAGAAGGTGAAATCAAGGCTAAAAGCTTCCAATTTTTGCACATGCATTGAAAGAGGTTGATTTGTGTTTGCATAAGTGATTTAGGTGCTCAGGTGAAGTTGGAAAAATTCATGCTCACTTTGCATGCAAACAAAACATCAATTTATGGGGCAGAAAGCTTGAATTATGCAGATTTTTATGATTAAAATCCACTGTTTATGTTTCCGGTTTGCCATCTTTGTTTGAATTAATTGCAGAAATTCATTACAGGTGCTTTATAAAAGAAAAGGAGCTTTAATCAATGTCCAATACATTGAATATATTCTCCAAATCTGAAGAATTATCCAAATTTGCACCAGTTTTGAAGAAATCCGGCCAAATAAGAAGAAAAAGAATTGTTCAGACAAAGATAGACAAAGCCATGGCAAAGAGGGACGAAAAAGAAAGCACAACAGAGTCATGTATCACTTCCAAATTTATAGACATAGGAGACATAGATCTAGGTCCAGAACTTCTTTCCGAATTGATTGATAGATCCATAGTAGGAAAGACTTCACTCATGCATGCGGTTAAAAGTAGTGGAATTATTCGAGTTGCAGCCTTTCCATACACAGCCCAGTTTCCAGAGTTTGTTATGGAATGCACTAGATCGTACCATCCTTCACTCATATCAGTGCGAGATGCTACGGGGAAAACAATAATTCGATTGGGCGTAGAGTTCATCAATTATTATTTGAAGATTCTGGCGCGAAAGGTGGCAACTTCCATTAGCATTCAGGATGTCGACATCAGGTGGGAGAAGCATAGAGTTGATTGCGTGAACATAATGAATAGCAAATACATGAAGAAGCTCATATCTCCTTATAAGTTACCAAGAACTCTTCCACAGTCTAATCTGGTGCAGGGGGTTGATCATATTGTCAAATTGTTATGCAGGATCAATGGTGAGGTGAATGCTCAAACTTTTCGTACATGGATGTATGCTTTCATCAAGACCATTGAAGTCAACAAGGTTGATTCCATAATCAATTGGTCGGAAATCATTAGCGACAACATTGGTGAGCAACTCCAGAACGTGACACGTACTTTCAACTTCAAAATGACTTCCCACTTGGTATATGCTACAGCTTCACAAGGCATCTTCTCCAAGCTGGAAAGTTATGGCGTTCTTTCTAAGGATCCCATTTTTGAGAAGTTACCCAAAACTTACTGTACCTGCGTGTGCAAGAAATATTTCAAAGTTTTCAATGATGAATTCTTTTACGATTTCATTTGCAAGCTAGACAAGGACCTAAAGGCCAACAAGGTGAGTAAGGAAGCGTGGGAAGCTGTATCCAATATTGGCAATCTATTCATTTAGTTTGCAAATTTCACATACCTCAGGGTTACTGGCTTTTCTGGGGAACCGATTAAGATGCCCAGATATCCGAATGATAGATTGATCACCATGGAGCTGAGAAGACAACTTGTGGAGTTACATGACCTTCAGTCAAAACGACACAAGTCTACAGGCTTCTTCCCAATCACTGTGGGACATTATAGCTACTAGAACATTCATAGAGCTCAGGGGATGGAGAAACAGATGTTATCCGAGTATGAGAAAGAGTTCTTCTCGGCACAGTTGAACTTCAATCCATTTGGAGTAGCTAGGAAGATGATCTCCCAGGAGTACGCACATGTGCCTTCATTAGAGGATTTTTGGATGAAGTGGAAAAGTGAGTATGAGGTTAGAAAGAGGGATTTCAGTAGGCTATCACCACGACAAAGTGTTTGACTTTGGACTAGCACGGATACCTATGGATCTTAAATATGATGGGAATGTGTTACTTGACACTTACCATCAAATGGGAGGAGATAGAGTCGTACTTCAGGATAACGTAGGGGGCCGCCATAAAATTGAAGAAAGGTCTGGTGCTGTTTTGGTGAATACTTCAAACTGGTTGCTGACGAAAGGATATTGCCTTGATGAAGCATTGATGAACCAAGTCACAGGAAACTTTGGTGCAGGATATTCCCTCAAGAGGAAGCACAGAGGAGAAAGCAACAGAAGGTCCGAGAAGTTAAAAGCACACAGAAGATCTAAATCAAAGGAGAAGATCACTTCCACGGCTATGACTTTAGTTCTAGCTTCTCCAACATCTACTACTTCACCAACTGTTGGACCTCAACAAGACACTTTCATGCCTCCACTGAATCTGACGACATTCATCTTCTCTCCTCAGCCACTCCATTCATCACCTGTTCTATAAGAGATGTTGAAGCTGCAGATGACAGAGTTCGAAAGAGCTTTGTCCTTGGATGATTCAGAAGAAGGAAGCCATAACACTGTAGCACCTTCTGATGGAGAGGAAACAGTGCGGGAGATAGTAGTGCACTCAGCAACTTCTCATTCTCTGAGAAGTAACTTCTGAGAATGGTTGGCTTCGCAGTTGGTTCCAAAAGCTAGAGTGGAGATGAACTTAGAAGAACACGATTTGCAGCTACTCCAGAGCCTAGGTGGAAAAGACAGAAGACCTAAAGTTGCTAAGGTAACTTCAAGGTTGATCATCGAGGATTCGGGGTAGAATTTTACTGAGATGTCAGTTCCAGCAGAAGGAAAGAAGGAGGATGATCTCACAACAGAAGATGTAACAGTAACCAGAGTACCCCTCGGTTAAGCCACCACAGAAGGAGTGAAGAAGGATACGTAGACATTGATATATGCTCTATTCCTTAGGCTTGATAGAGATAAGGCAGAGAAAGATGAGCTTCAGAAGTAGGTATCTCAGTTGTGCTGAGATCATAACTAAGGTTTCTAAACCTTCTACTCAGCCCATTTCAGAGTAGGTGAGTGATCATCTTATGCAGGAGATGGAGGATGCAAGAAATCAGGTGAAAGCTATTGACGAATGGAAGAATCTGATTATTCGTCAAGCTTTTGTATAACTTGGAGAGGTGCCAGCCTGCCTGAAGGTTATGAATGATGTAACAAATCAGTTGAAGTAATTGGTCACAAGCATAGTAGAAATGAACATAGTTGCTGAGAGTAACCTGAGTACTTTGGCCGAGATCAACAAGCTGCTGAGAGAATTATTGGTTGCAGAGTAGATTGTACCGGATGGATCAGTTGAGAAGGGGAAGCAGCTGGAGTTTGCAGTATCTTTCTATTTGGAGATCTGCAGAGTGTTGCTGAAGAGGATGCATGCACTTGAGAGTAAGACATCATCCTTACCAGACAGTATCATTTCTTTCACTAAGAAGGACGTGGTTGGAAATGTTACTTCATACGTGCGGATCATTCTTAGCAGAGTACCTAATTCCCTGGAAGGGTCTCTTCTAATGGTACAAAAGAGAATTGATGGAGCTACTAAACCTTTCACGATGAATTCCATTAGAAGATTGGTGGCACTGTAGGCGGATATTGCGAGGTTTGGGCCAAGCTTGGAAGATGTGGAAGCATGCATCAAGGTGTTGAATGAAGGATTTCTGCAGTTCAGGATAGAGAAGGAAGCAGTGGCTAAAATAGATGGGAAGATGCTGAATCACATGTTTGACAAGTATATCCAATATCAGAACAAAAAGAAGACATAAATGTTACAGTTGGCTTGACTTCTTCTTCTATTCTTTCTTCTTCTATGTTACAGATGAAATTGTAAGACTTCAAAGTTATTGGTTTTGAAACCATTACTTAAAGTCATGTGGAACAATTCTATTAGTTAAAATGATACATGTGTCACTTAAGGAGAAGTTAGTGGAGGATGATTGTCAAATGTCATCTTTACTTGTTGTTTATATTTCAGTTCAGTTGAATTTCCCATTTGTACTTTCCCTCCTACATTCTATAAGTAGGAGAAGAACCTCTGAGTTAATGATGAGAATTTGTAAGCAGCAACCTTGTGTTCCAGACTTTGTGTTGAAACCCTTGAGAGCTACTTGAAGCAAAGGAATATACAGGAGCAGATTTCTGGAGAACTTTGTGTCACGGTGTATTGTGTTTCTTACTTTTTATCTTAGATCTTTTAATAAACTTTGTGTTATTTCAGATCTAGATCTAGAGCTACCTTTTCTTATAATTCTATGTTTACATCTATTGGTTTCTTCTATGTGCATGCAATCAACTCTGCTATCTATTGATTGGGATGCACATCTTCTCCATTTCTTCTCTGTGTCTATATAATTCCCATTCCCTTCTTCTATAAATATTTCTTTTATTTAAAACAACTGCTTACTTGCTGTAAAACTGTTCAGTTATGGTTCATGAACTGAGTAGTTAAAGTAAAACCCCATTTAGATATTAGCATACTTCAATTGAAAAATCTAACACGGGAGTCTCACCGGTAAATGAGGGAGATTTATCTCATGACTGCCTAGGTTTTGTGCTATGCAGAAAATCTAGCCAACATTCCCATCTGTTTTAACAATAGCATCTCTCTCGGTTCTGAATTATAACAACCCTTTGGACAAAGCAACATCATTAGCCTTCACTTTCTCTAAACCAGGCCCATATCCCTTAACATCTACGTGAAGCTTTAAGAGTTTTCCAATTGAATCTACCATGAAAGGCATGGTGGCTTCATCAACTTCTTTCCGTATAACGAGAATAAATTCCTCATGGGAAGTAGGTAATTCATCTGGGATGCTCTCCAACACTTCTCCCATCTTACTCTCCAACAACTACATCCTCTTCAACATGAGCTTGGGGATCTCTACGCAGATGGAAACAAAAATTTCTTATTGCTTCCCCTTTTCCATCAATCCACCAGGCATAATCTGCTCTGCAATCAGCACATCCTTTGGCAACGAGTGTATCTTAGCTAAAGTATCAAGATGACTTTCAGCCACTATGTTCTCATCTTCTATCTGTGTCATCAGTTCCTTTAGCTGGGATACTGCCCTGTGCATATTCTCCAATTCAGCTGGTATTCTTTTGAACTTCTCTGAAGCTTAGTGAATGATTTTCTCTTTCCACTAAGCAATAGCTTTGATCTGGTCCCCTGCATCTTCTACCTCCTGCATCAGATGATTACTCACCTACTCATGTGCTAGAATGGGCTGAGAGGAAGTTCTGACAACCTTAGCAATGATCTCACATAGCTGGAACACCTACTTTTGAAGCTTGGATCTCTCAGCCTTCTCTTTGTCAAGCTTAAGGAATAAAGTGTTCATTAGTGTCTGCGTATCCTACTTTAATCCTTTTGTGGTAGTTTGACCTATTGGCAATTTGGTCATTGCTATATTAGCTGCCGTGAGCTCTCCCTTGTGCTTTCCTTCTACTGGAACAGATAACTCGGCGAACTTCTGTCCCGATTCCTTAATAATCAACCTATAAGTCATTTTGGTAACTTTAGGTCTTCTATCTCTTCCGCGCAAACTCAGGAGCAACTGAAAATCGTGTTCCTCCAGGTTGATCTCCTCTCTGGCTTCTGGGATTGTCTGTAAAGAAAACCATTATGAAAAGTTTCTTCTTGGGGAATGAGAAGTCATTGAGTACACCACCATCTCATGCTCTAATTGTACTCTATCCGAATTTACCACCATGTTATGACTGCCACCCTCTGAATTGTCCAAAGACAATGCTTTTTCAAACGCTGCCATCTGTGATTTCAACTTATTTACATGGATAGGTGAAGATCTGAGTGGTTGAGGAGAAAATACGAAGGACACTGGATTCAAAGGAGGAACAACAAGATCTCTCTGAGATTTTGGGGCTGTTGAAGTGCTATGAGTTGATGTTGGAGAAGCTGCAATTAGCACGATAGCTATAGATTTGGCCTTCTCCTGTATGTGAGACTTCTTGTGAAATTTTTTTTCGTCCTTCTGCTGCTTTCACCTTTGTGCTTCCTTTTGCTGGAGTCTCTTACAGTAAATTTTCCTATGATCTGATTCATCAAAGCTTCATTCAGACAATACCCCTTTGTCAACAACCAGTTTGAAGTGTTAACCAGAACTGCGGAAGATCTTTCTTCAAACGTATGACAACCACCAATGTTTTCCTGAAGAGCAGCTCTATCCCCTCCCATATGATGATACAAGTCAAGTATTATATGCCCATCATCTGCGAGATCTACAGGTATCTATGCCAAACCATAATAAAACACTTGTTGCGCTGATAACATGCTAAAGTCCTTCCTGACTTCATACTCGTTCCTGCACTTCATCCAGAAGTCTTCCAATGAAGGCACATGTGAATATTCCTGGGAAACTGTCTTCCTTGCTACCCCATATGGTTCGAAGTTCAGCCGTACTGGGAAGAACTCAGGCTCATACTCAGAAAACATATTAGCTTCGACTCCTCTAGCTTTGTGGATGCTTTGGCAGCTGTAATAACCCACTGTGACTGGAAAGAAACTCGTAGACTTGTTCCACTTTGATTGTAAGTCATGCATCTCCACGAGCTGTCTGCACAACTCCATGATGACCCACTTGTCGTTTGGATACCTCGACAACTTTACTAGTTCTCCCGAAAATTCGGTTACCCTGAGATAGGTGAAGTTTGCAAACTGGATGAAAATACAACCATGTTGGGATACAGCTTCCCAAAGTTCTTTGCTTACCCTGGTGGTCTTCAGATCACTATTTAAATTACAGATGAATTCATAGAAGAACCCATTGTTGACCGCTTTGTAATCTTTGTGACATTCAGGAACTGTCAACTATGGGAAGCACTCAAAAATAGGATCTTTCGCCAATACGCCCCGCCTATCCAGCTTGGAAAATATACCTTGCGAGGCTGTTGCATATACCAGGTATGAATTCATTTTGAAGCTATAAGTCCGCCTCACACTCCGGAGTTGCTCACCGATGTTGTCACCGATGATCTCTACCCAATTGATTATTGAATCAGCTTTGTTGATCTCAATAGTCCTCATGAAAGCATACATTCATGAGCAGAAGTTGTGAGTATTGGCTTCTCTAGTTACCTTGTAAAGCAATTTAGTAATATCATCCACCTCTTGCACCAAGTTGGATTACAGAAGAGTCCTCAGGAACTTTGATGGGGACCTGGGCTTCTTCATATATCTGTTGTTCATTATTCCCACACAATCTACTTTGTGTTTCTCCCATATGTTGCTTGTATCCAGTATGATAATTACAATCACCATCATTCGCGTTGAAATCTTCAGAAAATAATTAATGAACTGTGCATCTAGCTTAATTATTATCTTTCCCACAGCATCCCAGATTATTCTGGAAAGATGATGATATAACCTAGCACACTCCATAAAAAATTCGGGCAACTGAGCTGTGACTAGGAATGCTGATGCTTGAATAATTCCACTGCTTTTTATTGCCCACATGAGAGATGTCTTTCCGGCTCTGGATCTATCAATTATTTTGGAGATGGGCTCCGGGCCTATGTCTGTGTCATTGATATCAGTAAATCTAAAAGCTATGCATGATTTTGCTGATCCTTCTCTTTCATCACGCTTCATCATGGCTGGAGCAATCTTTGTCTATTTTATTTTTCTTTTAATCCTACCGGAATTCTTTGCAACTGGGTCAATTTGTGCAGATCTAGCAATTTCTTCATATTCGGAAGATATATTCAATGTACTTGACATTGATTTGAACTCCTTTTCACCTGTATGAACACCTGTAATGAATACCTGTAATTATTTCAGACAAAGATGAAGTCCAGAGCATGAATACTTGATTTCTGTCACTAAAAATCTGCATATGAAGCCTGTTGACCTAAAATTTTAGGCTTTGCTTGCATACAAAGCAAACATAAATATTTTTAAATTCACTTGGGAACTTATAGTAACCTGCAGATAATTATCATTGCATAAATCAAGCTATTCCAACCATAGGCGCCAAACCTTGAAGGTTCCTGGCAATGAAAAACAACTTCATATGCACAAATCCTCCTTTCCTTGGCACCAAAACTGTTTGGTCTACAATCCTTAGCAAAAAGAATTAATTGCTTCTTTATTATGGCAGCCCATACTTATATAACCCTCAACATTCTATTTCTAATAATTGTCCTTCCTATTCCTGGTAATTTAATTAATAATCATGTTTATTCACCCAAATTGGGCACCCAATTATGCATGCTGTTGGCTGCCTTTAAATAAATTTATTTTATTTATTTTTAGCATGCATACATGATCTATTTTTAGCTGACCCTCTTGCATTGACTTTCATCCCATTCCTGGCGCCAAATTAGGCAGAGAAGCTATTAACAAATGTTATTAAAAGCATCATTTAATGCCTAAATGTGTCGCACTTTTTGGCAAGGGTGAATGCTAAACATAAAAAGTAAACTTTGATGGTATTTTCTACCCTGCATTTCAGCTCCAAAAATCCCTTCTTTCACTTAAGCTGTTTGACTTCCATAATGAGAATTTTTACCTTGCAAGGTAGGTGAGAAATTCTTTCCTGCCTGCCGCCTTTAATTTTCCCATCACAGCTTAAGTGACTTTGACTTCATGGGAAAAAGTACCCTGCTAGGTAGGTAATAAATTCCCACTTATCTGCCACTACCAAAAATCCCATTGCAGCTTAAACTCACTCATTCCAAAAAATGTGACTTGCCTAGGAGAGGATTTTTGTGCATGACTTCATCCTTTTTGGTCAGAAGTTTGCATTATGAGGCTGATTCCTTCTGGTGCTGAGTCCATAGATGATCTCCAGATGCTTCAGGAAATTAAACAAACTATATTGGACAAGGAACAAACCTAGTAGAATTTCACAGAGAAACTACGGAGAAAACCGGATAAAAATGCAAAAGAAATAAATGATAGTGAAAAACGTTTCCAAAAGTTACAGACAAGGCTTTGAATTCATTCCCGGTGAAAACCCTATTGAGATGTGTGAATACTGGCATGCAAAACATTAATAGGATTCGACTGGAGCACAATTTTACTTCAAACGGGGCATTATTTATTTAATAAATAATTAAATAAAAATTTCCCGGAGACAAAACTTGGCATAGGGATAAAATGAGTTTGGGCATCTAGGTATTTGTTGAAATTGGCTTATAAGATTCACTAGGAATATCTTAACATAATACAAACATATTTTGGAAATAAAAACACAAAAGGACCTGTTATTTTAAAAGAATGAAAATTTTTAGACATGGGGTAGTCTCAGATTTCAGGGTGAAATCTGGGGACAACACAAGGGGTTTAATGTTAAGTTTAAAAGTACAACTTCAAGTTTCCTATTAACCCCTTGCACGACATCTTGTCAAACACGAATTGGTAGTTGGAGTCAAATACAATGTTTTACCCATATTTAACCTCTTTAGTGGTCTTGGGATTGAGTTGTGTTCCAGTTACATTGCTTGGATCTCACCATGAGATGTACATCAATGTTATCACACTAATCTCGTTCCACAAAAACTTTAACACTTTACGATTATATTTTTACTCGTTAAAAGAAAAGGCAAGAACACTATGGTTTTAACATACTACTCAATTTTCATGCAGTACAAAATAAATGACTATTCACCTGTTATTCGCAACATCTACAACCTGTCGTAAGGTCAAAGCTAGACACAATGAACATACCCTACTCACAAGGACTCTGCACATCTAACAAATCCTCATCGCAAGTCCAATTAACACTTTCCATTTGCAATATCATCACAAGGGACAATTTTAGTGTTTGACATTGAATACGGTCTCTGTAGCTCTAACCATAATCAACCCCTTAAGAGGTCTTAGGCTAAGTTTATTCAAAATTGTACTTGAAGGGCCTACCTACAAACAAAGTTATTCCAATACACAAGGTCCATAAACCACTATAGGACCTACATACGGGAAATGTAGGCATTTTTATCTCGTAAAAACATTTGCTCTAACCAACAACAGTCCTTGCCAGTTTTGAAGATGCACACTCTTGCCTATAGGGTTTAGTAAGATCACTCATACGAGAATCCTGACAACTAGACAAGTTGAGGGGCCAAATTCCTTACAAAGGGAATTGTTTCAAAATGTTCCCTCATACACCATGGTTGAACGGGATTAGGAACATGATGGTTTGGTTAAGAGACCTCATTTAGTTATCAATAGTTTAAGTTTTTAAGTTTACTACTATGCATTGTGGAACATATAAGAGAATACCATGATAACCAAGTACAATACCTTGATGCAATAGAATTATAAAGATGTAATGTAAAATTTCATCATCTCATTAATTACCACACATACATGATATAGCTAACGTTTCTTCCTTGAATTATACAAGTACAATTACTTAGAATATTTTTCTTATTTCCTCAAAATTACACATTTTATAAGCCAAAAACAACTTCAAATTTGGAATTCACCAATAATCTTAATCCCGCCCGCTACCTCCAACCTGTCAAATTTTGTAAAAACGGTCAACAAAAATGCTGGGATGGGCTCACCCCTCCTATCTAACATGTTATACTTATCAAAACTCACAACATCAATTCAGAGTTAGAGGGAGATAAAAAATGTTTATTTTCCATACTTTTCAAGTCAAGACAACTTTTTAGGATTTAGAGAGAGATTAGAGAAAGAAAACACCCATTTTATTCTACATAAGTAAATTAGTTTATTTCCATGATCAAAGAAGGTAAGAAATGAGACAATCCATTTTGATTCATAACATTCTAATTCTAAAAAGATTTTCTGGGTATTACAAAGTTTTATGACCTCTAACATTATTCTCATTCCCGTTGTCGCTACAGGGGTCTAGGTAAATGTGCCGAATTACGCAATTCTAACTTTTCATTAATTGCCTTGTTTAAGTATACTGGAGAATGTATTTATAGTCATCATACATGCTTCCAAGCAACACACTAGTTTTTACCCACAAAACGAACCTTAGAGGTTCAACATGGTTCCACATGTCTTTGTTGCGTTGTGGTGAAAATTAGCCCAAGTGGCCATGGAATGGGCGTACAAAAAGGGCATTAAACCTCGAAATGAGATGCTTAACAGTCCTACCCTATTCTTTAATATACAGAGAAATCACAGGAAATAGATAGGGTCCAAAACCAGTGACAGGAGCTCAAACTAGAAATGAATTTTTGGAGCGAGTTGGTTGATTTTGTTTGTTTGCCCTTCAACAAACTAAGCCAAGTTGGCTCTGATATGGATGCACAAAATTTGCTTTTCAAAGGAAACGGGTAAATCAAAATACGTGACGTTGTTCTTTATATAGCAACAAAGAGGTTTGCAAAGGCATATTTTATTTTTGGAATCCATAGGCACAAAATTTGAGGTGATTCTTGGAGGGTTTGGTCATAGCAACGATTCCCTCTAGTAGGCAGTTTTTTAAAGTAGGCTGGAAACCCACTTCGTAAACCTGTTCATCAATTGTTATAGTGATGTTTCGTGGTTAGAATGATGTCACCAAACAATAAGGGAGATTTTACAATAGTTTACAAGTAGAAATGAGGTTTAGAGATGCTTCTTGCTCATCAATTTTGAGAGGGATTTGTCATAATTGTTGGCTGTTTTGACGTGACAAGTTTGCATATTAAAACATGTCTTCCCTTCCGTTTTGAATGGTAATGAAACATAAGCAATGGTGAATGTGTTAAAGGGTTTTTTTTTATCAAATTCATGGCCTTGTATTTGACACGGTGTCCAAGGAAACCACTTACGACATTGGTTTAACATGATGTGCAAAACTATTTTATGCAGTTTGTGATATGATTTAAAAACAACACATCAATAACAAGCTTGATTTTAGATTAACATTTAATCTACTATAAAAGGAGTGAAAATTCAAAAGCAAGTTGGTGAGGAGGAATGAATCCATTCCTGTATCGATCCGGCGAGCAAGAGTTGAGGAGTTTGACATTACACGTGCCCGTTACATTTGCTTGTGGGGTTCCAAGGCCTTTTCAATGAACCCCTTATGCGCATGTATTGCAACCATTGCATCATGAATGCACATCTCTTTGAGACATTTAATTGAATATTTCACGTGCCTTGTCTACGCTTGCCCGAACAACTATTGGAGTTATCAAGAACCTTTCAGTATGTGTTGACTTCCCACTAAAACCAAGTTCATCTCCAAAATCGTTGCAAGACAAATTTTGTGAGAGATGCAACCGACTCCATCATTTTGCATACATGTCTATCCGAGAAGCTGTATTACAACTAATTATCCAACTCAAAAGAAGAGCTGCTGTAAAAATAATGCTTCCATATTCTTGAATGCTTTTCAAGCACCAAGAAAACACCTCTACACAGCCACCTTGGGTTTGATTGGAATGTTGATGGTAGAGTTAAGGGTTTCCTCAAGATAGCTGGCATGGCCAAGAATGTCAAACACACTCACACAATGATTATTATTATTATTTTTTCCCTGATTTGCTAGAGGCACTCATGCCATTGAAGTATTAATAACCTACTTCCAATGAATCTGCACGCCTACATGCTAATAAACAAAAAATGAAGCTTACTTGGTCAGGTATATGTTCCATGCAACCACATCTCTTTGAGGCTCTTTGTCAAATAGCTCATACGCCTTGCTGGGTGTCCATGTTTTGCATACAAGTCTAACAAAGATCCCCTCTCCTTCATGATTTGATGGACGTCACAACCCTGTTCAAGAGCTCCCATTTTCGGGCATGTTGGGAGGACACTAGAGAGGTTGTGGAGTCTAGCTTTTATACCCGCAACTTGTATTTTTTTGGAAGATTCTATGGCCTTTTCAAAGCACCCATATTGCATACCCTACACCCCCATCCAACCGCCTAAACACCAAAATCTCAATTTGGGAGAGAAAACCTAAAACCTGTCTTCTTTGTCCTAAATCGCTTCCTTAAGGGCTTTGTTTTCTTTTTATATTATATTCTTTTTTTAAAATAAAAATCATATAAGTATATGCATCAATATATTTATTTATCTATATTTATTTATGCATCAATATGTTCACCTCTTGGTAGAATATCAAAACCAGAATCGACAAATCCGCCACGAAGTAATTGTGGATACTCTTGTTGCGCTTCTCTGTATTTTTTGTTGTTTTTTTGCTACCTTTTTGCTACTCTTAAACAGTGTTCATTCTAGTTTGTTTCGATGGGGTAACTGCTCTTGGACTGCTTGGGGTTTCGATGTCTCAAATGGATCTTGTTCCTTTTTGTTTTGGTCCTCATTCCTATTCTGGGTTCTAGGCCCTCTTTTGTACACAAGGGTATAGTCCCTTTGAAAAAACTATTTACCAATAATAAAAATATATATATTTATTTATCTATTTTTATTTTATTTTATCATTCTTTTACCCTATTCAAGCTCAATGCTCGCCAAACGAGCCCTTATATTATTAATATTCTGCACTTGCAAAACAAACAAGACCGACAACACAAACATGCCTAAGCAACAACTACACGAGGCTTCACAAACTCAAGCTTGTGACCAACTTGAGGTTCTTGGTTAACAACCAAAAATGGCTTAAATAGAGGGACTCCTCCCATAATTTAATCTCGAGTTTGTATTTTCATTATTTATTATTATTAGATTAATATAACACATTTATGAGCTCAGATGAGTTCAAAAAAAATATTTCCAGGACAAAATGTCTAAATATACTGATCATGACTGAGATTTGAGAGTGGGATGAATGGGAAGGCACTACACTACTCCTAACATAAGCTACTTGGTCTTCTAAACCTTATGTTTGCAAAATATCTGATGGCTTCAAGGAAGGAATTACAATTTTAGTTAGCTTCCATTTACATACATAATCACCTTAGTGCCATTATCTAATAATTGTCTAACTACAAAGGGTCTAAGCCATCAGATTTGCATCTTCCTTAGATGCTTAGTGTTGGGTCATACACAAGCAAAAAATTTCCTATGAAAAATGTCTCAACTTTGATGTTCCTATCAAGCCATGCTTTCTAATGTTTTTTCTCAATACCTTGGCTTCATTTTGCTAGCATTCTCCTCTTTGAGCACCATCAACACGCCCACTCATGCCTTTAAAGAAACATCATCAGCTAACCTAGTTGTGGAAGTAATTGGGAGGCGAAGGTCTTCCAACTTAACTAGCATGATATCCTTGTTCTAATACACCAATTGAAAAAGTGTTTTCTTTGTGAGTCTGGTGTCCCAAGATTTCACCCTGAAATCTGAGACTACCCTATTCAAAAAAAATTCATACTTTTAAAATAATGGGTCGTTTTGTGTTTTAATTGCCAGAAAGTTTTTGTATTGTGTCAAGATATTCCTAAGGAGCCATATGAGCCTTTTTTGCTAAATACCCAGATGCCCAAAATTGTTATATTTTGTTGTTGGGGTTTGCCTGTGGGAAATTTGTATTTACTTATTTTGAGCCCCGTTTGAGGCAATTTGTGCTCCGGTTTAACCCAATTGTGATTTTACATGTCATTATTCCCATATACCAGTAGGTTTATAACCAAGAATGAATCCTGGGCTTTATTTGTAACTTTTGGCAACGTTTTGTGTTTTTTGTGTTTTCCCATTTCGTTTTCGGTGAAATTTCTCTGGATCAATTCATTTTTTGGTTTGGCTTGATTCTTAGCCTGGATTATTTGGAGATCACATGCGCACATTGTGCCAGAAGAAATTTGCCATCAGAGATCTAGTTCTATTGGAAAAGATGAAGTCGTGCACCAAAAAGCTTCTTCTGGGCTGGCTGCATTTTTGGAAAAAGAGGGTTTGAAGTGGATCATGGGATTTTTGGAAGCAGCAGGCTGGTGGAAATTTTGTACCTGCTTAGCAGGGTAATTTTTTCCATGGAAGTAATGCCACTTAAGTCACAATGGGAAAATTGGAGGCAGTAGGCAGGCGAGAATTTCTTACCTACCTTACAGGCTAAAAATTCCCATTGTGAAATAAAAGAAAAATCACTTAAGGCATTGATGGAATTTTCTTACCTGCCTTGTAGGGTAAATAATCCCATTATGAAAGTCAAACGACTTAAGTGAATCATGGGATTTTTGGTCGCAGCAGGCAGGTGGGATTTTTATACTTGCCTTGCAGGGTACTTTTTTGCATGAAGACAAAGTCACTTAAATTATGATGGAAAAATTAGAGGCAACAGACAGGCGGGAATTTCTTACCTGCCTTGCATGGTAAAAATTCCCATTGTGGAATAGAAGAAAAACAACTTAAGTGAATCATGAGATTTTATTGTCTGTCTGGCAGGGTAAATAATCCCATTATGAAAGTCAAACGACTTAAGTGAATCATGGGATTTTTAGGGCTGCCTTGTAGGGTAAATAATCTCATTATCATGTGACTTTTAAAAATAGAAATTCCTTATTCCAAAAAGTGCGACCCACTTTGGGTGAATAATAATGCATTAAATAAATATTTGTTAATATTTATTCACCCAATTTTTGCGCCTAGGCTCGTGGAAAAGTCAACAAAGGGAAGTGGACAAAAGGAATTTAAAAATAGAATTCCAAAATTAAATAAATTTAATTTATTTAATGCAACCCCATTTGGGATAGAAACAATACTTTTTAAAGTATTAAATGTTTTAATTAATTCCTATTTTTAGTGGCTAAGGTCAAAGCATACTGTGAGGCTTGAGTTAACTAGAAGCAAAAGTCTAAAATTAAATAAATTAAATTTATTTAATGGCAGCCATGAGCATGCACAAAGTAGGCACCCCATTTGAAGAGTGAAGCTTATTAATTAATTAATTAATTGCCAGGAATAGGAAAGACATTAATTAATTATAGAATGGTGAAGATCATATAAGCGGGGCTGCCATATGGATGAATTAATTAATTCATAGGCAAAGAAGTGCAGCCTAGAGGAAAAGTGAACCTCATTTGGAGAGGATTTTTGCTTAGAAGAAGGTGAAATTAATGCTGAAAGCTTCCAATTTGGTGCACAGGTTGAAGGAGTTTGATTTGTGTCTGGATAATTGTTTGCATAAGTGATACAGGTGCTCAGGTGAAGTTGGTAAAATCCATGCTTGCTTTGCATACAAATAAAACATCAATTTTTGGGGCTGCAGGCTTGAATTATGCAAATTTTTATGATTAAAATCCATTGTTCATGTTTCGGTTGCCATCTTTGTCTAAATTAATTGCAGGAATTCATTACAGGTGCTTTTATAAGAGAAAGGGAGCTTAAATCAATGTCCAATACATTGAATATATCCTCTGAATCTGAGGAATTATTTAGATCTGCACCAGTTTTGAAGAATTCCGGCCGAATCAAGAGAAGAAGAATTTCTCAGACAAAGATAGATACGGACATGGAAAAGCAGGATGAAAAAGAAAGCACAACGACATCATGCATTAATTCCAGATGTGTTGACATCGGTGACACAGATCTAGATCCAAATCTCATAATTGCAAAATCTTCTGGCATGTGAAGAAGCCAGTGTGTGGATACAATTAAAACTTCCAGGATCTTGTGGCAGCAGTGCTTCCAATCTATCCAGTTGAAGCCTATCATTGAAGTTGCATTCGCCCAGAGTGCCGGTTGCCAGAATTTGTCTGAATTACTTGCATATGGAATTAAAAATACAAAATGATGAGTTATTATACGGCGAACATTGAGCATTGAATGCATTGTACTAGAGAAGAACTGCAATATAGCTTCAAGGATCTGAAGGAAGACATGTCAAAGGCAATATCCGCACTAGCTGCTTCCAGAATTCTGGCTGAATCCAGAGAAGAACTACTTGCTCAGATCTAAGTTTGATATCAACTACATGGCAAAAGGATGAAAAAGGAAAAGCACTGCAACTTTCCTGCTTTACTTCTTCAGATTCTGTTGATTTCGGAGACTTCAGATCAAGATCCAAATTGATCGAGCAATTGCAAAAGCTTATAGCAAAAATTAAGTGCTCTGGTTTCAAATGCCATTACTTGAAGAAGTCAGTGACTGGAAAATTTCTTCCAGAGATCTTGTGGCATGACGCTTCCAAAATTCTAGTTGAAGCCTTCTATTTTTAGTTGTAAATCATGCATGTCACGCAAAGAGGAATTCCAGGAGGGAGATAGTCAGTTGTTTCCTTTCTGACTTCCACATATGCCAGTTCAACTAAAAGCTTCCGATTTGCAATTGCCCCTCTACATTCTTTAAGTAGAGGAAGAACCATCAGGTTAAGGATAAGAATTTGTAAGCAACATTCTTGTGTTCTAAAATTTATACTGAAGCCCTTGATAGCCACTTGAAGCAAAGGAATATACAAGAGCAGATTTTCGAAGAAATTTGTGTCACGGTGTATTTTGTTTCTAGCTTTCTATCTTAGATCTTTGAATAAACTTTATGTTATTTTAGATCTAGATCTAGAACTACCTTTGCTTATAATTCTGTGTTTATATGCATTGGTTTCTTCTATGTGCATGAAATCAACTCTGCTATCTATTGTTTGGAATGCACATCTTCCCCATTTCTTCTCTATGTTTATATAATTCCCTTCTTCTATAAATATTTCCTTTCTTAAACAGCTGCTTACTTGTTGCAAAACTATACAACTATGGTTCATGAGCTGAACAATTAAAGTAAAACCCCATATAGATACTAGCATACTTTAATTGACAAATCTCACACGGGAGCCTCACCGGTAAATGAGGGAGATTTATCTCATGACTACCTAGGTTTTTTGCTATGTAGAAAATCTAGCCAACAGTTTTTGGCGACTCCGCTGGGGAACAACTATCTTTGCAGATCAAAGCTTATCTTTTGAAAATCAGAGTGTTTTCCATACAAATCTCAACCTGGTTCAATGTCCATTCACCTGATCCATGAAGGCACAAGGAAGGACTGATCATTTCTTCGAACTGCAGGAGAAATTCAATTTCAATCATCCTCCTCAAGTTAGAAGCCGTAGATATAGTCTCTCACCAGGAAGGAGAGTGCACGCTCATCCAGATCCGGAACGTCTTCAGCACAGTCTAGTGGCTGGAATTATTCATCAAGTCTACACAAGGAGAAGATGTGCCCCATTTATCATGGCGAATCAGAACCAAATAGTACCTTTCCCATGGGGAGCAGCTTTTGGGCCACTGAATCTGACTCCTATGCATGATCTGCCTAAAGGGACAAGAAAGAATTTTTTGAAATTCTTTGGAGATGGAAAGCAGAATCTAAATGATCACTTGGTTGCGTTTTTCATCTCCTATGGAGTGCTCGTAGTCGAACATGAAGATGTATCTGTCAGACTCTTCATAGAGACTCTGCATGACTTGGCTGGAGAATGGTTCTATCGTGTAGTTCCTGGTACCATAACCAACTGGGCTACTATGTGGGATGCGTTCCTGAAAATATTCAAACCGGCTGAAGATTACAGTACATTGATTACTCAACTCACTCAGTTGAAGAAGGAGCCACATGAGCACATGCGGGATTTTATTGCAAATTCCAAAGATTACTATACAAAATTCTAGCTTGTGCTTCTCTGGATGACGAGAATCAAAAGGTATTATTTATAAATGTTTTACCTCCTAAAGTAAGCTATCAACTACAAAGAGCATGTCCTGTTGATTTGTTAGTAGCTCAAAACATGGCTGTTGAGATTGAAGACAAAGAGCAACACTTCTAGAGCTGAAAGTTCATCCTTTGCTACTACTTTTGATTCACTACTACAAAATTTAGCAAATGAGATGGTGCAGATGAAGAAACAAATGGCTCAAATGGCTCAAGGTGACAATATTGCCCGTGCTCGGAATTTCAACAACAACCGGAACCGCATTGCTAGTTCCCAAAGATTAGTAATTGAAGCTGCTCCCAGAAACAACGTGGAGATGAATGAAGAAGACCAGGAAGATGACACTGATTAGCTCGAGGATGATGATTTTATAGGACCTGCTGGTCACTCCAACATTAATTATCTGAACTACAAATTTGAACATGACGATGAGAAACTTCATGAAGATGATCATGGTCATACATATGCAATACTTACAAGCTCACAAATTCACTAAGCTAAAGTATTAGCAGATGAGAAAAGAAGGGGCATCCCTTTGCCTTCTTTCTTAGCTCCTGGAAGTAAGCATGCGAGTTCTTCATCTCAACCATAGAAATCAGCTCAGGTATCTAAATCTATTTCTTCTTTTGACGTTATTGATCATGCCAAGAAAACTAAAGTTCAAATGTTAGAAGCCGAATACCTAAGAGCTTTTCCTGAGTAGTTAAATAGGCTAGTCAAATATGTACAATCACTAGGACAATCCAATACATCAAAAGGCATGTTTCCTAAGCCCAAGGATACTCCTCCCATGAACAACACTACAATTTAGTAAATCCTCACCATCTTCTGAAAGAGTGGAACTGTTCTATGTTTCCCTATTGCTTA
This sequence comes from Taxus chinensis, assembly GCA_019776745.2. Classification (NCBI taxonomy): domain Eukaryota; kingdom Viridiplantae; phylum Streptophyta; class Pinopsida; order Cupressales; family Taxaceae; genus Taxus; species Taxus chinensis. Next base: position 166,157,086 of record CM034146.1, on the reverse strand, counting down.
ATGGTTTCAAGTTAAGAAACTGTATTTTAGATTCAAGTGCATCTGACAATGTCATGCTAGCTAAAGTTGTAGATGCTCTTGGGCTTACCTTGACAAAGACCATAAAAATGTGTTATTCCATGGAGAGACAAGTCCCTTTAACTGGAAAAATCAAAGATGCACAAGCTGTTCTAGTAGATTTTCCTAACAAAATATTAAAGATGACAATTCTAGTTATAGATATTCCTATCTCCTACGAGATGTTGCTGAGCAGAAACTTCTACAAAGAGTTGGGAGGAGAAGTAAAGATGGATTGGTCCTGCGCTCATATTCCTATCAAGGGGATTAACCATAAGCTGGAGCTGGAAAAGAAGTCCTTGGTAGACACAACTTCAGCCCAATGGGCCAAATATTTAGTAGTGGTGATCATATAGCTTACTCCACTCCTTTGCATTGGAGGGAAGTCAATAACCTTCTATGCCAAAACTTGAACCATTAGAAGGTACGATGATGCATGTAGGTCCCGGCATGCCATAATTAAAATTACCAATAAAAGACCAACTGGAATTCTTGCTGTTGAAGTCTGAACGTGAAGTAAAATCCGCAGTCCCTCAATTCTTTTGTGAAGAAGGCTCTTCATTGGCCACTTCACTCTATTTGGGCTTGCGATGTTGACAATCTCTAATTGAATGGTGATGAACTTGGCATACGAAGTGCAGACATTCCAAAGATTAAGATATCTATCTTTTTTCTATTTGACACCATGTAAAGCACAAACAAAAATGTAAGGGGGAAGCTTCTGCTTTAGGTCAACCTCTATCACACTCGAGGGTTTGGATGAAATGAGTTCTAGACCACTTGGGATGAGTAGCTTACCAAACCATGAAGTGAAAACATCTACAAAGGGTGTAGATCAACAAACAAATTTTGGATTTCCATCCAGAGTGGATAATGAACCTGACCACGAGCCTCGTGGTTGACATTTTCCCTCCATAATTGGACATAAGCCAAATTGCTAGCAATGTTCCATGTTCCAAATTGTAAAACATGGTAGGTTGCGATCTTTGTGTTAAACAAAAAACAAACATATTTGGATCCCAAACCCCAATCTGGATTTAATGAGATCCCTTAGGCCTCCCAGTTCAATGCACACCACTGGTTAAAGGTCTGATCAGGCATGCTAGGCAAAAAATGAAGGATAAATCCCCTTGATTCCAACTACACGTGACCAGGCTCAAAAAAATCTTGATTGTGTGCAAGGAAGATATTAAAGTCTTGTTGTTTAGGCACCTGACTATGGGAAATATGAGTTGACAGTTAAGGGGGATCCTGAAACCTTTCATCTTCAGGGTTTATCATCTTCGATTCCTTCACAAGTTGTTCCAACCTCTAAACCCTCTTTTAACACACCCAAGGTAAGAGCCTTAGTGGATTAGATAAACCCCTGATCCATGGTTGGAGCCATAAATTCAGACATTCCCGATTCAACTAAGGCTTATCGATTTACACAAAAACTAATTTAACATGATAGTTTTGCAAATATTGCCAGCAACCCCAAAGGGAGGTACATGTGGCCAAAATCATCAATGATTTTGGGAAATTTGAATGAAGGATTATTAAAGATTTAATGTTGATGGGATGAATAGTTGAGTTGACAATATCAACATCTACGGATGAGACAAGCACAAGGTCGTTGGCTATGGACTTAGCAAGGATATCAAGCTGATGCACCACCGATGAAGAGTTCCCCAACGATTCTCCAATGTTGGATCTCTAAACACCAAGGGAAAAGTTGAGTTTAACAACAAATTTGATGTTTGACCTAGGGAAGCATTACTTGGATATTTGCCATGATACATCACAACACATGCAACATGCAATTCTTTGCAATTAAGAGAGAAAAATTGGGGAACGATCTCTGGAATGACTTCAATGAGTATAGATATGACCCTCTTCAGAGTCCCTCATTTTTACCCTTTTATTTGTGGTAGAATGACTAGGTTGCAAGGGGGATTGAGCATGGACGCCACGTAATGAAGGGCCCGACCATGGTTGGACGCCACATGGTTAACGTTTTTGTAGTGAATGAGCACTAGTATTTGCCACAATGAGTTTTGAACCAATTGTAATTTTTCATGATGGCTTTGTGACATACTTATTATGCAACTTCTTGTTCATGCTTTAAAACTCATCGATGTAATACTTCATGCCCATTTATCAATTGAAAATGCAACTTCTTGTTCATGCTTTAAAACTCATCGATGTAATACTTCATGCCCATTTATCAATTGAAAGGGTGGCACATGCATGACACTTTTGTTCATGTAAGAAATGCAATAATCTCTTCAAGCTCTATAGAAACCATTTCTATCGAGAATAATTTAGCATCAATAAGCCATCTTCAATAGCCCTTCACGTGGCCTCATTTGTGTTATTTTTTAACATGTTGAGACTATACATGGTGCTTTCATAGTCTTATCATAACCTTGAACTCATAGTCATGAAAAATAATCAATCACCTGCATACCTTACCATGCAACACTAGTTTATTAACCAAGTATTATATTGTTTGATGATCTATGAAAAAGGTGAACTGGGTAACTAATAAATAATGCATGAATTTTTGTAATGCATACACCATCCCTAACGCCTTACACTTTGCAATAGTTTAGTTGTGCTTGGTAGATGTCAATGAAGGGGTGATTTATATTACCTCACCAAGGTGCGACAATATGGTTTCATTGGCCGTAGATGATGCATCCACATGAACATGAGATGGATTTCCCCAATCTGTAAATTGTAATATTGGAGTAGAGGCAAGTCTATCCTTTAATTTTTCAAATGTTATTTGCTTCTCATTCCCCTAATAAAATGACTTATTCCTTTCTTAGCAATCCTTTCAGGGGTGAAGTTATCTTAGCATAGTTCTTGATAAAAGTATTGTAGTACATTGTATGCCCCAAGAACATACAAATTTCCTCAAGCATTTCAAGTATATCTAACTGAAATGACTACAATATTTGCTGGATACACCAACATGCTATCTTTATACATAATATTTTTCAAAAGTGTTTTAAATGGTATCATAAAAGCATGCTTCTTCAAGTTGAAGCAAGCTACATTTGTTGAATTTTCTCTATCGTTAGGGGCATTTTTTGCACATGGTCGTGCAATGTGTCATATGCTATACAATTGTTTACATGTAACCTTGAAAATACAAGACTTTTTTTTCAAAGCAAAGGAAATCACTTAGTATACAAAGGAATTCATTTTGTAGCAAAGGTGGTTTTGGTCTTATCTCTTCAATTTGCAGTTAACACCCGGAAAACCCTTATGTGAATTTGTATGCTTCATAACGTACAATACCATCCAATATTTCTTCAACAAAAGAGATAGAAAATGGGAATTTTATGCAAGTAACATTCAATGCCATGAAATCTACATGGATAAGAATGTCGCCATCCTTCTTGATAGAGATAACCCCGAGCCCTATTCATTATGATGCATCTATAGGAAATATTACCCCGTTGTTAACATCTAATCAATCTCTTCTTTGACCTTTGGCAAAAAAATTGGGTTGAATCTATAATGCAACTTCTTTGTTGACATCACTCCTGGCTTCAATCAGTCTTCTTTTTCCCAAATAAGGATGTAGTCTCTTCATTTCATGATATCCCCTGTTGATAGGATATGCATATTCCTCGAGAAGATATGCCATTTTAGCGAATTCAAGATATGACAAATAGTCTCCAACCTTTGTGATCTTTGACTCCTCAGTATCAATGTTAACCTCCTTTTCCTTCAAGGGATGTAGTATGTAGTCTTGTAAAGAAGAATCATTTTTCTCTCGAACACTTTGTTCATCTTCCTCTATCTCCACATTCAGATAGTGCAACTCATCTAGTCATTTATCCTCCCTTTCTCAATGTTCAAATATTTGTGTTATGTGCTCTGAAAATTGCACAAGTTGAGTTGTTTATCACGCCTTGCTCGGCATGTTAAAACCCTCCTTTTGCCTTCACCTAACAGTCCCCTATGCCCCTGTCATTGAGAAAATGTCATTGATGGACCCAAAGCTTCGATCCCCCTCTATATAGATGGGTTGAAGAACCCTATATAGCAAGGAGTTATGTGTGACAACTACGATATGAAGGCCTTGCCCCTTATCTTGTGTTGTTCTTGCTTCTATCATATGAAAATTGGTCCTATTCCTAGATCTTCCTCCTCATCCATCACATGCATGCAGTTCTAAAGTTGACCATGTTTGGCAAGCATAATCTCGCTCATAGTCTATAAACCTTTTATATACTAAGGCATCAATATCAAAGAAATAAAATACCTTGGAAAAGTTGTTTTCAATTTGTCCCGTATGATTGTTTTGCATCGCAACTCTCATTGAACAAACTAAGCTTACAACTATCTTTTAAGGGTTTTATAGAACAAATGGATTTGTAGCATTGGATCCACATTCCAAATCATAGGTCCCCATGTGTCTTCACTAAAAGAAATATGTTCTTGCAGGGTACCATCATTGTTGTATGGTGGGAGCTTTTCATGACTATAAACTTGATATAATCTAGGTAAAAACCTCTTTTACCTTGGCCCAAATTTGTGATTTGTACTTAGGGCATAAGTTGATGCATTCAATGAACTGTGTCGGTTAAAATTGAAATTCTTCAAATATTAATCTGAGTCGAAAAATTTATTGAAATCCACTATTGAAATTATACAAAGCCCTCTCTAGTTTTGTTTATTTTTTTGACTAGCCCTTTACTCAATACTTTTCACTTTTCAAGTGTAGGATAACCCTAAACATGGAAACTAGCTGAGTTAAGAAATGTAGTTAATTTAGCTATGGCGTGGTTCTTGTGGAGAATATGTGTGATTGAGAAGGTGTGAAGTTGTGAATAACTTGTAGACTTGTAAAAGGGGTGTGAAGTAGGCTGCACCTATGTGACAATGCTGGCATAATGGCTGAAAAAGACTCAAATTGTAGTGATGGTGTTATGTTCTTTCTTCTTATACACACACACACACACACACACACACACACACACACACACACACACACACACACATGTTACTTTCACCGTCATCTTTAGTTTTTTTTAAAAATTACTGTGTGAAATTATAAATTCATTTTTCTTGCTATTAATACCTAGGGAGAAGGCCGTAGAGTGCAAAAAATTACATGAAGTGCCAGTCCATGATAGTGACATTCATCAATGGACTCAAAAAGGTGAAAAGCACCTTATCATGCAACATACATACAAAAAAGGGGAAGAGCTAATCACAGCCTCTAACCCACCCAAACCTTCCTACTTATTACTATATACATTATCTTGCCCAAAAAGGCTACGTTTGAAACCTTCTAAAAACCTACTGTGCACTTATAGACAGACACCAAAAGTTTTTACGCTCACACACACACACACACACACACACACACACACACACACACACACACACACACACACACACACACACACACACACACACACACACACACACACACACACACACACACACACATGTATACTTTCACCGTCATCTTTAGTTTTTTTTAAAAATTACTGTGTGAAATTATAAATTCATTTTTCTTGCTATTAATACCTAGGGAGAAGGCCGTAGAGTGCAAAAAATTACATGAAGTGCCAGTCCATGATAGTGACATTCGTCAATGGACTCAAAAAGGTGAAAAGCACCTTATCATGCAACATACATACAAAAAAGGGGGAAGAGCTAATCACAGCCTCTAACCCACCCAAACCTTCCTACTTATTACTATATACATTATCTTGCCCAAAAAGGCTACGTTTGAAACCTTCTAAAAACCTACTGTGCACTTATAGACAGACACCAAAAGTTTTTACGCTCTCTTCCTGTGACAAAAGCACCACCTACTTCCCCTTACGGCCATTAGGAGGCACCTCTGCAATGATCTCCACCTCCAAATCGTCCATGCTCTGAGCTGAAGAAGAAGGCATCACACAGTAATAAGGCATGTTGATCCAACATCAACCTTCGCATGCACTCGCGAATGTTTATAATCTCAACCTCATCTAATTTCTTAGCAACCAACCAAGATTTCTCCAACCACCCTCTCATTGCCACATTTTTAATTTTACCGCCCATCCAAGTAGCGAAAGATTCACCACCCTCTTCATCTGTAAGGGCCCACTTTCTTTTCTTACGAGCCCCCTGCATTATTCATTGTGAAAAAGCAAAAGAGCCAGCCCATGAATTCGCACAAGCACTCACCCAGCAGAGCTCCAAGGCACAATGCAAATTAATTCCCACATTGGAGAATTGTGCTAAAATAGACCTATGGCATGCCTCACACGAGGGAAGGGGCATGTGTCCAGTACCAATGATATAATGAGAATATATCACATGCATTACCATAATCGCACCTAACTATGGTAATAAACACCCCAACAACCTAAATAATTATTCTTTCTCAAGGCTTACGACCAACCTTGCATCATGCGAGGAAAGAGATATAATATCTCTAGGAAAATTCTCTTTCCAGACAATATAATTTTTATGGCATTCTTCCCACACCTCAATCGCTTTGTTGGCCAAGTAGTCGGCCACCTGATTCCCAGATCTTTTAAAGTGGGAAAAAAAAAATCTTGGAAAAAAAGGAAGAATAGCCTTAATCTGCTAACATATCGGTTCCAACAACCACTCCTTAGGTTGCTTACCCATAATTACACCAATAATGATTTTTGAATTACCCTTTATCCACAAATGCTGCCATTTCTGAATTTTTGCCTCCAAAAAACTGAAGAGGAGAGCCACACCCTCCGCCACATTATTGAAGGTTACACCACAGTCCACCCCGAAGGCCATCACTGGTTGACACCTTGAATCTCTGAAAATGCATCCACAACGAACTCTACCCGGAGGCCGCCACAAAATTTTTTGATCTTCCCTACTCCCATTATCGGGAATGAAATTATAAATTCATAACTTTATACTATAGAATTTTTTAATCTTTATTTTCTTTTTATAATTTTAGGTTTCCAAAAATATAGTTATAAGTTTATTGGTTATAAATTATACTGTATAAAATATATGTTTTGTTTTAATAAAGTATGTTTAAATATAAGTATTTTCTAATATATATTTTTAAATATCTAAATTAAATTATAGAATTTAATATGAATATATGCTTTATATTCAAATAGTTTTTAATAATGTTTTTAAAGTTAAAATTTATACTATATATATTAAATTTTCGAGATTACAAAATTGAGATTTATTTATTTTTTGGTTTTAGATTTTTATTTAGTATGTATATTTACTTTTTATAAAAGTTTTTATGTATGATAGTAGTGATATTTTATTAACTGCAAATGTTTATTTTTATTTTTTTATAATTCAATTTTTTTTATCATCTATTTTTAATTTTTTTTGTGAATATTTAATTTTAAAAATAGGCATAATATCTCTTTTAGTAGTTGAATTTAATTAACAGATTTCATGGCTGATTTTTTGTGACAATTTTTTTTAGGAGTGTTATCCTCCACAAATTTGAATGCAGCAACTATGGTTACCCTATTACATGGCTGAAGTAGGGTGAGACAAATATGTAAGAGAAACCATGCTATTATCTTTGTGCAATAGACATTTCTCAATTTGCTTGCAAAAGGCAGGGGTGCTGGCTTGTAATGTAGTACTTTCAGAATTATTTGATTCTGGATACCCAAAGCCTATTCTTTTTATTTGTTGTAGGCTAAGGGGAATGAATAGCGGAAATAAATTAATTTAAGTGATCTAAGGGCACTTTTATATTTTTTTGGAAAAAGGACACTTAAATTATATTTTTTAAAAGTGGGGCCAAAAAACATAAGTGGAATAATATATTATATTTCCAATATGGGGTGCCAAATGGAGAACTGATTGCATGAGGATTAAAATAATAATAAAATAACGAATTTCTATTATGGGGTGCCAAAGACAGAAGTGTTTGCATGAACATTAAGTTTTTACTTTTAGATGGAGCGGCAACCTTGGATATTTTAGTGCCAACCTTGGATTTTGCATGAAACTCTAAAGGTGGCACCGCCCTTTGGGAGAAGACATTAAGGATTATAAAAATAGATTTTGGGGTTCATTATTAGATCATCTTAGAAATTTATCAACTACTTCATTGTTTGCAAGTAGCTTCTCATTTTGCATCGACAATAGAGGACAAAAACCCTCATCTAAGCTTGGCAGTTCCATTAAAGGGTTGCAATGGTATTTTAGGGTACAATTGTATATCCAGTTCAACTGGAGCACACTTTTCAGGCTTGATTCTACACCCAGAACAAGTACAACTAGGATGTCCCCATTTGGGAACAAAACACAATGTTGACGCCACATCTTGGGCCAAATTTCAGTCAAATCAATTTGCATGCTTTTATCTTATGTTCATCTTTCCATCTAGTTCAAAAGTTGTGTGGAAATAAATGTATTCAAGCATTTTGGTATTTTTTTATTGAAGTTCGCTTTAAATAAATAAATAAAATATAATCTATTTTTCTGCATATTCGGGTTTGTTGTTTTATTAATAAAAAATAGATTATTGCTGCTGTCATAAAAGATAAAATTTTATACTGCTGACCTAGGGTTTGTGCAAATATCCAGAATTACTTAAAATTATTTGTTAGGGATATTACATGCCTAGGCCCATATAATGTGGGAACTTTATAAACCTTCTCTTACCAATTAAAAAAACTTGGTTTAAACTTCGTAAGATCCTCCTTCGATGAACACCATATTATTGCATGTATTGCAAGGGCTTCGAGTTGTCAATGGGTCACCTTTTTGAAATGAGGCATCTCAACTGATTTAATTAAATTTGAATTAAATCTTATTGCAGAGTAACTACTGTAAATAAATGATGTATAAGTGCTAATATACAGTAAGACACAAGCAAACAAGCATTTATAATATCAAACCCTAAGAAAGAGAGGGAGATAAGAAGACTTAGCTAATTTCTGACTGAACTAGAAGTGATCTGGGCAGGTAAAATACTAAAATAGGCTGTAAACAACGTCGTTGATGCTTGCTAGAAAATTTTGGGACTCAAGGCGCTGGTGACTGAATTTGGGCATTGGTGGCCGTGAAAATGCTCAGAATTTGATTTCTTTTGTGTCACAAGGGTTTCACTCTTGACTCTTGTTGGTCACTTGATATTCACTCCTTGATCGCCGAAGGTACCTGTAACCTACAAGAAAGAAGTTCACCTCACATGCCCACAAATCACATCAAACATAAAAAGAAAAATGCATAATGGGGAGTCAGAATGATCCCGATGGTCACCGAAAGAGTGAACTTATGACTGAGCACTGCACTACATTTCAGACTCCATGTAGTTCTTGTGTGTGTAGAAATGATGCCCTAGGATGCCCTTGTGCAAGTTGCACTAAATAGTGGGCTAGATCTAGAATGCTCTCGATGCAAATGTGTGGGATGGAATAGAATAAACTTCCCCTCCTATGTTGTGTATGCAACCCTTATCCCTTGAGTGAGTGCTAGATGGATGTCTTTGATGTTCTTTTGTGCCTTTTGGATGCAAGCTTAGGTGAGAGTAAGTAATGCTGGTGTTTGGTCCTAATTTTTGAGAACTAAGTATATGTATGATTCCCTTGTTTGAATTTCATAGTTGAGAACTGGAGGGCCGACGCATAAGTGAAAAAAATTCCCAAAAGATAAAAGAAACCCAAAAAGAGAGATTAAAAGTGATAAAGAGCTAGGAGCGCCTAGGAGGGACAAAAGTTCCCAGGCACCTCTGCCCTGTTGTGGGTGCCCTTGTCCTGCATTGTTTCTGAGTCCTAGAATTTCCAGCAAGCATCAACAACGTTGTTTACAACATGTTTTAGTATTTTACCTCCCCAGATCACTTCCAGTTGGCTCAGAAATTAGCTAACTCTTCTTATCTCCCTCTCTTACTTAGGGTTTAATATTATACATGCTTGTTTCCTTGTGTTTTACTGTATATTAACACTTGTACATCATTCATTTACAATAATTACTTTGCAACAAGATTTAATACAAATTTAATTCAATCACCAACCTTCTGATGCTTTAATATTTGCATGGTTGTACTTGTAGTGCAACTTTTCTAGGGCACATGCCTCAATGTGGCACATTGTCACTTGATTCCAATTTAACATGCCATCATGGGTAGGGTCAATGGAATTCATCTTTGCACATTTACCCTATAAATTTCAGCAATATCTTCTTGAGCCAGATCTACTGATTCCACAAAAATTAGACTGCTAGTATAATTTTGTGGGATTATTACCCTCTTTATATCATTAATAAAATTTATTAAATGTTCAAAGCTGAGATCAAATCCTTGTTTAAAAGTAAAAGGGTCTCCCAAGTAAGGCTTGGTAGTTATTTGCTTTAGCCATTTCCAACACTTCAAAGTTTGTAGAATGTAACCCCATAATGTCAATTTCCACTTTGCACGGTAGACCCAATAAATGCTATTGGGTTTTGTTAGCCATGGACAAGACATGTGGTGATGGCTTCAAGGGAGGACTCTCCACAGCCACCCCTTGTCTCCTTAGTTAACACATTTGCTTCAGATCCTTTATCTATTACCACATCCCTGACATCATAACCATTCATACACATATTTAATAGGAATTCAACATCGTTTAAATAATTGTTGATCAACAATAACTGTTTAGGTTGTTGTATTGTAGGTTGTGGTGGTGTTTGAGTCACATTATCAAACCATAGCTCTTACACAATTCACAATGGACCAGATGGTGATTCTTTCTTTGAATTATACGACAGTATTAGTCAATACTCTTCTGCAGGGGAGGTCATCATTTTGGGTGATTTTAATGCTCGTACCAGGCACTTACAGTTTTCTCTCCACGAGAGATCAAAGGATACGTTCTGCAGATAGAGGTTCGACCCAGAGTCAGTTGGTCTGCATTATTGATCAACAATAACTATTTAGGTTGATGTATTGTAGGTTGTGGTGGTGTTTGAGTCACATTATCAAACCATAGATCTTATGCCATTCACAATGGCCCAGATGGTGATCCTTTCTTTGACTTATATAATCATATTAGTCAGTACTCTACCATAGGGGAGGTCATCATTTTGGGTGATTTTAATGCCCATACCAGGTACTATCAGTTTCCTCTCCATGACAGATTAGAGGATACGTTCTACACACATAGGATCGAATCAGAGTCAATCGTCTTGCATAGGATTTCTGAGGATATAGATGTTCCTTTCACAGCTTATGGATGGTTCCTCCTCTAGTTCGGGGAATCATTGGGGATGTTGATCCTTAACGGGATTGAGCACTTCCTGGATTCACATTTCTTCACTTGTTCCCATGGCGGCGACAACAATGTGGTAGACTATGTCCTTGCTAGCCCAAATATCTCACCTATTTTCTACTCCTACGTTTCCTCTATTCCCCTTGTTGACCATGCAGTCCTATCTTTCTCTTTGGTCACTAGTCCTCCCACCACCACCCCCTCCTCCCCACTACCCCCCTCGCATTTCCTTCCAGTTTGATAATGGGGATTATGAAGCTTACTCATCTCACATCTACGACCTTCTCCCCTCTAAGCCTCACTTCTCCAACTTGCCTAGTGCGGAGGCCAAGTATACATGCCTATCCTTTGCCATGTGGGAGGCTGCCCTGAGATCCTTTCCCAGCTCCACCACCCATCCCTCGACCACTAGTACTACTAAATATTTTCCTATTGTTGGCTAGATTTTCTACACATCTAAAAACCTAGGTATTCATGAGATAAATCTCCCTCATTTACCGGTGAGGCTCCCGTGTAATATGTTTATCAATCTAGTACGTATGAAACTTAATAACTATTTGCGGGGGTTTTACTTTAATCATAAAGCTCATGAACCATAGCTAAGCAATTCTGCAACAAGTAGTTGTTTATGAAGTATCTGCAGAAGGGGGAAATAAGAAGGAAGTAAAGAATTTAGGAAAGAAGAAAGGAAGATATGTAATTTAACCAATAGTTTACAGAGTTGGTCTCATACATATAGATTAAATAAATAAGTAGATCTCACAATATTCAGAAGCAAAGGAAAAGAAAGCTTTTAATCTAAATCTCAGATAACACAAAGTTTATCCAAAGATCCACATAGAAGTAAGAAACAAATGCACCATGGACACAAAGTTCTCCAGAAATTTGCCTTATTCAATTTCTCAGCTTTCACAAAAATGAAATCAAGGGCTGCAACACAAAGTATGGAACTCAAGAATGCTAATTAACAAATTGTGATCCTTTAACCCGTAGGCTCTTCCTCTATTTATAGTGTATAGAGGGCAATTAAAAATAGGATTTTTTTAATGAATTACCACATGTTGAAGCTATGAAAAAGGGAAGCAACTGGCAATCTTCCTTCTAGAATTCCTCTTTGCATGACATGCATGATTTATAACTGAAAAAAGAACCTTTCATTTTGTATGTCTGCCACCTATTTCCAAGTAATTGACTTCTTCTAGTAACTTGAAGTACTGACCTTTTAAAGCCAATTACCCAAGTTTTACAATTTAATTGATTACTCAATTCCTTTGTCGGAGAAAATAAGAGAAAGAAGATGACAAAGAAGAAATTAGAAGAAAGTTGCTGCAACACTCCCAATCCTTTTCTTCTTCCATACTCTGCATGTTGATCCAACTTGTATTGCACCTCTGCCTCATGAATGATCTGAATGATATCTCTACCTTGAATCTGAGATGTCTTTTCTTTTTTATATGTTGTTGAATCCTTTCCTTTGATTATCACCAAACTAGATTTGGAAGCAACTGACTGTGATTTTCTTGTGGTTGTTGCCTCTGACCTATCTTCTCCTCTTATCCTTGAAGCTTTTGCAATTCTTCTCCAGTACATGCACTAATAAAATTCTTGCCATAAACAATTCAAACAAAACTCATCTTTTTTTATTTTTAATTGCATATGAGAAATTTTAAATTCTGGAAAGCACTCCGGGTGAATGCAAATACAAGTAAATTCAATGAAGGCTTCAACTAGAAGATTGGGAGAACATGCACAAGCTCCTGAAAGGAATTTTCCATGCAATGACTTCCACATGGGATGCGTTAGAAACAATAGGATGAATTTTTGTCGGAAGCCTTTGCAATTATGAGAGTTGGATCTAGTTCTTCTTTTGATTTTGAAGATATATTCAATGTATCAGACATTGAATTTTGCTTTCTTCACCAATATGGGCATAAATGAAGTATTCCTGTAAATAATTCAGACACACATGAAGCTCATAACATGAATATCTAATTTCTTCACCAAGATCTGATTATTAAAGCCTGCTGCCCTCTATTTTTAGACTTTGCTTGCATGCCAAGCAAGCTAAAAATATTATTTTATTCACTTGTGCACTCACATCAACATGTAGATAGTTGGAATAATAAAAAGGAAGCCTTTCCAACCCTAGGCACCAAAACTGGATGCTTCCCAAAAATTAATTAAAAAAAGTCAGCTTTTAGGCATTTAGCTATGCCAGAATGGGTCACATTTTTTGGCTAGAAGTCATGTTAAAAATAAGAAGAAAAAGCAATGAGAATTTTTACCCTTCTAGGTAGCTCCAAAAATTCCATCTTTCACTTAAGTGATTAGTTTTTAATGATGAGAAAAAATGACCTGTCAGGCAGGCATAAAATCCCCACCCGCCTGCCACTACCAAACTTTCCATTGGCAGCTTAAGTGATTTGACTTTAATGATGGGAAAAAACAACCTACCAGGCAGGCATAAAATTCCCACCTGCCTGCCACTAACAAAATTCCCATTGGCAGCTTAAGTGATTTATCTTTAGTGATGGGAAAAAACAACCTGCCAGGTAGGCATAAAATTACCACCTGCCTGCCACTACCAAAATTCCCATTGACAGCTTAAGTGATTTATTTTTAATGATGGGAAAAAACAACCTACCAGACAGGCATAAAATTTCCACCTTCCTGCCACTACCAAAATTCCCATTGGCAACTTAAGTGATTTGACTTCGATCATGGGAATTTATCACCTTCCAAGTAGCACCAAAATTCCCACTAGAACTTAAAAACTATCCTTCCAAAAAAATGTGACTTGCATGGAAGAAAGCTTCTTTCCAAAAGTGTGACTTGCATGAAGAAATTGCTCTTCCCAAAAAGTGTGACTTGCATGACTTTTGCTTTTAAAGTCGCGTGAAAACTCATCAACAACATTTTATTTCCATTTTTGGATTTTTAGTGAATAAAACACAAGAATAGAATAATATTTTCCATTTATGGAAAGGGTCCGGGAAGATGTAGCAGCGAAAACTTGCAAGTGCCATAACTTTCACCCCGTGGCTCCATTTTAGGTGTCGTTTTCTCTAAAAGTGCATATTTTCTCAAGCTCTATGCATTGATGGAAATATTTTTCTTATTTTTATAAAATCCATTTTTGCACCTTTTTGGACCAAGTGGATTCTTGCAATCTTCTGAAAGAATCCTGAGATTTGATCGCCTATAAACAGATTATTAATTAAAAATACTGGATAACTTTTCAAAATCCTAGGCCTGGGAAAAGGGATGACAAGAAAAATGAATAGGATACGGGAATTGTCGAAGAAATCAAACCAAAACATAGACAAAAAGAATTAAAACAAAACAAAAATAGTTGTGGGCAATTGCTAGAAACATTTCTCCACTTAGCTGATTTACAAAAATTCTTCTCCCCGGGTGAATGTTCTATGATAATAATGATGGGGTGAAGTGATTTATATAACCTAAATCCTTCAATTTTAGCTCAATCTATTTTTAAAAGAACTTTATTTATTTATTTATTTATTTATTTAATAAATAAATAAAACGCTTGTAGACAAGGTCTGGCAAAGGAATTGAGTGATCTTTTGCATGTGGGTAATTGTCGAATTTGGCTTTTATGACTCTCTAGGGATACCTTAGAGAAATGCAAACAACTGCAGGAAAAACAAACACAAAACAACCCGTTACCTTAAAAAGAATCGAAATTTTTAAAAAGGTGTAGTTCTGGATTTCAGGGTGAAATCTCGGGGACACCACATATGAACCAATGGGATGATGTAGAATGCAAATCCCTCCACCGTCACCTCCGTCATGCCTTTACCCATGCTCTCTCCTCTTTACCCACTCTTAAGGCAACCTACCGATGTCTCCTCCGCCGTAAGAAGTGATCTGTCATTTCCCACCGCAGTAATCCTCTATCCTTCTGGCATACTATCTTTCCCCGCCACTCCCCCTCCTTCGTGGTGATCGATCCTATCTCCATTTTTTCCCACACCTCTACCCTTTACAATTTTCCGGGGCAGCAGTCTATCTAGATTGGCATTTTGCCATCTGTTAATCCCTTCACTTACAATAATATCAAAGAGGCAATAAAGTTCTTGAACCATAGCAGGGAAACTGATGTGGAAGGTTTCCAGGTTGAATTCTTCAATCAGGGTTTTGAGGCCTTTGGTAACTATTTGACAAATCTTTTCAAATAGTTAGCTCGCATGGGTTTCCCTCCTACTTGGTCTCATCATATCATTCACCCAATCCACAAAGTCGGGTCCATTTATGATCCAAACACTTACAAGATGATCATGGTAGGCCACTCTTTCTCCAAACTTTATACTACGGTTCTTGTTGGCTAGATTTTATGCATTGCTGAAAACCTAGGCAGTCATGAGATAAATCTCTCTCATTTACCGTTGAGTCTCCCATGTAAGATTTGTTGATTAAAATATGCTAGTATCTATTCAAGGGTTTTACTTTAACCATGCAGCTCATGAACCATAGCTGTATAGTTTTGTAGCAAGTAAGTAACTCTTAAAGAAAAGAAATATCTAAAGAAGAAAGAAATAATAAAACCCAGGAAAGAAATAGGGAAGATGTGCAACCCAATCAATATATTACAGCAGTTGATTGCATGCACATAGACATGACCAATAGATATTAACACAGAAAAATTATAAACAAAGATAGCTTCAGATCTAGATCTAAAATAACCCAAAGTTTATAAGTAGATTTGAGATAAAACATTAGAAAAAAAATGCACCATGACACAAAGTTCTCCGGAAATTTTCTCCTTTATAGTCCTTTGCTTCAAATAGCTATCAGAGATTTCAGTACAAAGTTTAGAACATAAGAATGTTGCTTACAAATTTTGATCTTTTAACCCATAGGTTATTCCTCTATTTATAGCATGTAGAGGGGAAATTACAAATAGGAAACTTTTAGTGAACTGGCACATGTGGAAGTTGTAAAGGAAACAATTGGCAATCTCCCCCTCGAATTCCTCTTTGTATGACATGCATAGTTTGTAACTGAAGATAGAACCTTCTATTTTGCATTTCTGCCACATATTTCCAAGTAGTTGACTTCTTCAAGTAATGAATTTTAAACGAATCACTTAAGTTTTATAATTTAATTGATCGGTCAATTAATTTGTCGAAGAAAAGAAGAAGAAAGAGGAAAATGAATTAGAAGAAAGCTGCAACACTTTTGTTCTTTTTCCACATTTTGCATGCAGTTGATTTTTTTTGCCCTTGATTCTCACCAAACTGGATCTGGAAGCAGTTGGATCTGGAAGCAGCTAGATCTAGAATTAGCTTACAGGGGTTTCCTTTGCCTTATCTTCCCTCTTATCCTTGAAGCTTTTGTAGTTCTTCTCTAGTACATGCATCAGTGCAATGTTTTCCGTAAATAACTCATCTTTTTTATAATTAATTGCATATGAGCAATTAATTTATTCTGGAAAGCACTCCGGGTGAATGTAAATTCAATTAAGGTTTCAACTGGAAGATTGGGAGCGCATGCAAAAGATTCTGGAAGGAATTCTCCATGCACCGACTTCTAAACGAGCTGCATTAAAAACAAGAGGATGAAGCCTTTGCAATTATGAGATCTAGATCTGGATCTAGTTTTGGGCCTATTGACTTCAACAAATCTGGAAGCTATGCATGATTCTGCTGATCCTTTTCTTTCATCAGGATTTGCCATGGCTAGAGCAATTTTTGTTTGAACAATTCTTTTTCTCTTTATTTGGCTGGAATTCTTTACAATTGGTGCAGATCTGAGAATTTCTTCAGATTTGGAAGATATATTCAATGTATTGGACATTGATTTAAGCTCACTTTCAATTATATAAGCACGTGTAATAATATGCAGACAATTAATCAAACTGAAATCAAGCACCTTCAAACCTAGGTGCCAACCTTTGAAGCTTTTCGGCAGTGAAAAACATTTCTTTGAGCAAAAATCCTCCTCCTTTAGGCACCAAAACTGTCCGGGCTGCACTCCTTTACTAGAAGAATTAATTAATTCATCATTATGGCAACCCATGCTTATATAACCTTCATCATTCTATAACTAATAATTGCCTCTCCTATTTTTGGCAATTAATTAATTAATAATCATGCTTTTCTCTTCAATTTAGGCACCTATTTTGTGCATGCTTTGGGGCTGCATTAAATAAATAAATAAAATTTATTTTTAGAATTCTACTTCCAGTCTAATTTTCCTTCACACTATGGTTTGACCTCATGCGCCAAAAATAGGAATTAATTGCATCAATAAATACTTTAAAAAGTATTATTTCTCCTCTACGCGGGTCACACTTTTTTGCATGATAGAGGGCTGCATTAAATAAATTAAATTTATTTAATTTTAGCATTCTATTTCCAATCTTCTTTATCCTTTCATCATGCGTTGACTTTTCCTCATGTTTGGGCGCCAAAATTAAGAATAGAAACAATTAATAAATGCAATTAAAGTTATCCTTCTATTCCAAAAGGGGTCACACTTTTTTGACATGGCTGATTTCTATTTTTAAAAGTCAATTTCTAATGGGATTATTCACCCTGGACCGCAGCTCCAAAAATCTCATGATCTGCTTAAGTTGTTTGACTTTCATAATGAGATTTTTTACCCTGCAAGGCAGGTAAGAAATTCCCATCAATGCCTTAAGTGATTTTCTTTTATTTCACAATGGGAATTTTCACCCTACAAGGCAGGTAAGAAATTCCTGCCTGCCTGCTGCCTCTAATTTTCCCATTATGACTTAAGTGACTTTGCTTCCATGGGAAAAATTACCCTGCCAGGCAGGTACAAAATTCCCACCTGCCTGCTGCTACCAAAAATCCCATTGTAGCTTAAAACCTTCCTTTCCCAAAAATGCGACCTACCTAGAAGAGGCCTTTTTTGTGAATGACTTCATCTTTTTTAGAGAGAACCAGACCTCCTGTGACAAATTCCTTCTGACATGATGTCCGTAGATGATCTCCAAATACTCTAGGAAAGAAAATAGACTGAACCGGAAAAGGAATTGACCTAGGGAAATTTCACAGAAAATAAAATGAGAAAAATAACAAAAACGTAAAACGTTGCCAGAAGTCACAGATAAAGCCCAAGATTCATTCCTGGTGGAAACCCTACTAGTATATGGGAATATTGACATGCAAAACCTCAACAAGGTTAAACCGAAGCACAATTTACCTCAAACGGGGCTTAAAATAATTAAATAAAAATTTCCCGTAGGCAAACCGCACCGACAAAATATAACGATTTTGGGCATCTGGGTATTTGGTGAAATTGGCTTATATGACTCTCTGGGAATATCTTGACTCAATACAGACATTTTTTGGCAATAAAAACAAAAAACAACCCATTATTTTAAAAGTACAAAATTTTTTAACGTGCGGTGGTCTCAGATTTCAGAGTGAAATCTGGGGACACCAGTTCTCCTCATGTTGTTGTCCGATGTTTTGGAGCAGCGATAGCTTAGAGCTAGAGGTCAGACTAGTTTTCTGCCCTGTTTACCACACCATCGACCACATCTTCATCCTTCGGGCTATTATTGAGAAGGCCCGTCACCGCTCTCCTAAAGTTTATTGTTATTTTGTAGACTTTTGAAAAGCTTTTGACTTTGTACCTAGCATGGCCCTCTTTCAGCGACTTAGAGACATCGGTATTTCTGAGATTCTTAAATATTGCCATCATGTGTCTCTATGAGTCCATCCTTGGTCGTCTTCGTACTACACACAGAATGTCTGATTTCATCAGAAGCACCATTGGGGTCAAACATGGCTACCCCCTATCTCCTACTCTCTTTGGCATTTACATTGATGAGTTGGAATATTTTATTTGGGATCACATTTAGGAAGGAGATGGGTGCCTTCTTAACCATGTCTTGATTTCTATTCTACTATTTTCCAATGATATTGTTTTACTCGCCTCTTCTATTGAGGGGCTTCCAAGACAGCTGGATGCACTTACTTTAGTTTGTGATCTTCGGCATTTAACTGTCAATTTGGGTAAGACCAAGGTCATGGTCTTTAACAGTTTGAAGACATCACACATCCATCTCTTTTTTACGTGGTAGGAGGTTGAAATTACTAATGCATACACCTATTTGGGAGTCCAGTTCTCAGGGCCTAGATTTAGTATAAGGTATGCTCTTCTTCTGAGGGTGAATAAAGGGTATGGGTCTCTAGCCATTCTCAAGAGACAATGCTTTTGACACCACTTTTAGGTGAACTCCTCCAAGATGTCTCTTATGAACTCTCTCATTCGGCCCATTCTTCTTTATGGGTCATTTGTTTGGGAACCCTTTTAGATACAGATTGGGCTTCTGCCGAGAGGATTCAGACTCTTCTCCTTCACCGCTTCATCAGAGACAAGCAGAATGGTTCCCCAACATATTAATTTGATAGAGTTTAGGGCCCGACCTTTTCGTTTGGAGACCATATTTGACGTATCGGCTTTCTTCACTGTATCAAGAGGTTTGGTGATTTCTCTGATGAGCGTGACAATACCTGCATCTCACTTATTATTCCTTTGTGAGTATTGCATAGGCTATGGGCCGCTGCTACTTTTTCGAGACTTCTATTTTCCTAGATCTGGTTGGTATCCAAATTGATTATCTCCTCCCTTTTCAATATTCCTTGAATGCTCCCAGTCATCTCTTGCCCATCTAGCAAGTGCTGAATAGGTCAATCTGAGAGGATATCTACAGGTGATTTATTCAAACTACTTGGGTGAATCCTCATGGGGGTTTGTGCCCTAAGATGTCCTTTTATGTAGAGCATTTTTGTTGGCTATATTTTCTACATAGCACAAAACCTAGGCAGTCATGAGATAAATATCCCTCATTTAACTGGTGAGGCTCCTGTGTCAGATTTTTCAATATAAGTATGCTAATATCTAAATGGGGTTTTACTTTAATTACTCAGTTCATGAACCATAACTGAATAATTCTGCAGCAAGTAAGCAGCTGTTTAAAGAAAGGAAAAGTTATAGAGGAAGGTAATTACATAAACACATAGAAGAAATGGGGAAGATGTGCATCCCAATCAGTAGATGGCAGAGATAAATTACATGCACATAGAAGAATCCAATAGATATAAACACATAATTCTAAAACAAAGGCAGCTCTAGATCCAGATCTAAAATAACACAAAGTTTATCAAGAGATATAAGATTAAAAGCAAGAAACATAGTACACCGTGACACAAAGTTCTCTGGAAAACTTGATCCCTTGTATTCCTTTGCTCCAAGTGGCTCTCAGGGGTTCAACATAACAGTCTAGAACACAAGATTGCTGCTTACAAATTTTGATCCTTAACCCGGAGGTTCTTCTCCTAATTATAGAATGTAGGAGGGAAAGTTAAAATGGGAAATCTAACTGAACTAAAACATAAACAACAAGTAAAGATGACATTTGGCAATCATCCTCCACTAACTTCTCCTTAAGTGACACATGTATCACTTAACTAATAGAATTGTTCCACATGACTTTAAGTAATGGTTGTAAAACCAATAACTTAAAGTTTTACAATTTCATCTGGGAACATAGAAAATAGACGAAAAAAGAAAAGAAGAAGGCATGCCAGCTGTAATGTTTATGTCTTCTTCTTGTTTTGATATCAGATATACTTGTCGAACATGTAATTTAGCATCTTTCCATCTGTTATAGCCACTACTTCCTTCTTTTTCCTGAACTGCAATAACCCTTCATTCAACACTTTGATGCATGCTTCCACATCTTCCAAGCTCAGCCCAAACCTTGCAATATCCACCTGTAACACCACCAGCCTACTGATAGAATTCATCGTGAAAGGCTTAGTAGCTTTATCAATTCTCTTTTGTACCATCAGGAGAGACCCTTCTAGGGAATTAGGCAGCTTGCTGGGAACGATCCACACGTACGCAGTAACATCTCCGACCACGTCCTCCTCAATGAAAGAAATGGTACTGTCTGGTAAGGATGATGTTCTACTCTCAAGTGCTTGCATCCTCTTCAGCAAAACTCTGCAGATCTCCAAATGGAAGAATACTGCAAACTCTAGCTGCTTCCCCTTCTCAACTGATCCATCCAGTACAATTTGTTCTACAACTAATACATCTCTTGGCAGCTTGTTGATCTTAGCCAAAATAATCAGGTTACTCTCAACAACTATGTTCATATCTACAATGTTTGTCACCAGTTGCTGCAGCTGATTTTCCATATCATTCATAACCTTTAGGTGGGCTAACACTTCTCTAAGTTGTACAAAATCTTGACACATAATCAAATCCTTCCATTCGTCAATAGCTTTTACTTGATTTCTTGCATCCTCCATTTCCTCTGCATAAGATGATCACTCATCTGCTCTGAAATGGGCTGAATGAAATGCTTAGCAACCTTGGTTATGATCTCACACAATTGAGATACTTGCTTCTGCAGCTCTTCTTTTTCCTGCCTTTTCACTGTCAAGCCTAAGGAATAGAGCATCTATCAATGTCTGCATGTCTTGCTTCAATCCTTCTGTGGTGGCTTGACCAAGGGGTACTTTGGTTACTATCACATCTTCTACCATGAGCTCCTCCTCCTTTTCTTCTGCCAAAATTGATATCTCAGCAAAAATTTTCTCCCGAATCTTCGATGATCAACCTAGAAGTTGCTTTAGCAACTTTAGGCCTTCTATCTCTTCCACCCAAATTCTGGAGTAGCTGCAAGTCGTGCTCTTCTAAGTTCATCTCCATTCTCTCTTCTAGAACCAACTGTAAAGCCAACCATTCCTGAGAAGTTATTCCTCGAAGAATGAGAAGTCGCTGAGTGCACCACCATCTCCTGCTTTGCATCCTCTCTGTCAGAAAGTGCCACAGTGTTATGGCTGCCATCCTCTGAATCATCCAAGGACAAAGCTCTTTCGAACTCCGCCATCTACAGCTTCAACATCTCCTCTGGAACGGGTGATGAACAGAGTGGCTGAGGAAAGAAGATGAGTGTCACCGGATTTAGGGGAGGTATGGAAGTATCCTACTGCTGCAGTGCAATAGTTAGTTGAAGTACTGGGTGCTAGAGAAGCTAGAGCTAAAGCCATGGTCGTAGAAGTGATCTTCTCCTTTGATTGAGATCTTCTGTGTACTTTCAACTTCTCAGACCTTCTTCTACTTTCTCCTTCATGCTTCTGCTTGAGGGAATCTCCTGTGCCGAAGTTGCCTGTGACTTGATTCATCAATGGTTCATCAAGGAAATATCCGTTCGTCAGCAACCAGTTTGAAGTATTCACCAAAAAAACTCCAGATCTTTCTTCAATTGAATGATAGCCTCCTACTTTATCCTGCAATACAGATTTATCTCCTCCCATTTGATGGCAAGTGTCAAGTACCACATTCCCATCATCTTTAAGATCCGCAGGTATCCGCCCTAGTCCAAATTCAAACAGTTGCTTTGCTGATAGCCTGCTAAAGTCTCTCTTTCTAACCTCGTACTCACATTTGCACTTTATCCAGAAATATTCTAATGAAGGCACATATGCATACTCTTGGGAGATCATCTTCCTGGCTACTCCAAATGGATCGAAGTTTAGCCATGCAGTGAAGAACTCTTGCTTATACTCAGAGTAACATCTGCGTCTCCATCCCTCGAGCTCTATGAATGCTAATGCAGCTGTAATGTCCCACAGTGATTGGGAAAAATACTGTAGACTTATGCTGCTTTGACTGAAGGTCGTGTAACTCCACAAGTTGCTTGCTCATCTCCATGGCAATCAATCTATCATTCGGATACCTGGGCATCTTTATTGCTTCTCCAAAAAAGCCTGTAACCCTAAGGTATGTGAAATCTGCAAACTGAATGAATAGACTACCAATCTTGGACACAGCTTCCCACGCTTCCTTGCTTACCCTATTGGCCTTCAAGTCCTTGTCTAGCCTATAAATGAAATCGTAAAAAAATTCATCATTGACCACTTTGAAATCTTTCTCGCACGTAGGTACAGTAAGCTATGGGTAGCACTCAAAAATGGGATCCTTAGAAAGAACACCACATCTATCTAGCTTGGAAAAGATGACTTGTGAAGCTGCAACATACACCATGTAGGAAGTCATTTTGAAGCTGAAAGTATGCTTCACACTCCGGAGTTGCTCACCAATGTTGTTGCTAATAATTTCTGACCAATTTATTATGGAATCAATTTTGTTGACTTCAATGGTCCTTGATGAAAGCATACATCCATGTACGGAAAGTGTAAGCATTCACCTCGCCATTCATCCTGCATAGAAATTTGACAACATCATCTACCTCCTGCACCAAATTGGGCCGCGGAAGAGTTCTCAGGAACTTTGAAGGAGATCTAGGCTTCTTCATGTATCAGCTATTCATTATGCTCACGCAATCAGCTCTATGCTTCTCCCATCTGCTGCCGACATCCTGAATGCTAATGGAAGTCACCACCTTTCATACTGGAATCTTCAAACAATAATTGATGAACTCTGCGTCTAAACGAATTATTGTCATTTCCCGTAGCATCATGCACTGACCTAGATGAAGGATGGTAAGATCTAGCGTACTCCATAACAAACTCTGGCAACTGGGCTGTACATGGAAAGGACTGCAGCTCGGATAATTCCACTGCTTTTAACCGCACACATGAGTGAAATTTTTCCCGCTCTGGATCTATCAATCAATTCGGAAAGAGGTTCCGGGCCTAGATTTGTGTCTCCTATGTCTGCAAGTTTGGAAGTGATGCATGACTCCATCGTGCTTTCTTTTTCATCTCTCTTTGCCATAGCTTTGTCTATCTTTATCTGAATAATTTTTTTCTTCTTACTTGGCTGGATTTCTTCAAAATGGGTGCAATCTGGATAATTCTTCAAATTCAGAGGATATATGCAATGTATTGGACATTGACAAAAGCTCATTTTATTTTGTAAAGCACTTGTAATGAATTCTTGCAATTAATTCAGACAAAAATGGCCAACGGAGCATGAATAGTGAATTTTAATTGTAAAAATCTACACTTTTCAAGTCTGCTGCCCCAAAAATTGATGTTTAATTTGCACATAAAGAGAGCATGAATCCTTTCAACAACACATGAGCACCTGTAACACTTATGCAGACAAAGATCAACCTCCTTCAAAGCATGCGCCCAAATCTGGAAGTTTTAGCCTTGTTTCCACCTTGCCTGAGCAAAATCCTTCTTCAAATGGGGGCACACTTTTCCTCTTGGCTGCAATTCTTTACCTGTGAATTAAATAATTCACCCATATGGCTGCCCATGCTTATATAACCCTCACAATTCTATAATTAATAATTTCCCTTCCTATTCCTGGCAATTAATTAATTAAAAATCATGTTTTTCTCTTTAAAAATAGCATGTTTAAGGACAACCATCCAATAAATTAAATTAATCCAATTTAATCCTTCACACTTCACTTTACTTAAGCTTCATAGTGTGCCTTGACCATAGCCACTAAAAATAAAATTTAATTTAATGATTTAATGCTTTAAAAATCATTATATATGTCCCAAATGTGGCACACTTTTTGACATGAAGGGGGCAGCCTTTAAATAAATTAAATTTAATCCATTTAAATCTATTTCTTTTATTCCCTTTTGACTTGTTGACTTTTTCCAAGCTTGGGCGCACTTTTTAGAAGAATAAATTAATTAAAATAATCACTTAAAGGTTGCCAACATCTCACCAAAGGGGGTGCACTTTTTTGCACAATATAATTCTATTTTTAAGAATTTTCCACAATGGGATTCTTTACCCTGCAAGGCAGCCCCGGAAATCCCACGATCCACTTAAGTGATTTGACTTTGATAATGTGATTATTTACCCTACAAGGCAGGCAATAAAATCCCATGATTTCACTTCAGTCACTTTCCTTTTATTTTATCATGGGAATTTTTACCCTGCAAGGCAGGTAATAAATTCCTGCCTGCCTGCAACCTCTAACTTTCCCATTGCAGCTTAAGTGAATTTTATATCACGGGAAAAAGTACACTGCTAGGCAGGTACAAAATTCCAACCTTGCCTGCTGCTTCTTTTTTTTCCATTGTAGCTTAAATCCTTTGTTTTCCAAAAATGCGCCCAATCCCGCATGGGCTTTTCTGTGCACGACTTCACTTTTTCCTAGTGATCCGGACCTTCGATGGCGACTTCCTCCGGGCATAATGTGCGTATATGTTTTCCAGATGCTCCAAGCCAAGAATCAGGCTTACCCGACAAAGGAATTGTTCTAGAGAAATTTCACAGAAAATGAAATGAGACAACACAAAAACACGAAAAATTGCCAAAAGTCACAAATAAAGCCCAAAACGTATTCCAAGTTAAAACCCTTCTGGTACATAGGAATAATGACATGTTTTCTTATAACAAAGTTAAAACGGAGCGCAAATAGCCTCATACAGGGCTCAAAATAATCAAATACAAATTTCCCGTAGACAAATCTCGACGACAGAATATAACAATTTTGGGCATCTGGGTATTTGGCGAAAAAGTCTAATATGGCTCTTTGGGAATATTTTGACGCAATACAAGAACTTTCAGGCAATTTAAAAACACAAAACGACCCATTATTTTAAAAGTATGAAATTTTTTCGGATAGGGTAGTCGCAGATTTCAAGATGAAATTTGGGTGACACCAATTTTGTTGAGATCAGAGATGGACTCATCATCTGCCCTCAGTACACCTTTCGGAATTGGATGCATGCCCTCCACATACCTCTAGGTTAGTTTTGGGTTGGCTCCTACAGAATTCGGTGCGAGACTGATCCCCACATTGACTGGGATGAAAATATTTGTAGGATTTGCAGCCTTCAAGAGGGGGAGACCGAGACTCATTTCATTTTCCGCTACCCCATATACTATGAGATCAGAGGATGATTTCATTACCTCTTTAGAGGGGTTCAGACCCTCCCGGTTTTTTTAGATATATTGATCAACGGTGTCTTGCCCTCTACATCCGTAAGTCTTTGCTACTCCGACACCAAATTCTTCATCCCCCTCCTAGAGTCATTTCCACAAGACGGATTACAGCCTTGCCTTCTTTCTGGTTCTACCCACAGGTGGAGGAACTAATTGGCAGAGCCATTCTGACCCAGTTATAGTGCATAGATTAGTTTGTCCCCGATTGGACCTTCACATCTCCCCCGGTCACCACTAGCAGGCTCGACCACACACTCGTACTAGAGCACAACCAAACTCCACCCGTCTCCCTGGCCATCATTTTAGTCTCAGATCTTAGCAGGGGAGGGGGCCCTCTCCCCCCTCTTCAGATTTCCATTCCATCAGGAACTTGTTTTCGTTGACCTAAAATGTTAGGAGGGATATGGCTACCATTTCTGAGTAGACTATTGGTCCTTGTTTGCCCCCTCTTTCATTCCCTTCTCTGCTTCTCCCTTATTTCTCCCTCGTTTGTTTCATTTCCCCCGCTTGTGGGGGTTTGCCTTCGGGTTTCTTGTTTATTTTGGTTCTTTTCCTTTCTTTTGTTTTTGGGAACTTGTTTTGAGTTTTTGCCGCTCACTCTTTGTATATTATTTGGGCTGCAGTCCCATTGACCTACTTTTGTGGTCATTCGTTGGACATTAATATATTTATCTTATCTTATCTTATCTAGCTTTCATAGCACACCTTCCTACCTTTGGATCATAATTTGTAATGTGTGCATTCCAAATTTTTCAGCGATTACCTTGGACTCTCTCTTGTAGAAGATGGATGGCCTCTTGATATTTTTTTTGTTTTTGGGCACGATCCAACACCTTTTTGCAATGTTACTGGGGTAGCACCTGTTGAGAAACAATTTATTGGTTTTTCCATTTGCTCCTATTCATATGCAGCCCTAAGTTAGCACATGCACCAAAAGCATTCGTCACATGATGTCTTAAACTCAAATTGCAACTTAAGACGAATCATGCTAGTGTTCTTTTTTTGTTCCTTAAATTTCTCTATCGATTTGGGAAATCCTTTATCTTATGTTCCCCTACACAATATCCACATCTTGGGAACTTTGAGTACCTCTTACTATAATGGCCTACTTTCCCACAATTATAATAGCAGACAAGGCCACATCCACCACCATAACTTCCTCAACGAAATCCCGCACAACCTCCACGTGCCCTTGATAGCCTCGTGCTTCTAACATTAGTGTAACCTCTTGTGTTCTTGTATGGGTAGTAAAGATGATGGTGTGTAAGTAGATAATAAGGTTGGGATCTAATACTAAGTAAATCCTAATCTGTTAATAATGTAAATACATCAAGATAAGATAAGATAAATATATTAATGTTCTACAAATGACCACAAAAGTACCTCAATGGGACTGCAAAGTACAAAGGTATCACATAAAGCAGGAAAACCAATAGGATTCCTATAAAAAGTAAGATGCATAAAGAAAAGAAAAAACAAAATGAAGTAGACATGAGAGTGAAACCAAAGCAGATAATAAGAAATCCACTCCCCAAGCACTACGAGGAGGTGGAGAAGCAGAAGAAGAGGAGCGAGGAGAAGTAGAATGCGGAAGGTCCATCAAGGAGTAGATCCAACTCTCCTAACATCAGAGGCTGACTGAAGGGAAATTTGAATAGAAGGGTAACTAGAGGAAGAAGTGAAAGGCCTAGGATGCCCACTATGCTACTGTTTAAATGAGGTAGCTCGCTGCAGAGGCCTAGTGGATCTCGTTTGTCTCCTGGTACTGAAACTGGTAAGGTCATACTGATGTGAGCTCGGGGAGCTATGGATGGTCTGATGAGTCCGCACTGATCTGAAGTGCAAAGTTGTGTTACTATTGGTCTAGCATTTAATGCCCCTCCATGAGGGTAGTGTCGTAATCTGTTGAGTAGAGTCAGGACTAGTAGGGGCCCGAATTGTCTGGTCTCGAAGCCTCAGTGTCTCTTGTATGTATAAGGTTAGGCATTTCTGCTCATCATATCTGAAGAAGTCTGTGAGAGTCTGGATCCCCCTAAAAAGGAAGTGGAACCTCCCTGTGATCTCCTAGTAAAAGGGGCAACATAAGATGTGTTCTTCTGTCTTGACATCTTGAATGTTGCAGAACTAGTAGATCCTATTTGATTGATCCATCTGGTGGTTGGTCTTGATCTGAAGCCTATGAGAACCCATTCTGAATTGGCCGAGGGAGATGCAAATGACATGCATCTAATGACAGAGCGTATATTGAGAATCGACAATAAACGCATCTCTCAGCTCTAAGAAGTGCTTATCATAGAAGGCCATCTTAGGGCGTAACCCACCATGAGGGTTTACCCAAGTGGTATGGATGAACTACCTATAAATGTCCTACCTGATGACCCTATTTAGCTCTTATTTGGTAGGTAGAAGGTGGCTAGGTGCATCCAAGGAATGCCTAAACGGAGGGATATGGTCCATTCTAATACCCACATACTCCAAAATATTGGAGACTCATGCGTACCAACCACGAGCTTGGCCCAGAGGGTCCAAAAGGGCAATAGCCTCTGAAGAACAATATGCCAAATACAGGTACCTGTTCCACCCCTCCACAAAGTCGGCGAAGCCCCAAATGTGATGCAAAAAGGATATCAAACCAAACATAGTCTTAAGCCTGAAGGGTCAGGCCCTGAACTCCACAAGGATGATGTGTCGGGGGACAGTCTGTTTGCACCTGATAATGCGCCATAGGAGAAGGGTCTAGACTCTGTCGGCTGAAGCCCAATCTGACTCAAGCAAAGAGGGCCCCTAAGTCTCAAACCCATAGAGAACAATAGGTCTAATAAGGGAGCCATTAGGGACATCTTGGAGGAAATTTCCTGAAAGTGGTGTCGAAAGTACTTTTACTTGAGAAGGGATAAATATCTGTAGCCCTTATTGAATCGAGGCTAGAGGGCGTGTCTCAAACTAAAATGGGGTTTAGATAATTGTACCCCCAAGTAAGTATAGGTGCTGGTGATCTTAATCTCCTCCCATCTGAAGAAGAAATGGAGGTGTGAATTCTTCAACCCATTGAAGACCATAACCTTGGTTGACTATCAACTGCCGAAGATCACAAAATGTATGTAAAGGATCCAACTGTCACTGTAACCCCTCATGAGAAGATGCTAGGACCACGTCATCAACAAACAATAGGATGGATATCATAACTTGGTGGAGAAGGTAATCATCATTGTCCTAGATATGCTCATGGAGAAAGGTCTCTAACTCATCAATGTAAATCCCAAACAAGGTGGGTGACATGGGGCAACCCTGTTTAACCCCAATGGTATTGATGAAATGTGATGTCCCGTGAGTAGTTCAAAGATGACCAAGGACTGTCTCATATATGCGCATGATGGCGGTCAAAAGGGTATCGAATATGCCAATGTCTCCAAGCCTCTGGAATAGGGCCTCCCCACATAAGTCAAACGCTTTCCGAAAGTCTACAAAGCAGCTAGACTTTAGATGAGGGATGTCATGCCTCCTCACAAGAGTAAAGATATGATCAATGGTCGATGAGCGGGTCGGAACCCTGCCTGTCCCCTAGCTTTGAGATGTCTCTGCTCCAATTCCTCCGAAAGATGCATATGGAGAACTGTAGCATATATCTTCAAGAATGTGTGGCCCACCATGATCGTCCAGTAGTTGTTGGGGTCAGAGTCGGTCCCCGATTTGTGAATTAGGTGAATAGTGTGATGTGACCAGGCCAGTGGAAAGCCTGTACGGACCACATGGTTGAAGAGATCAGCCAAATAACTACCCACACCACGAAACTTGTGCTTGAAGAATTCTTCTTGGAAACCTTCCTCATCCACTACCTTGCTACTCTTCATCACCTTAATAGCCTCTTTGGTGTTTCTGTAAGTGAATAAATGGAAAGAAGATGGTGGGGAAACAACTTGGATTTGCGGTTGCCTAGGGATATCATAGAGAGTGGACGTGTGGGAGAACATGGATCCAGGGCTGAGTTCTAAAGGGAGGGGAGATTGGTGGGGAAGGATGTTCTACCAAAAATGTTTGGGAGAGTGGATGAGGGAAGCACATAAGATTTGTCTCTTGAGAAATGAAGAGGCATTTCTTACGGTGAAGGAGACAACGATAGGAGGCTTTGAAGGTGGGGTAGGAGGAGTGAACATGGGTAAAAGTGTGTCAAAGATGGTAGTGAAGAGCCTTGCATTCCTTATAATACCACTTATTCATCATACAAGATCTCGTAATATTTGGTTGATGAGAAGTGGAATTAGGTTGGGTGGAGCTAGGAAAGGACTTGAGGGTTGCTTCCCAAATGATGGAAGAGAGGCAGGTGTACTTGGTGGCAACACAATCAAGAGAGAAGAAGTGGGCCTCGGATGGGAGTAACTAGCGGATAGGAAGAAAAGGTGTCAGGGTCCCCTTCATCAAATCGGAAGGTAGTACGAGGTGGTTTTTGAATGGGAACGATGGGAGGGGGGATATCAACCCTGAGAGAAAAGGAAAGATGAACATGGTCTGCAAGGGGAATGGGGGAACAAAGAGGTGACGAATGAAAGACAATAGGTTCTTGCTAGACAAGACATAGTCCACCACACTTGCGCCCCCTCCATGAGGTCTACATGTGAAAAAGCTAGAATCGGGAAGCAGGTGAGCCTGTTAAGAATCAACAACTCATGAGACTCCCCTAATTGTAGAAGGTGTGGATCATAGGCCATGGAAGGCCCCAAATCATCATGTGACATCCTGTGAAGCCCCATTGACTATGGATCTATCTCCTCAATGCATAACACGTCCTCTGAACAGTCATGGAGAAGGATTTGGAGGGCTTTGGTACAAGCATTGAAGTCACTTAGAAGAATAACTTCCCTAATCGTTAATTATTGGGTGATACCAGTGTACAGATCAATAAAAGGGTCACCATCCGGGCCATTATGGACAACATATGGCGAGGAAGCAAGAGGGAAGGAGAAAACTCAATGTAGATGTTGTTGGGGAGGGGGCATCACCTCTAATTTGAATCCACATAAACCGAGTGAACTCATCCGTGGCCACCACCAAATCCTGCTCCGGAGAGAATCTTTAATCAGACAAGCCACACCACCTGAACCCCTGACACCTCCCGAACTCCTCGTCTCTTGTCTACAAGTTGAAAACCATTGATACCCTGTGAAATATGGGAGAGGCCGCATGGGGCTAGCGTGAGTCTCAGTGATGAAGAGGATGTCCGAAGGCCCAAGAGCATCATACATTAGACCAGGAGATGACTAAAACGAGCCATTACCATTCCAGTAGCTAATGGAGATCCTTGTGCCTGTCGCCTTTCCCCACATGCCCGTCATTTTGAGGTCCCAGATCGAGATTCCCAACTTGGAGGAAAGGTGTCCCTGATTACTGCTCTGAGGTTCCAGATAACTACCCATTTCCCTGCTTATTGTGCTGCCATAACTAGCTCTCTAGAGCATTTGAGCTCCACCACCTGTGATCTGGTGAGATCTTCATCAAGGAATATCTTATATGGAAGAGAGAATAATAACTGTCCAGCTCAAAGGTCCCTAAGTTGATTAGATGTCCGACTTAAAATGAAGAGAAAGGGTGGAATTGGATTCTAGCCAAGCTCTATCAAGAGTCATGTCGGGGATCCTAGATTATCCTTGAGGAAATTGGTCCCAACAACCATGGGGTTTGGGGAGGAAAGAGGGAGAGGGAGCCACCTCACTTTGAGGTTCAAATCCCTAGCACATTTGGTACGCTCTTCAATGAGTTTAGCCTGGACGACCTCCTCAATTGTTGCTATAGGGGGAATTGTATTCCTGCCACTAATTGTGCCCACGAATGGATTTGTGTTTCCGTTTCCTACTTAAACAAGGCTTGTTGGGACCTGATCTATTCCTGTTTGTTTTTGAGTTCAAGAATTTTTGCGTGTAATGTGGTGTTGGGAGGATTAGGAGCATCTTGCTCCTTGTTGGTGTTGGTCAACTCCTTAAGTAGAACACTCCTTGATTCGACTGCGGCTATCTTGTTTATGAGCTCACCAACTTCTGTTCGGAGTGCCAAGTAAGTGGATTCCACACATTAAATTCTATTAATCATTTTCTGAAGAATGTTATTCTCAATATCATGGGAATTTTGTGCATCTAGTTTCAAGAACCCTGCAATAATCTTGGCATTTGCTTTCTTCTGCAATTGAGGGGTTTGTCATCCCTTCCTGGTCAACAAGAAGAAGCAAGAGAGGGGGAGAAGGTCGAATCGTTTGAATAGGGGTCAGAGAAACTGATACAAGAGGGGATTCTCTTGGATGCATGATAAACTATTGGGGACTAGCCACACTGCAAGAGACAGAAAGAAAGGGAAGAAAACAAAAATTGCTTAAACATAACATGATGATTAAACTAAAATGTAAAATAATAGCCTAATCTAATGCAAGTTTGCAATAAATAAATGAATAATGAAATAATACCCAAGCAACTAAGCAATGAAAATATGAAACCCTAATGTGCAAAGAGGGTTAGAAGAGCCTTAGCTGATTCAAAAAGGTCATTGGAATGTGTCACAGTGGAGACCGACTAAAAAGAGATGAGAAACCATTGCATGGAAGTCTAGAAAAATGTAGCATAGGTGGATTTGGCTAGACTGGGGTGCTTGGAGAAGGATAGGGGCACCTATGGGCACCCTAGTCTGCATAAATGCTTAGTAAACCCCTTCTAAGGTGTCACAAGAGGTTCACACTAGTTTTCCTTTTGTCGTGTGTATGTTGCTGTAAGATCACTGAGATCGCCGTAAATGTAGAATGAATGAATCACCTGCAAAACCCCAAACAAAGCATCAAAAGCATTTGAAACCCTAAAAAAGAAAGATACAAATCAAGGGGTCAGACTATCCTCAGCTACCAAAATGATGGACTTATCACTGAGCAATGCACTACATCTCAGACCCAATGTAGTTCTGTATGTGTGTGTGCGGAATTGTGCCCTAGGTTGCTCTTGTGTGTGTCACACTTGAAGTAGCGAGCAAGTAACTAGATGTAGAATGTAAATAATATGTGCATGGAAACAATAGAATCCCCTCCTATGAAGTGTGATGCAAATGAACTAGCCTTTGTCCCTTTGTGATGGAGCTAGATGGATGCAAATGGAGCTATAGATGCCTTCGATGGATGCAACCTTTGGTAGAGATAGTAATGTTAAGTGCTTGGTCCCTTATTATGGTCACATAACTTTATATTTATATGATTCCTTTGCTTCGAATTTAACAATTAACCCCCAAAAGGCCAACGACCAAAAATAGAAATTACTCAAATGGTTAGAAAGTTCCCATAAAGTGTGAGTAATGTATAAAGGGCACATGAGTGCCTAGAGAGGACAAGGGCGCTTGGCGTTGGCGTCTTGGCTGGGTGCTGGTGTTTGGGATGACAAATGACGAAGGGTAAAAATAGTGACTGAGCAAGTAAGAGTGCAAGACTGAAAGTTTCAACAGAAAGGAAAGCAAGATGGCCAAAGACATGGGTTAATCAATACTTTTCTAGCTTAGGAATCATATGAATAGTAGTATGTGATCGAGACTAGATAATTACCCAAAGTGCTTGATTTTGTGTCTACACATGAAAATGTAAACCTCCCTTTGATTTGTGGATTTACATTATAGATGTGCAACCGTGTGCAAAAATAGTAGTGTGAGGTTGTTTAAGGAGGGGAACTTAGTTAAGTAAGAGGTCTATTCAAAATGGCAAAAACCATGTTTGGATCTCCTTTGTCTACTTTAACCATAGAGGGGTTTTAATCATTTTGGCAAGCTTTCTATTAATAGAATGCTCGTATGAGAAATTGGTGTGACAAGATGTCAACGTGTCTTTTGCGATAGATGCACTAGGTTGTTTTCATTGCTTTTCTCCTTGGGAAAACTACAACTTGTTGGGAATGTGGGATGATGAAAAAGTAGAATTAGAAGTGATAAAATAGAACTAGGAATAATTAATTAAGATTAATATTTCATGGGAAATAGATGGGGGTAATGTAGGCTTAATTAATCAATTGAGAACTAATTAGTATGCCAATATTAGCTTGTAGAAGCTGTTGGGGGAAGTTTGAGACGAAAATTAGTGATTTTAAAGGTGATTTAGAGTGAGATTTAATTAATGAAGAGTCATTAATTAGTAAAGTGGGGATTCTTCGTAATTAATAATGGGAGTTATTAACTATCAAACTAAGAGTATTTTAATTAACAAAAGGTCGTTAATTAGTATTTGGAAGAGGGGAAATCAATTAATTAATAGAAATTTGTTTTAAATTAATACACTATTATGGGTGGTAGTGTTATTTGTGCGATATATGTTTAAATAGCACGACATATTTTAGGTGTCTACAAATTTGCTGAGAGGGTTTTGTGTGAGCAACATCCTTTTAAAGAAAGTAGTAAACACGATGGGATGATAGGAGGAATAGGAAGATTAATAAGAGGATTCCCCCACAAGAGACCA
This sequence comes from Taxus chinensis, assembly GCA_019776745.2. Classification (NCBI taxonomy): domain Eukaryota; kingdom Viridiplantae; phylum Streptophyta; class Pinopsida; order Cupressales; family Taxaceae; genus Taxus; species Taxus chinensis. Next base: position 166,122,446 of record CM034146.1, on the reverse strand, counting down.
TGCGGTGATAAAAGAAGGCGATGGACTCTAAAAAAGATGAGAAAGATCATGGCAGAAGGAGTTCCTAGTGGCACAAGAAATTTGAATAGATAAGGACTAGTAAATGTTGACCGATAGTCCACTTTAGTGGTTTTAGTGAATGGATCGATGGGCTGATTTCCCAAGTTGGATGACTATGTCAAAATGATATGCCTATATGATAGATGGTTGATAGGGTAAAAGAATATGAGGAAGACTGGAAAGTTAGATAGAAGATGGAGGGATAGAACTAGAGGGATGGGGAAAATGGTACAAGGGGGGGAAATGTTGAATGTCTTACACAATGATACGGTTCTAGATAATCTTTATTTGATATTAGCATAAAACAATAAAAATAATAATATGAAAAACCATAACACCAATGTTTGTAAGATGCTATGGGACTGACTCAAAAACAAAGTGCAATGTAATGCAATTAAGCATATAAACTAAGTAGGCGATATAACACCCCTAGGACACCTGGTACTGGTATGAAACGTACTTGGTATGGGTATGGCCCAAATACGTGCCTGAAAATGGCCAAGATATGGCCAGGAACATCTGGGTATGTCTGCAACCGTACCAGACTTGCCTAGCCGTATCCTAACCATTTCCAGGCCCAAAACTTGTGTTTTTTAATAATTTTTTTTCTAGTTTACATTTAATATATCATTACAATAGAAGTTACAGTTTTCATAGCACCATTATTCTACAGAAGGTACCAAATACAAGCCACCAAAAACATGGATAAAAATAACATGTATGAGATAAATCATAAATGTAATAAACACCTCAACTAGATATGGTAGGGACAAATGAAATTATGAATTTATGAGTAGTTGTGGTTATTTAGCTTGTTTTGTTTTTCATATGCATAATATGTGGCTAAATATATATATATATATATATATATATATATATATATATATATATATTGTATGGTCATATCCAATGCCGTATACGGGGCCAAATTTTATTTTTTTTGCTGTATTCGCGTATCGGATACTCCGTACCCATATCCATATCCAAAACGTATCAGGCTACTTAGCAAATAAACAAGCAAACATACAAACATAAGAAAACACACTCAAACAAACAATTGTTTAACAAGTGCATTTGATTTCTTTTTGTCACATTTACTACCCAAGTGATGTAGTTTGAGGATAAAAGAAACAATTTTTCCTCAACAAGGATTCACATAAGGGTGATGGATGTGGGATGGATGAGTTCTGAGTGATGACAAAACAATCCATAACCTGCCCTAGGCAACAATATATGTTGGGGAGATTTAGATGGAAAATGATTTCATTAGTTGGTGAGATGTTAATAACTGCATGGTTGAGTACTAGATAAGATTTTCAATTGTTTAGTGATTTTTTATTTTTGGATTTTTCTTTAAATGTTTTTAGATTTTGAGATTTTATAGATGTTTTTTGGATTTTTGATTTTTGATTTTTGATTGGTTTCTAAAAAGATATTCAATTCTCTTGATTATTTTGATAAGGGGTTAAGAACCACTAATGGCTGGTTGAAAGGATGCGGAAGTGATAGTGGTGATGACACTGGCTAGTGTCAGCAGATAGGCCCAAAAGTCTTCATGACAAGGTTATTAAGTGGTATGATAGTGATAGGATCTTTAAGAGGGAAGTTCTTTAATATACCAAGGTAATGAATGACAAAGATCAAACGACTACAATAGAGATCGTTGCCTCACGGTGAGTGTTGATAGACAATTATGGGTGATGTGCAAAAGGATGAAAAGAAAGGGACAAAAAACATCTGTGTGCAATTGAGGCCTTATTGTGATTGTTGATGTTTTTTTTTAATAATTTTGAATGTTTTGATTTTGGATATTTGATTTTTTTTAATTTGGATATTTTAAATCCTGTTCTAGTGTCAAGGACGATGATGATAGTGGATGAAAGGGGGTAGTTAGGATTCTAGATGGAATGGCTGAAAAAGATTCAAGCTGGAGTAGGATGGGATAGTCTAGGATGTGTTTAGGATTTGGGACCAACAATGTCACACCTTGTCAGAGGACCCAATAATGATGGTTGTGACCCCTTTTACGAGCGTGACCAACAGTTTGTGCTTCTCAAAAGTGATATTGACTCCAAGCTAAATGGTCATGTTGAGATCATACTTGATAAGTGATTTAGATTTATTCTACAATATTACTAGTGAAGGGGGAAGCTTGAGTTCCTTATCCATAGATTTTTGCACTTTTCGCCATATGCGACGTTTGTATTGGTTTTTGGTGCCAACAATAGAGAATCGGCTTTGTCAGGGCAATGATTTGTTTTGTTCTGGTTATGACCATACCATTTTTTTAAAATTTTAAGAAGATTTATAAATTAAAAAATTTAAAATATAAATATTCTAGCTTAGTAAACATGAATTAGGCACATAGTATGCATATAATAAAAACAATAACCACAAAAACACTATTGGTAAATTGATAATGCCAACTGAATGCCAAATGTATTAATAATATTAATTATTAAATCAAAATAGTATTCATCGTCATAATGCTCTTCACCGAGAGCATCAACATCGTTATGTGATTCATTAGAACTACAAGCAGTAACACAACCATTGCCAATCCTAGTAGCCATGGTATGTAGGTCTTATGACATTGAAGAAGTCTCCTTGTCAAGTAATCCAAGGTTTGAAATATGAGCATCCAAGTCATCGTGCTTTGGACATGTGAACATCCCACTGCTTAGTTTCCCTATACTTATACTCCATATTCTTTTGTGATAGATGACTCAAGTTGGAATGCACATAGACCCAACTATTTGGTATTTTTTGTTTGCTAGTTTGTTGCACTTGAATCAATAGATAAAAGTGTAAGTACTTCAGTTTCAATCGGAGGAAGATGAACTCACAAGCTACAAAGGCAAAATAAAAATAAAATTTATAAGTTAAAAACTCAAAACTTAAAACTAAAAGAAATTATGAAAATAAAAATTGTGATATGATTTTTATCGCAAGAGGCTGTAGGTGCACGGATCCTTTGTCATGGAGATAACACAATGTGAGTATCCTTGTACTTGGTCCAAAGAGTGATAAGGTTGTGACCCATGGAGGCTATGAAATTGTCAAATTCACGCACAAGTATATCTTCCACATGAGGACTGGGGAAGAGCATAGTGAATGCCATCTTATATCCTTCACCGAATTAAACATCCTTGTAGGGTTGCATCTTCTAGGGAAAAAAAGGACCTCAGTGCTATAATATCCAAGAATTAATGCGAAAGAAAGAGATGTGGTAGGGGGGACATTATTTTTCCATTGCTAAATGAAAAATGCTTTTACTTGCTGGAAAAATGTTTCGTTATTATCTTGATCTTTTACATTTATAAGGGTCTTCATCTTCTCAATGATTGAGTCAATGCTATAATAGATCTCTCGCAATCATATTTGATCCATGTTAGGAAATCAAATCATACTTTTGACAGTATTTGTGAAACTAAGCAAGTAATCTACACAAACCTATCACTCGTCATTTAGGATCAATATCTTCACTTTTAGGGCCCTTTTAGTGTTCAAATTCCTCCATATAGTCCGAAGGGTTCTGATAACCTTGTTGCAAAGTGCCTCTTGCGACTCGATAAGTCATCTAAGATCATTGTGTGCAATGTGAGTTGAATCTCAAAAACCTAGTAGGAAATCGAAAAAATAATATAAAGAAGTATGTAGCTTACATTGTTACAATACCATCTAATTTGTTGTTTAAATATAAAATTTGAAAAAAAAGTAGATATAATGTTTAAATTATAAATTTAAACATACTAAAGTAAATTTAAAAAGATCATTTCACTTACCTCCAACAAATCCAACTTCGAGAAAGTCTTGAACATGGCTTGTAAAATGTGATGGTTTGTGACATATATAGATCTCGTTGGCCTTGGCATACAACTCTTTAATCGATTCAATTTTGTTGCAAAATTTTTGTAGCATTAAATTGAGTGAGTGGATAACACAAGGTGTCCAATACATTCACCAACATATTTGTAGTTCTGTAATTTTTAGCATCATTTGTTATGACTTGGACAACATTTTGAGGCTCCACTGCCTCAATGGCTTCAATGAGAATGTTGGCTACAATTTGGCCATCCTTCACATTCCCCTCAAAATCATTAGCTTTAAAAAACATTTCCTCATTAGGGCACACTGCAACCATATTAATTGAAGGTCTATTTCTAGCATCTATCCATCCATAAGAAATGATGTACTTCTTATTTTGATCCATGAATCCCTAGGGAGATGTGCAACAAATTTGCAATTTTTATACTTTGGGCAATAAGCTGGTGTAAACCTTATCATAAGTTGGGCAATTATACTTGTTAGGGCCTCATTGATCTCTCTCACCATATCCTGATAATATGCTGACGTGACAACATATAAGGACAATGCATTGGTGTTCACACATTGCATGATGAGCTCATTGGTGATATGCCTAGGCTTGTATTAAAATGCGTTTTCCAAGTTTCCAATGACCCTTTTGTTCTTTTGCATGAAAGAGGAGAATCCTTCTCATCTGTGGGGAGGGTGTCACCTAAACTAGATGTTTTGCCACTGCAATAGAGGTATTGGTATGAGATGGGGCAACCGGTGGCTTCCTCAATTGAATCCTTTCTTTTACAAAAGTCGGCCTGATTTTAAGGAACCGTTGCATGTGCTTCTTCTTGCTCTTTGATGTACTCTAGAATTGATGATGTTGGCACTAGTGCATCCTTTATCCATGGGAAAGATTTTATGCCTTGGCCAAGTATTGCATACGAATGGGCTTTCACCCGAATCATTGATCTAACATTGCAACCATTCTGTACCCATATGTAACTCCCACCACCTAAAACAGTAAAACCTACTCTAGCATTTGTGGCATACTTCTAAAGCGACAAATATGGATCAGTCTTGAAGCAGGGTTTTGAATGATGGAAAATACTTGTTGCGAAGTTAAATTTTTTTAAAACCAACACAATATTAGCCTTAACGAAGAAAAATTCCATAGGGCATAACCTACTGGGACTTGTTGAATAAATTACTAAAAAACAATAAAAACAAAAAGAAAGAAAGAAAGGAAGGTGAGAAGATTGAAAACTAGAACAAAAAATTAAAAAAACAATTTAAAAGAATCCAATCTTACCTTCAATTCTAGAATACCCCTTTCAAGAATTCTCTATCACCTTAACAGAAAATGTGTAGTCGTATTGGCATTGAAATATGTTAACAAAGTATTTGGATCATTCCTTGATAAAGTTTCAACCCTAACTGAGTAATGAGACCTAAGTATGCAATGAGAGGTAAGCGATGTTTGTGTTTTCGTTTTCGTAAAATGATAACCAAGTGTTGTTTTTGTGTTTTAGGGTTTCTTTTGTATCTTTTCGGTTATTTTTCATTATTCAAAGTCAATGAGTGAAAAAATTGGAAAGAAGGCAAAGCCTAGTGGTTATGCCTCAGGATGGTCTAGGTACATTCAAATCCTTTACCTGAAGGATTTGGGTGTACCCTCAATGAATACATGGCTGAATCATACACGTACCTATTTTGGGCATGTACTAGATCAGTACTGTGGTGGGGTGGGAAGTGAATCCGACTACTTGCATATCAAAATTCAATAAATTCACTGGAAAAATCTCTAAAGAAGAAGCATGGGACGATACTAAATCACCTTGGAATGGGCCAAATGCTAGCAGAAATGACTGAAGAATGGGGTAGGAAGGACATATTGCACAAAACTATTGAAGGCGCAGATATAACAGACATGCATGTGAAGCGCAGTGGTGCTAGAATGATGTCTGAGATGAGTGAAATGTATGTTAGCAAGGTGTTGAAGGAAACATCCCAAACTGATGAGGCGTGCGGGTTCTGTAGAGTAGTTACATGATATAGAAGGATAATCGAGGCAAGGTTGACACTTCCAATCACACAATTGAGATGCTAGCTTTGTGTAATGTTTTATTCAATTAGAGGAATAACGGTTCATAGAAGCAAAATGATAAATTGACAGGGATTGGAGATGGGTTTGAAATGAATAAATGATCCTCATAATAACTGTCTCAAGCATTGGGTTGAGTATGTTGTTCACAAACAGGTGTTGCGTTGAAACAAAATAGTGACCTCTAGCGATAGAAATGTGATAATAGATAGGATATGGGAGGACTCTAGGTGGTAGATAATTCCCAACAATGACAAGGTAGAATAAATGGATGGAATGGGGAGGGAGAGGTTGGGAAGGGGGAAGAAAGAGAGGAAGGGAGGGAGCAAGGGAGGGATTTGGCCAAGGCTGTAAAGGAGGTAACAAAAGCAAATAAAAAAATTAAGATTTGAAGATTCAGTGAAAAAGGCAAAGTTCTTACTTGGCGCACCAATCATACCTAAGATTTATGACACTTCAAACATCCATAAGGGCTCCCCCTTAGATCTATGATAAAAGCTAGTGTTTCATCAACCTACAACCTTACTACCTATCTAGCAAATAGTACAAAACATTTGGTTGGGAATACAAGATCTTATGTGAAGGTCTTAACATATTTTTTCAACAAGATGAAGATCCATCTTGCTAATGAGTTTTGATACAGTTGTTGACAAGAATTCTAATGAAGGAAGACATCAAGATTGTACGCAGTCCCAGAAAACCTAGGTAGTTGGTACGTACCCTGTAGGGCATGGGTAGAGGTACGGTACGTACCTAGTACACAATACGTGTATGGTATGCCCATGGTACATCCAACAGTACCCAGGTACACCTAGGTACTTCCTAGGAAGTACCCAGGTGTACCCGGGTACTACTGGACATACCCTGGCTGTACCCAACCATACCCACAGTAAAAACAACAATTTTTTAAATTTATTTTTTGGGGGGTCAATAAAGGTCAATAGATGGGATTACATAAATGATTCAATGGTGGTTGTACCTAAAACAATGGCTGAAACTGCAACAGTTGAGATTAGTTTGGGTAACGTAGGATTAAAAAATCTCCTTTGGTCGAGAGATTTCCACCTATTCCATACTCTGTAATAGGATGCAATTTTATTTACTCTTGAACCATTTTAAACATTTGAATAAAAAATACAAAAATGATCCAATGATAATATATATTACAATAATGTAAGAGTTATACCTGGTGCAATGTAGCCTATAGATCCTTTGAGTGCATTTGTAGAAGTCAATGAATCCACTGAATTTCCAAATATTAGTTTGGTGATGCCAAAATCTGCTATATATGGAGTCATATCATCTCCTAACAACACATTATTCGGTTTCAGGTCACAATGAATCACTTGCACAAAACAATGATGGTGTAGATATGCAATGCCATGTGCTATCTCAATTGCTATTTTAACTCTGTCATTCAAATTTAATCTACATTCTTCATCTGCTTGAGGATATAGCCATTTCTCCAAGCTTCCATTTGACATGAATGGAAGGACCAATGCTCTAAAATCAAGGTTGGAACAAGCAGAAATAATTTTGATCACATTGCGGTGCCTGACTCTTTTTAACACATTACATTCTTTCATAAAACTTTGGTGAGCATTCTCATCTTGAAAATTGAGCACTTTAACAACAACATATGTACCATTGTGTAGAATCCCTTTATAGACGGATCCAAAACTACCAACCCCTAATAGATTCGTCTCCATAAACCCACCAGTTGCCTCTACAAGTTCTTCATATGAAATTTTTGGGGGTCCTACATTGAGGGCAAGGGTTTTCTGGATAGTAATTTTATTCCAATAAGAATATAGGAACAATAATAAAGACATGATGAAGATTGAAATGCCAATCACAAGTGGTACCATTACCTTGTTGGAGATTGGAAATTTTGTGTGTTTGGAATGAGAGCATGGCTGCAATTTTATCCATGTACCACAAAGACCAAGATTTCCCATAAATGCAGACTCATCATGTGTTGCGAAAACCCCTTCCCTTGGAACCTCTCCTACTAATCTATTTGAAGAGAGATTGATATGCTTAAGGGCTTTCATGTCTTTGAAATCCACTGGGATTGCACCTGACAAATTATTGTTTGAGAGATCAATGTTCTCAAGATTTTTCAAATGTGTAAGTGATGTTGGTATTGGGCCATCAAATGAATTCCAAGAAAGATTCAAATATTGCAATTCTATGCAGCTTGATAGTGTGGCTGGAATACCACCTGAGAATCGGTTGACAGACACATCTATAACTTGGACCATTACCATTTTGCTCATTTTTAAAAGAGAACCCTCTAACAAATTGTTGGAAATGTTGAGATAAAATTGGAGGTTTGGAAGACCCACAACTTCTGCAGGGATGTTTCCTGTCAGCTTGTTGTAAGATAAGTCCACCTCTTCCAAAGTTATGCACCTCCCTAAGCTGGCTGGTATTTTCCCTGAAAATTGATTGTGATGGAGATGAAAGTCTCTCAGTTGTGGAAGATCGCCAAGACTATCTGGAATTTTCCCTGAAAGCATGTTTTTACTTAATGATAACAACCCAAGCCTTTTCGCTTGACCCAAACCTTTTGGAATACTTCTATGTAAGTTGTTTCCATCCAGAGACAATATTTCAAGACTGGGAAGTTGATTGAGTGTGGATGGAATTGTCCCGTTGAGACGATTGTTGTCTGTGACAAGTAATGTCAACCCCGTGAGGTTGCCAATGCCAACTGGTATCTTTCCCTCGATATTATTGAAGTCTAATGCCAAATAGGAGAATACTTTTGATAGGTGGCTAAGTGAAGAGGGCAAGATGCCATTGAAATGGTTTTTTGACAAATCTAATTCTTCTAAATAGGAGCAATTAGTGAGGGCTGTTAGAATAGACAAACCGCTGCTTCCGCTCACCAGATAATTGCCCCATAAATAAAGCCCCTGAATGTGGAGCAATTTACCAAACTCCAAGGGTACCACACCGCTCAGTTGGTTACTCTCTAATTCAAGCCATTGAAGGAGAGTACAATTAGAGAGGGAGCTCAGGATTTCTCCACTGAGTTGGTTTAAGGACAAAAACAGTTCTTGCAACTCTGATAGTTTGCCAAACTGCGAGGGAATGCGGCCAGTTGAGTGGTTGCCATATAAATAGAAGAGTTGGAGTTAAGTGCAGTTGGAAAGGGCATCGGGGATTGTACCTGTCAGTCGGTTTTCTCCTAACCTAAGCCAGGTGAGTTGAGTAAGCATACCCAATTCAACAGGAATTCCACCATGGAGTCTGTTTCTACCCAAATCCAAGACAGTTAAAGAGGACAAGTTTATTAGGGAGGCAGGGATTGGGCCTGTCAGTTGGTTCGCTCCTAACCCAAGCTTCTCTAAATTCGGGAGAAGGCCGAGCTGGGAGGGAATGATGCCGCTCAGATAATTGACGAGTCAATCGAAGCATTCGTAAGCAAAAAAGGCTTACCGAGATGAGGTGGAATTTGACCGTAGAAGGAGTTATTGGAGAGGTCGAGAATTCTGAGGAAAGAGAGATTAGCAAGAAAGGGAGAGATGGAAGAGGCTGCTAAAGACATACCTGTGACATTCAAAGAAACCACACGCTGTCTGCGATGAGAGCAGGTAATGCCAGTCCAATTGCAGGCACTGCCGTTGTGAGACCAATCAGAGAGAGAATTAGCAGCTGCGAGGGAATGCTTGAAGGAGAGAAGAGCGTGTTGGTCGGAATAGTAAGAGGGAGAAAAATGCGAGATGCAGGCAGGAAGTGCAGAGAGAAACAGGACAAGGAGAGAAAACCATCTTCACCAACATTAACACACAAGCCATCTTCATTACCATCATCGTCATCTTGATCGTCGTTCAGCACTTTTGCTGCATTGAACTAAGTAGAATGAACATATATACAACTTCGGCTCGTAGAAGTCTGGTTGTTGTCATCAATTGTCAATTTTTTTTTTTAAATAAGATAACTGAAGTGCAATATTCCACGTCAACATTGATCGGTTAAAATAGATCGCCAAAATTTTCATTTGGCCATTTACTTTAGGTAAAAGAGTCATTTCTTTCTTGACTCATTTCCTATCATGGAAATAAGCGAGTCCCCATTTCTCCCTTGACCTGTTCCCACCATGAAAATGACTCCCCATTTCTTCCTTGACCTTGACCTCTTCCCACCATGGAAATCACTCCCCATTTGGCCCTTGACCTTGACCTGTTCCCACCATGGAAAGTAGTATTAAACTTTGAGACTTTGACAAATTTTAATATTATTAATAATGTTTTCCTCATTTACTTTATGTCAAGTGTAACTCATTCCCCATTATGGAAATTACGATAGATTTCTCCCATGACTTCTTCTCCACCATGGAAAATAGTGTTAAGTTTTGAAACTTAGACTATCTTTATTATTAATAATTTTTTCGTTCCGTGGTTTACTTTATGTTAATGAGTCATTTCTTCCATGATTCATTTCCCACCATGGAAATGACTCCCCATTTCTCCCTTGACCTTGACCTCTTCCCACCATGGAAATCACTCCCCATTTGGCCCTTGACCTTGACTGTTCCCACCATGGAAAGTAGTATTAAACTTTGAGACTTTGACAAATTTTAATATTATTAATAATGTTTTCCTCATTTACTTTATGTCAAGTGTAATTCATTCTCCATCATGGAAATTACGCTTGATTTCTCCCATGACTTTTTCCCCGCCATGAGATATAGTGTTAAGTTTTGAAACTTAGACTATCTTTATTATTAATAATTTTTTCGTTCCGTGGTTTACTTTATGTTAATGAGTCATTTCTTCCATGATTCATTTCCCACCATGGAAATGACTCCCCATTTCTTCCTTGACCTTGACCTCTTCCCACCATGGAAATCACTCCCCATTTGGCCCTTGACCTTGACCTGTTCCCACCATGGAAAGTAGTATTAAACTTTGAGACTTTGACAAATTTTAATATTATTAATAATGTTTTCCTCATTTACTTTATGTCAAGTGTCAACTCATTCCCCATTATGGAAATTACGCTTGATTTCTCCCATGACTTCTTCTCCGCCATGGAAAATAGTGTTAAGTTTTGAAACTTAGACTATCTTTATTCTTAATAATTTTTTCCTTCCGTGGTTTACTTTATGTTAATGAGTCATTTCTTCCATGATTCATTTCCCACCATGGAAATCACACCCCATTTCTCCCTTGACCTAATACAAATAGTGACAATCTTTAATAAAATTTAGAGTTTTTTCTTTTGTGAATTTTGGAGGACCAATGTGATATAAATAAAATTTGAATGGATTACTTAATAATATTCCCTCATAATGCTTAGTAGTTAACACTATGAACTCACCTATCATAACCAAATAATTTCTCCGTTGAGCCATTTATATTGCAAAAAATATTTCACAATACTACTTAGAAAAGAATTAGAATTTATGTGCATCTCTACAACTTATTCTCAATCTTTCTTGAAAATAGTGTTGAGTTTTCAAACTTCAGACTAGTCTTTATTCTAAATAACTTTTTCTCCGTTTTACTTTATGTTAATGGCATTTAGTCCATTTCATTTCCCAATGGAAATACACCCCATTTCTCCCTTGACAATACAAATAGTGACTTAGATAAAATTTAGAATTTTTTCTATGTGAATATGTTGGAGGACCAACTGTGATATAAGTAAAATTCGAATGGATTTCTTAATAATTTTCAATAATGCTTAGTAGTTAACACTATGAACTCACCTATCATAACCAAATAATTTCTCCGTTGAGCCATTTATATTGCAAAAAATATTTCACAATACTACTTAGAAAAGAATTAGAATTTATGTGCATCTCTACAACTTGATTCTCGATCTTTCTTAATTTTCAATTCAACAAGTCTGTTTAAATGGAGACTAACTCCATTAAATTAAGGCATTTAGTCTTTATACAATTGTTAATACTTTACTAGCATACCTATCTTATAAAAATCTATGTAAGATATGTTGAGAGGTATAGTTTATTATATTAAATTTTAATAAAATTATATTTGTAAAAAAAATTCTTAGGTAAGCTAAGTGCAAATTACATTTCTATTTTTTTTTCTTATGTAATTATTTAAGTGCATTAAGTGAAATTACAAAGTAAAACATTTTTTTAAAAATAAAATTACATTTGTATTTTTTTTCCTATGTAAGTTAAGTGCAAATCACATTTCTATTTATTTTTTTCTTATGTAATTATTTAAGTGTAGTAAGTAAAATTATAATTTTTTTTCTCGAACATGTGCACGACATTAGACTCTTTCACTCCATATATACAACTGTAGATACCTCTCGGCATAATAATAGATGGATGATAATGATTACAAGATATGCACTAAACTATTTTATTTAAAAGGCTTTTAGAACAATTTAAACGGATATAATTGGAAACATTGACCCAATCTACGAAGGAGACCATAACTACAAAATTAATCTTACATAGTTCTTCACTTTTAATTGGATGTTATATTTCTTTTCATTGCTCCACCATTGAAATGAGAGTCTCTCTTAATACACTTTGCTTCAACAAGGACTAGAGTGTTTGAATGCTCCAATGAGGCCTACCCTTATGTGAAGGAGCAACCAAATGCTGATTTCCTTGGTTGTGTGCTTCTTTGGTTGACATTTTCTTTTAAGTTAGAGGGGCATCATTAATATGCGATGATGCATGCTCCAAGTGGATATCGTTTATCGATATGTTTAGTTTTTCATGTCTTTACTATACTTGGAACATAATTAGAGATGATTACTTATTCATTGCACATTTGTGTACTTGGCACAAAATTAGGGAAGTCATCATCTATAAAGTATATATTCATCTTCTATGTCATTTAGTGAAAGCATCACAATATACCTCTTAAAATCATTCTTTACGGGATTTAGATAATACAATGTTCTATCCACTATAACAAACAAAAATAATTCCTTGTTTAGACGTGTAATAAGTTATATATTATTGGAGATTTAATGAATATTTGATTTATTTATGTAACATTGAGACAAATTATTTTCATGTAACAATTGTTATTATGAATTTGTGTTACAAATTATTGATGAAATGTAAAAAATTGACATTCTAGCATATTCAAATAATATAAAAAAATACAATATTCTAGCATATCAGGAGTGTAAGAAAATTTTTATTGATGAAATGTAAACATTGAGGGTGATTACATTCAAAAAGAACAAAAGAATAGTAAACTTAATTATTGATGCCAATATGCTTGAAACGACTTTTGTTTTAGCTACAAATTGGTTTGATTCAAGAACACAAGTGCAAGGCCCGTGGAAGGATCTACATGATCGAATGTAATTCCATGATGATTCTACATGTTAATGTGAAAACATAGAACTTAAAACATAAATTCAAAAACAAAAAATAATGCAACCAATATGCCCACTACGTTGTTAGATCCCATAATACTATATAAAGAGTGAAATTCATTATTATTCTCTTTGATTCCATCATAAGAAGGCATTAGCAACAATGTCTTTATGCATCACCTTGAGGGATAATATTATGTCTTATACATGCAATTCCATCTAAATTTTTGATTAAACACAAAATTATTCGGGTGAAAACTAAATAAAAACAGAGTTAGAAAAACATCATACTAAATCCCTGTCAAGAAGACTCAACGGGAAAGAAAATTACCTATATGCAAGTGAAAGTAAGGTGAATGTAGACAAGTAAAATTTGTTGCCACATTGCTTAAAAAAATGTCATCATTTCGACTTGGACAGAAAATACATGAAGAATGTGATAATGATCAAATGCCATCTAAATGTGTTATATTTAGTTTTGACTATGTTTCCCTCACTTTCCACATTTACATTTTGTTGGCATGTGTATCCAGCACTCCCTGTGAGTTTCGTGACATGGACTAACCGCCTCTCGTAGATCCTAACTCTGGTGATTGTAGCAAAGACTAACACCTATGGGTTTTGGTCTAATGACAATCATGGTCCAACAAATGGTATCAGAGTGACAGGTCTCGAGTTCGAAACTCACTTGGGTAATGTTGAGGGGGAGATTGTTGGCATGTGTGTCCAACTATCCCTATGAGTTTCATGACATGGACTAACTGACTCTCGTAGATCCTAACTCTGGCGATTGTAGTGGAGACTAACACCTATAGGTTTTGGTCTAATGCCAATCGTGATCCAACACATTTGAATAGGGTGTAGACATCACTTTTTCACCTCTAAGTGACCTGACAAATATTAAATACACTATTATTATTCACATTATTATTACTATCATCCATCTTCCTTATAATCGAATTTACTATCATAAATTTTAGTTTACCCGTGTAGAATCTTATTTACCTTCCCTTAATCACCTAAAACCAACCTAGCCTAAATCACCCTAACCATCCTAACCCCATAACCTCTTCCTACCCGGATTCCTAATCTCCCACCGTTCATCAAACAATTTTAATCCCTAGATGGCAAGTGGTTTTAACCATTTTCCATATTTCCTTTGGTTTTTAACATTTGCGGATAAATCGACGACAATCTGTGATTTCCAACGATCATTGTGGACGCCTTCGATTCTATATAAACCACCTTCCTCCCCATTTTTTACAGTTAGATAGGTTACACGGACACACTAGATTGTTGTTGGATTTCTGACTCCCTGTACGACATCACTATGTTGCTAGACACCTACACTCTGATGCCATTCCTTGGAGAAATCTCTTTAAATCATCGGTCAGCCACTTAGATCTGCGTCATCCTCTAGAGCACTTAACAAGGTTAGCATATTTCTCTTTATCATTTCCAATTATATCTTGCATCATTTATAGTCTATAAACCATCGTCTATGTCATCCTCCATAGCCACTTTACATTTAGTCCCTCATTTAATCATTTGATCAACTTTTAGAATATTTGTAGTTTTGTCAATGATCCCCGTTGATTCCCAATTGTCGTTGATCGGTGTCTTGATCACCATTATCTCTCATTAGCCCTTCAAACATATTGTGATGCCCATTTCCTAGATCTTGTCTATTTCTAGAGTCCTCTTAAACCATCTTAGCATTGCTAAACTTTATTTTGCATCAAACATAGTTTGTTTGATCAAAATAAGCCTTTTTGTCTATGATCGCCATCAATTCTTAATCGGTGTTGATCTAGTCATTTTTTAAAATTACCATATCTTTATCAATATGTTTTGGCCTAATCTATTGTCTTGCAAGATGTATTCTTTATAGATGATTGTTCCAGGTACCTCACACCCCATCACAAGCATATACGACATTCCGATCATCCAAAAATGTTTCGTGTGAGAACAATTTGATATCTCCAATGAGCTTAGAATGTGTGCCATCACACTCACACCAAAAATAGAAGACATCGAAGATCAACTCGAAGTGATACGTGAAATACAAGACGTAGCAGAACAAACTTGGTTCGACTATTTCTTGGACTTCGAGATCGTTATAGCCCTAGCTTAGGCCATCTATAATGCAGAGTAGGATCTCTCCATCCCCCTTGAATTCTTGTTATCATTATCTTATCTTGTTATCATATCACTTGATTGTACAACATGATTTGACACCCTTCAAGAAAGCCCTTTGGATTCCTAGGATTAACCTTTGCCGAAAAAGTCGTTAAACCATCATCTAATACTTGTCTTGTCTAGTTTTCTCTTGTGTATAAGTCTTCTTGTTTTGCGAAAGGAGTCTCTTGTATTGTTTGTGTATCCACACATTCTAAAATTGCATTTGTGGGAGCAGGTATTGGTAAACCCTACTTTATTTAGAGTTTTTGGTATTTCAGCATAATAACAACTAATTGGAAAATCACCATAAACATCCTAGCATGCATGGTGGGACCCTTAGTCCCATTTTTATTTAGATTTCATATCTTTTTGTTTCTTTTTTTGTTGAATTCTCTAACCTTTTAGCTTGGAGTGTTTTGTTGCCACTATTTCAAAAATGCATGATTTTTAAAAAAAAAGTTATAGCGATCAAGTGATCACATGTGCATCCTTTCCTTTCATTTTTCCTTTCAACATTGCATTTTGTATGATTTATTTTCATCAAAGTAAACATTTATTTTGAATCTTAAAAATGAACATACATATTTACTTTCTCACATAACTTAATTAGGATTTAAATGAATTGCATTCACAAAACTGTCTTCACACACAACCAAACCACATATCACATAAAATTTGTATTTAAATAGTCCTTCCCAGGTGGACCTACTTGGATTTCATCTCCAAGAGGATAAGCTGAATCGATGTTTTGATCGAGTATAAACACTCTGGTGGGTGATATATCGACTAAGCACTTGACACCCTTATCGCTATGAGACTATGAAGTGAGGGGGTAGGCCCCAATATCATGCCTCATACTGACACAAACATAGATCTCAGGCTCTCATACCTTTGGGTATATCGAGGACCTGACCTTAAACTCACCTAAAACTAGCCTTAATTGACCTTCTCTTAGTACCCTTTCAGTTAGTTTTCATTTCACATTTTTTCTTAAATTAATCAAGATAATTAAAATTTGTGTGACTTGTCTTTAGTTATTTTAAATTTTTTCTTCATTGATTTTTTGATTAATTCATTGTTTTAACCAAACAAAAATTGCATCTTCAAAACACCGACAATATGAAAAACCCTCTTCAACGATCCCTAGATACTCTAGAGTACCATCTTCAAGATATTTTAGGTGTAATCGATCAATATCGATGACATTTAGAAACTGATCCAGAACCTCCACATTCTCTTAGTACTCAGTCAGCCACATCAGAAATTCCAGATCCACTTAGCCCACGATTTTTAGATAAGGGTGATCCAATCTTTACAAAAATTATGGATTTTAACTCGGTATCCCTTAATGCTTACCTTGCCTCTCAGGGTGTCTTTCTTTAACAACCAAAGCTAGAACAATGCCCTCTCATTACTACTATTACCTTCAATCATTCTTGACTCACTGACCCTAATCACGAGCATGTTATCCAACAAATACATCCCTACTCCAATATTATTGAATCAAAAACTTCAGTCCTTGTTTCATCAACTCTTTTCGCTATGTTAGCATTTGGATTTACACACATGCAAATGACATCAAACAGTATGGGAATGAAGTCCCTCCTCAATGAAGGTGAGGTTTCCTTTATTGAAAACCAAAACTGTATTTACATTTGTACATTCAAAATTTTATGTGGGGGGTGTTTTGGAACATCTATGGAAAGAAAAGTGAATGAGCGAGATGGAATAGAATGAAGGAAAGGAATGGAAAGGAATGAATGGAAGGAACATGAAAGAGTTAGGTAAATGCAAATCCTAATATTGCATGGAAAAGAATGGTAAATAACTAACACAAATAAATCGGAGTTTGCATCAGTTAAACGAGAATGAGTAAAAGGGAACACACATGAGCAAGTAGATAATCAGAGCTTGATCACTGTGAACTAGAACAACATATTAGTAGCATTGACAATAAGATCCAAGACAATATTTGCATGCAAGATTCAAACACTAACATCTAATGAACATAAGAACATCAAATGCTATAAGAGACAATGAATGGGACACAAAGTTCATATTTCATTAACTCCAAAATGTCTTCTCAAAGAACACAAAGTTTCTTTCTTTGAAGTAAAGCTTGCATACAAAAGTATTTTCTTCTCCTCTCTCAAAGTCATACTTACAAATGAGCCCCTGACTTCCTTTTATAACCCAAAAGTTGGTTATAAAGTAGTTAGGGTTTTACATGAACATTAAATAGGGCATCTTAAGTGACTTTGAATTTCTCAACCAACTTTATTAAAAGTAACTAAAATCGAAATCACTTAAGTTATCCAAAATTTTCCAAAAGTGAGTTCAATGATAACACCATTTTAAAATATCACTTTTTAAAACATACGACAAAAACCAGTGCCTTATCCATTGAAACAGGGTCCACCTATCTCAATCATATGAGAAATGGACTCTCCCACTTCACTAGATACCAAGAAAACTATCTCCTCATCCCGTCGATGAAATTAGGATCCGCCACCTTTTCCAATTAGGATATGAACCTTCCCAATGTTTCGAACATATTTTCTTCTTCTAGAGGTTCATTTGATCGAAGAATAACCTCACAAAATACCTGCAATTCCAAGATCCTACCTGGAATATCATTCAGATTGACCATATTTGATTGAATATTCTCAAACAAGTTCTTTAATTTGATGCAACGTTCCATTGAAGCTGAAGAGAAATTGATGGTGGGAGTATACATGTCTTTGAACAATTGTGAAAATTGCTCCTCCACATGTTCTGATGAATACCTTTGATTTTTCTCATTTACAAGATCACAAGGGATCTCAGCTATGAACTCCTGAATCAAGGCGAGTGAAGTGAAGGCTTCATTGCATACACTCTCATAATGGATCATAGAATCCTCAAGAAGTGTCTTTCTTGATTTGAGATGTAGACACCAAAGAAAGCGTGTCCCTCGACATTCAAATTTGAGAATTCCTTCAATGGCTAAAGTTGAAGATTCCATACTTGTCATCTCCTATAGACTAGGCAATATCTCATCCAATTTTGATATGTTAGAAACAAAAGTTTCCTTGAAAGAAAGAATTGGATCAAGATACACGCTAATATCTTCGTGAATCTTAACGATTGTTTTGATCATCTCTTTACCAAAAAAGAGAATCTCTGAAAGCGAAAAATTAGTGACATGACCCAATGTGTTTATTTCTTTTGAAAAATTGAGAGTTTCTTCATCAGGGGAAGCCACTGCATCGGGTACTGGGAAAGTGGTTGATATGGGATTTATCAGATGTTGAACATATTCCACCAATTGATTCTTTTTAGCCTTGAGCTGAGAGTTCTGAGACTTATATTTCTCAAGCCTCTTTAACATGATATCTATTGAATCCTTGGCCATTGCTATGTCGCTTTCTAATGTGGACTTCCCAAGTCCAAGTCTGGAAACTTCATAATCAACAGATGTCATGGCATCACGTTCCTTGTCAACTTGTGGGATGGAAAGATCCACAAATCTGTTTCTGTCATCATCCACCATTATTCGGAGAGCACTTTAGGTTTCTTGGGAATGAGGTCATTTGAAAGCTTGAAAAGGGCATTGAAGTCAATGTAAATTTCCTTGACAACCCTCTTCCTTTTCTTGATTTCACAATCAACCTAAAAAGGAGTATCGTTCACCACTTCCGCATACAGAATCCTGGAGCCTGAAGCAACATTTCCATTGTTCTCAACATCATTATATTCTACAAGAATCCTTTCCACGAGCTCAATTTAGAGAAATAACCTCAATATCTACCTCTTGAACATTAGGGAGATTTTGAGAAATCTCTTCATGAATTGTAGGTTCAGAAGTGTTCGATATTTGGACTACTTGCACTTGAGTGGACTCTTGTGCAAGGCATGGCTGAGGATTGTTTGTTATGAGCTTCTGTGAACTATCAACAATGTGAGTAGAAGAATCTCTACTTGAAGTGGAAAATCCTGATACACGCTCTCTTCCTTCACTAGGGCTAGGACCCTTAGATTTTTCACCTCGTGACACCTTCTTTGGTGAAGTGGATTTTGGTAAACCACTCCTTTCTTGTTTGACGTGTATGACTAGATGACACAGAGGTTGATTGAGAAGAAGCTTTGGTTAACTGGAGACCTCCTCGAGTTGGCAGTTTTTGTAATCCTGAGGTATGATCTTGGATTTGATTGTAACTTTACAAGTTCTCTTTCATACCAAGATATGCTTCTTTTGAGAATCGGTTGATTCTTGCTATCAAGAGAAAATTCATCTCTTTTGGTCCAATCAATTCATGGCAACTAGGTAAAAGAAACTGCATCATATGAGGGATCAATAACATCTTCATCATCATCCACCAATGAATCTAGAGGGTTTTTGATGTGAAAGGCCTTGATCTGAGCAAGGGTTAGGTGGGAAAACTCTCGCCTTCTCACTTCATGTTCGTCGGAACAGGTAGCCCAAAAATCTTCCATGGTAGGGTTGTGTTGATACTTTTCCCCAAGCATCTTCTGCATATATCCATTGATATCAAACTAGAATCTCTTCACATATGGATGAATAGTGATGAGGGAAAACTCTTTCTCCATGAGTTGTGCACTGAAGAGATTTGGACATTGGTATTCCCCAATTTGGATTGGGAAATGAATTCCTGAACGATGCTTGTCACTGAGAAGACAGTGAACTTGGAATAGTTGTCGCACAAGCTCCATTAATGCCCACTTGTCACTGACATACTTAGGAAGCTTCCATGGAGTACCCGCAAAGCCGCTCACGCGAATATAGGAAAAGGATGAAAATTGAATAAACCATGTTCCCCATTGGGAAATGACATCCATGGCCTCTTTGGAGAATATTTCCTCTGTATTCTGATTCAAGTTTCGAATCACGTGGAAGGTGAATGCATCGTTAACTCTTCTGAAATGATGAGAGCTATTTTTGAAACTTAGCTATGGATAATAATGGAAGACATTATTTGATGGACCCATGACTCCTTTCGTTTCGAGTCCCGAAAATAGCTTTCTTCTAGCCACTGCATAAGTCAGGTATGATGTCATGTAGAAACATCCAGTCATCTTCACTTCGATCAATTGTTTGTGAAGGGTATCACTGATGATGGTGGCCCAATCCACAAACTCTCTCTTGGAAAGGATGATACAGATAAATTGATACATCCATGGGTGGAAAATATTGGCAGAGGGTAGACCGAAGACTCAACTCAGGAGAGTGATCATGTCCCTGATTTCCTCCATGAACTCAATGCGATATAGATCCTTAGGAAACCGGTCAACTCGAGGCCTCTTGGTCACTAACCAGTTGTTATTAACCATCTTGCTCCACCTAAGGGGTTCTTCATCCCAAAATTCTTGTGTTGACTTTTGAGTGATGTCAACATTCTCAGGGAAGTCAGGTATGCTGAGTAACTCCTAAATGTGCTCTGGTGTGATTAAGAGGAAAGGATCACGATTATCTTTATAAATTCCTCATCTCTCAGGATCATAATGCTCCGCGCAAGTGATAACCAGCTCTGGGCATTGCACCGAGACCAGAAATGCCACTGCTTGCGGTAGACCGCTATGGTAGAGCCTATCCGAGAATATGGTTTTTCCTTCAGCTTTCACCCGATCACAAAATTGTTGCACATTGATGTGACCAAGATTTGTATCAGTGATATTGTCATATGCAGACTTAATAGAACTGGGAGGGATGATTCCTTGGAATTCATACTTGAGCATGGACTTATTCAATTTCTCCACTGGCTTCCTCAATCTTCCTGCAGATTTATTAAATTTTTCGGCCATTATGAATTTTACAGAAAAATGACTCAGGCACGCAAAACAATGCAAACGGGGTCGGGTCTCAGTCTCTGAACCACCGTTTATGCAAAAGGAATATAGCTCGTCTTAATATTATTATTATTATTATTATTATTAAAAATAATAATAATAATAATCGATCTCGGGTCACAATTTTTTACAAATGTCAATACAACATATCAAGACGAGGCTCAAGTTTTAAATCTGGTGACAATCATTATATTTATTTTTTTAACATTAAAATCTCTCGATTTTAATATTTTACGCTAATCAATTTAGTCTTTTTAAAAAAAATTCTCCTTGCCTGATATCTTTTGATTGATGCGTGGAATATCGTATCTTTATACAAATGCATAGAAATTTAGAAAATAATATTTCTTCCTCGTTGCGTGAACTACTTGTTTTTTGCGTTGGAAGGCTCCTAATTTTGTGAATGCGTGGAAATGATTTTCTTAATCCTTTGTGTGGATTTTGTTGCTTTATTTTGCTGAGTGCGTGGATAATGCTTTTATTTCTTTTGTTGTTTTCTTTTTTTATCTATTCCAAACTGCTGCATGCATACAAAAACAAATTTCCACCCACGTGGAACTTCATCTCCTTGGGCTTGCGTATGGTATTTTTGAGCTCTTATGCATGCATTGAAAAATCCATTTTAGTTGGTTTATCTCTTTGTTGGTAATTTCCTTCTTTCTTCCAACGTGGTGATTCTCCTTAGTGGCTTATTCCAATGTTTTGACAATGTGGAAAATGCTCTTCTTTGACTAGCGTATTACCTCCTATGCGTGGATCTTCTTCCAATAGCTGTGTGGATCTTGTTATAATTGTTGTGTGGATCTTATTACCTATGGTTTGTCTTATTTTTGCAAATGCATGGGAAATAACCAATAAACTGGTTTTGTTATTCCCCTATGTGTGAACTTTTTTGCCTTTGGACCAACGTTTTGGATTATGCTTCCTCCCTGCCCAATGTGTTAGATCTTAATAAGACAAAACAAATGCCCCTCTTTTGGACTGTTTTCTTTCTTCCTCACTATATGGCTTTTGGTGTAAAAGAAAACAACAAAACAAATTTTTGAGGACAGTTTTCTCCTCCTCCATGTGGACGTATCTTTGAGACTGTGTGGCTTTTTATTTTTTATCTTGATCAGTGTGTGATGGATCTCATTTACCCTGCGTGAGCAATTGCTTGGTTTTGGGTATTCTTTCCTCCTTCAACAACTTTCCTAGTGGAATGAATGCGTGGAAACTTATAAAGAATACAAAATTCTTTTGACTGTCCTGATTTCCTTTCTCCCACATGTGGACTCTTGCTTGGTGAATGAGCAGATCTTGCCAAATGTGAATAACTCGTCTCCTTCAACGTGTGCTGGGATTTTTGTTTTTGTTGATTGTTTTTGCTTATTCTGAAACATGCGTTGTAGATCTTTCTCTGCCCATTGCGTTGGAAATTTTCCTTTCAAAACTTGCGTTCATAGCGGATTGTTATTCTTCTTTGTAACGGTTTAGCAATAACATGAGTAAGGAACAAAACTTCTTCCAACTAGTTTCACAGGGAAATGGTTACGTTAATTAAAGAAGATTCCCCATAACCATTTCCCCTCCCCATTGAAATAACCAATTCCTCTTTCTTGGGTAGTGACATTAATTGTCAGGGGAAAATGGGAAAAAGATAAACATTTGCCAGTGGAAATGGCAAGACGAGCTGACAATGCTCATTCTATTTCCCCATGTGGGAAATCAAGAGATTTTTTGCTTGTTTACCAACCGGTTGAATTGGAAATCAGTGGAAGAAATCCCACAAGCGGGGAAATAAGAAGAATTTGCTAGGAAAGGGGAAATATGGGTACGGGAAGCCAATTTGGCATCCTCAACAATTGGAAGCAGAAGCTTACTTTCCCTTGATCATTAAAAACTTGTTGATTGTCTTTTATTGAATATTATATTAATATTTATTTAATTAAAAACCCCAAAAAATAATAAAATTGATTTTTTCAAATAAAGGGTAATAAATTAATTAAATATTAAATAATTAATTATTTACGCAGTTTATGACTTGGTGGGAGGAGTTCTCGCCCAAAATAGATGAAACGAAAACCAGAATGATCACAAAACAAAAGATGATCACGATGAGGGTGATAAATCACATGAAATAACACTTTTGAAAAATTTCAAAATTTCCATGTTTATTAATTTTGCGAAGTCAAAATTAGCTAATAAACAACTAGCTCTAATTGGGGACAAGGAATTTATGGACGTAACAACGGACCCAAACCTAAATATTTAATGAACATGGTCTAAAAAATAACGGTGCACAAAAATGGAATGAAAAAAGAGAGGAAACCAAAAAACAGGGAAAAGAAACAAACCAAAATCCTAATTACCTATGTACATACAGGGGACAACCCATTTTCAATTTTGATAGTGCTTGAGATATTGCCCACTGTAGGGAAAAGGAAAATGAGTTCCATCAGGATATGCCAAGTAATAGGTGTTATCTCCACAAAAATGCGTGATCTTGAAAGGGACCAACCACAGTGAATCAAACTTCCCATGCTTTCCTTTTGGTTCACGTCTCTTGTCCCAGAGAAGAACTAAGTCATTGATTTGAAATTTCCTCTCCTTAGTTTTCCTGTCAAACAACCTCTTCACTTTGGATTGGTGTTCCTCGATCATGTTTGCTACTTGACTTCTTTGTTCTTCAAGCTTGCTTAGGAACATGATCCTTTTATCCAACGCATTGGTGAAGCATTCATCGTCAACTACTTGAGCCAATCGTAATGTTGGTAACTCCAATGTGATGGGAATTTGAGCATCGGTTCCATACAAGAGTTGGAATGGAGACATCCTGATTTCCCTTTTAGGAGTTATGCAGTCAACCCACAATGCATCATATAAATTTTTGTGCCAAGTTCTTTGATTTTCTTCGACTAACTTGCGCATGATAGTAATGATGTTTTTGTTACTGGATTCTGCTTGACCATTTCCCTGAGGTTAGTAATCTGATGAATGAGACAAAGATATCCCATACCCATAACAAAAACCTATCATCTCTGTAGAAGAAAAATTGGAGGCATTGTCTATCACGATCTTTTGTGGAATTCCATAACGAATTAATATATTCTCTTTGATGAAGTCACAGATTACCAGTAGATGTTTGTTTCACCGGTATAGCTTCTACCCACTTCGTAAAGTATTCAGTTGCAGTGAGCACGTGAGTATGACCAGCACTAGAATTAGGATTCAGAACTCCAATGAAATCTAAACCCCATTGTTGAAAGGGTTCTTCAATGACAACTGGCTTCAAAGGCAAAGCTGCCAATTTAGGTCTTCCAACAAATTGTTGACAAGCTTCGCATTTGGCTACCCATTTTTGAGCATCAGAAAACATAGTGGGCTGGTAATAATGTGCTCACAAATTTTTATGAGCTGTCACTGGGCCAGATAAATGACCACCGTAAGCATGATTGTGAAAGGCTTCAAGCAACATGGGTTGTTGTTCTTTATCAACACATCTGAGGAACATGCCATCAATTCCTTTCTTAAACAATGTGTTGTCCCAAATAACGTACCTGAAAACTCTCAATTTGATAGCTCTCTTTTCCTTAGCTGTCAGATTCTTAGGACATTCACCATATGTGAGAAATTAGGCTATATCAGAATACCATTCATCTGTGGTACTGATGAAAACTACCAATGGTAAACTTTCTTCAACTGGTTCTTCTTCAGAGTCATCTCGTGGCTCATTCTTCGAGATGAGTTTGCAAAGTCCTCTTCCTCGAATAACTTGGTAGGCTTGATGTCTAAGTCATATTCCTGGATCTTGGAGACCCAGTTACCTCTTTTAGATCCTAGTTCCTGTTGTGTCAACATTGATTTAATTGTGGTGTCCAGAACTAAGACTTTGGTGTGAGAATTCAATACATAGTACCTGAAATGTTTCAAGGCTCTCACCATAACATACACATGCCTCTCAAGGGGAGTGTAATTTAGTTCATGTTTCTTGAATCTAGAACTCATGAATGCAATAGGAGATTTGATTCCCTCTTGATTGTGTTGATTTAGGATGGTAGAGATAGTGTGCGGTGAAGCATAGCAATAGATTATGAAATCCTTTTTAAAATCAGGACACACCAATGTAGGAGCTTTTGCAATAGCACCCTTGATTTTTTCAAATGCTTCTCTACCTTCCTTTGACCATTTGAAGGATTCTTTTCCTTTCATCATGTCAGCGATTTCTTTGGTTAGCTCAGAAAAATCTGGCATGAACCTTCTCAAAAAATTTCACCTTCCCAAAGAATGAGTGGACTCCAAGATTACTTGTAGGAAAGGAAAGATTCTTGATAGCTTGAACGCATTCAGGATTGATTTTAGTCCCTTCTTTAAAAACAATATGACCTAGGAGTTTCCCTTCTGTAACTCCGAACATGGAGTTCTTCAAATTCAGGGAGATCTTATGAAGTCTGCACCTTTACAATATTTTCACTAAATCTCTTAGGTGATCTTCTTGCTTCTTTGATAACATTGTCAAGTCATCTAGGTATACCATGATGATCTTGTCTTTATAATATGTGAATGCCATATCCATAGCCCTTTGAAAGGTTGTGCCAACATTGATTAAACCAAAAGGCATTCTTCTATATGTGAACATACCCCAGAGGGTGGGGAATGTGGTTTTATTTTGATCTTCTCTAGCCACTTCGATCTGGTTATAACCAGAGAAATTGTCTAGCATGGATAGAATTCTTGATCTAGTTACAACCTACAGAATATGGTCCATGACCGGCAGTGGATAGTTATCCTTTAAGGAAGCTTGATTAAGATTACGGAAATCCATGCAAATCCTAATTCCTCCATTTTTCTTGCGAACTAGAACAATATTAGCTATCATGTTTGAATGTTGAATAGGAAAAACTATTCGTGCATCTAACATCTTTTGAACCTCATCGAATATTTACCCTGCTATCTTGGGATTATACTATTTTTAGGTTTTCTTGAATGGAGTTGCACTAGGTTTCAAGGGTATGTCATGCTCCATTTCCCTAGGTTGGAAATACTTCAAGTATTTATATGTGTAAGCCAAGACGTCATAATATCTGGTAAGGGGGCTTACAATTTTTTTGCGCTCCTCAAGTGAGTAAGACTTAGCAATGTTAACCAGGTGAGGTTTGTCCTTGGTACCAATGATAACTTTCTCATAGTCAATAGAATTTTTAGGTCCTACTTGTTCTTTCTCTTTATAAACCTGTCATGTTTCTCAAAAAGTTCTTCAAGTGAAACCAATCCTTTTGGAATTTTATTTCCTTTGAGTTTAATGATGCCATCACCAGGATCATCGCTCTCAACTCCTTCTTGAATGGACAAGGTTGTTGATTCACGAAATGCAGAATCACTTCCTTCAAAATACAATTGTTCAAAATTATCTCTCTTTTCCAAGAAGGAAATAATTTGGTGATCATCATTAAATACTTTCCAATTTTCTGAATTTTCAGGAGCACTTGGCCTAAAAACCATTTCAATAGTGTATTTATCTTGATCAAACTCTGAATGAGGGATCATCAATGAAGCTAAGACTACTAGAGAATCTGCTTTGTCATTCTTTTCACAAGGGATAGATTCTTGTCACTCATTCTCAAAATAGGCATCTACTGCCCTTGTCTCACAGTAGAACACCATCCCTTCACAAAACATACCAAAGTCATCCCAACTCCTTATCAACACTTCCATCCCTATTCTTTATCACTACATTCAATCCTCACAACCTTTAGTCTCTCAACCTCCCTACAACATTCCTATGAGTACCCCTCTTCATCATAATGTCTTATTACCGTGTTATCTATACCAATAATCAAATCCCCATATCTATAATCAACCTAGCTAATCATCTTCAAACCTTCAACAACCATCACAAAAGGATCATTTACAATCATTAATGAGTAGGATTACAAGTCTTGAAGCCGCCACCATCGGTCCTAAAATAAAATTTTCATATGAAAAAATTTTCAACAAACCCATCCACCCATCAATACCTTTTAAATTCTATTCCCCACATTGGGAACTCCCAAAGTTCATTAAATTCTATAGCAAGGAGGACCCGCAACAACACATTAGGGATTTTTGTCATGCATGTTATCTCATCGCTAAGGACCCAGGATTTATGTTGGGGACTTTTCCCTTGTCCTTAACAAGACCTGCCCTTGAATGGTATAATTTCTTTTCATAATATTCCCTCTTCTCTTTTGCACAAATCGCACAGTTGTTCTTAGAGAATTTCTCCATCAATTCTCCCGTACGATTTCTATCAGTGATCTTTACACAATTAAACAATTTGAAGATGATTCTATTACAAATTTTATTGCTAGATGGAAGGGGATCATCAATTAACTATCCTTGTCTCTCCCACAAGCATAGTTTCTCGAGTTATTCGCTCAATCTTGCAATAAGCATATATCGTCAACTCTACAAATCCAATCCTTCCAAAAATTTGATGAAGTCTTTACCATGACCTAAAAACTAGAACTTTGCGCCCTTAAAAATGGTATATTTAAACTCATATAAAAAAACACAAACCCAATTCTTCATTTAAACTCTCTTCCAGTAATGATAAATACAAAGGCCCAGCAAAGGTGATTGTTGCAAAAGCCTCGTCCAAAGGACATTCAAACTCCGAATGAACCCAACCTCAACACAACTACAAACCCATTAAGGAGTATTATAATGTGGTTTTCAAAAAACTTCTAGCCACATGCATGATCAAACTTCCCCCTATCTGACCTATCTACACATCTACGTCTAAACCCTCATGGTATAAAGATAACGATTATTGTAAATACCATCATGTCTGAGGCCATGACATCAAAAGGCATTGTTCATTTAGAAATGTCCTTCAATATCTCATTGATTGAGGTAAATTACAACTTGATAATCCAAATGTACATCTTAATCAAAAATTGAATATTATTAAACAAACTTTTCCTAATCACTCCCTACCTACCAGTCAACCCCAGTCTAATGTTGTCAATTCTCATCATACTATCAACACGGAAAAATATCTCTCACTCACACCCTCAATGCCCAATGTTTCTATGATAGAGACACCAATAAAATCACCAGAATATTCTAGTCTTATGAATATAAAGATCACGAGTCCTCTTACATATTATAAATCTTCTTTAGAATCACCTACCGCCTCTTTGAAAGCTCCATAAAAGAAGCCTCTCATAGAAATATTGAAAATATCTATCAAAGTTCACGTCACCAAACATCACATCAAGAATTTTAAAAAATGCATCACGCGACCTACAAAACATTCATCAATAAAATAGAAACTATACCACACAACCGTCAAATTTTTTTTATCACAAAACAAATAGTCATTGCCTTTCATTCTAGGACCTCATCCCTCGTCTAAATTCACGATTACCATTACAGAACCTAAGGTTATTCTTTAGTTGGCACCTAAACATACCACATAGAACATGGCCCCACCTTTTTAAATCTCAAAATCATCAAAAAATATATAGATCCCTTCACCTTCACCATCATCCCAGACCCCAATTAGAAATATATTGTTTGCGATGTTTGTCAAAAAATTTCCATCTTAGATGTTTTATGTCTACAGGAAGTGAAAGTTACAGGTTTTCAATTGTGGATGGTTTATAAATAAATTTGGCTTGACATCCTGTTGTTTATCAGTAGCCATGATGGATTGCATGGGGGATTGATTTCCCTTTTTTATCATAAACGATGTCCCTTCTTTATGGACCATGGCATCGACCCCACTAGTCCTGCCATCTGGGCCTTATTTAATTTTGAAAGCCGCCTTTTTGGCTTCATCAAAATTTATTCCTCTAATGATGTTCCTAAAAGGGTTGATGTTTGGTGGTGGATAGAAAATTAAATTTCCAATTCCTATTGAGTCATTTTGTGATGATTTTAATGTGGTTGAGTTACCCTTAGAAAAGTGCTGACACTTGTATTTGTGATGGAAATCTAACGAAAGGGAGGGATTGATGACCTTAACACTTCCCCTAGACCCACATTTGAAGTATGGTTCACCTGGTCCAATCTCCAAGGTGAATCAAATCAGGTTCTTAAATGGCTCAACAAGGCCATGTTGTCCACTCAAGATTTTTTTTGATTTTGAAAACACTTATTCCTTTCTTGTGAAAGTGATGTCAAATTTCATCCGTTCTAATGACTTCCTTATTTGATTTCATATCACTTGGTAAGATAAGAGGCATTTTTATCATAAAGGATAGTTTTTTCTCAATATGAAATTGATGGAATACGAACCCATACTCAATCATATCAAGCAAGTGTGGAACTTAACGTCTCAACCACATCATTTACAAAATTATCATCCACCTCTTCGGTCCAGCTAGACTTAATGGTGGGAGGATACAATTAATAGGATGAAAATTTTTATTAAAATCTATGGTCACCAACTGACCAATATTTGGCACCAATCATGCTCTACTACCTCATCCGTATTTAGCTGGGTGGTGGTGGAGCTCGAGCGAAATCCAATATATGAAACCCTGTAATTACAGGTGGCAGAACTTTGAAAGAAAATTAAAATTGTGGACAACTATAATGCTCGGGGTACTCAAATTATTCCCTCCTTCACTAGCTCAAGGTTGGGGATCGTGTTTCAAAGGTTTTCTTTCTTTCTCTCTAAGCCAAACATTCATTTCAGCGAATATGTGTTATTTGTGATTGTAGAACATGGCTCATGGATTTCGTGCTCATGTTATAGGCCTATGTTAACCATTACAAGTTGTTTTTCCAAGCTCAAGATCCCTTAGAGGAGCAACGAGTTGCATTAGATCAATTTTTGGTTGCAACACCATGCAAGCTCTCTCAGGCTAAGAAAATTGATTGTGATTGCATACTCTCCCTTAATGAATAACAAGAAGTGGTCATACAAAGGGTCAATGACAAGGTTCCTGAATGCAATTGATTCCCCTGTGAATTTTATAAATCGTGGAAACTATTGACTCATACCTTTTTCTGTTCTACACGGAAGGATTTCAGAGCCAATCGTTTGGCTCTCACATTAATAAAGGGAATATGAAGTTTATCCCTAAGCCTGGAGACCTCAAGATGATTAGTAATTGGTGGACTATTACCTTTCTCAATGTTTCCTACAAGGTTATTTCCAAGGCTCTTGTGATTCGGCTGTTCACATTCTTCCTGCCCTTATCTAGCTGAAGAAAACAAACGTCATTCAGGTGTGTTACATCTTGGATAACATCATAGCCATCTGGGAAGGCACAAAATGGGCTTGCAAATCCAACCATTTGGCCCTTTTCATCAAAATTGACTTCGAGAAATCCTATAACATAATAGAGTGGCCTTTCATTCTTTTTATGCATTAAGCCCTGGGTTTCGGTCCCAACTTCATTCAATTTGTCAAGATGATTTTTGCGAATGCCTCCTCCCAAATCACCATTAATGGGCACAACTCAACTCCTTTTGAAATTTTTAGATCCATACGATAACGATATATGTTGGTTCCTCCTGTTTATGTCCTTATGACTGAAGGGTTTGGCTATCTACTTGCTAAAGAGAAATCTCAGGGACTAGCTAGGGGAATTACCCTACCATCTTTCAATAATTCCCAAATCCTCAATGGTCACTTTGCTAATGAATATTTCCTTACACTCATCGAAGATGAGAGTAACATTAGCTATTCTTTAAAACTTTTTATTTAGCCTCTGGATCTTGTATTCAATGGGAAAAAATGCAATGTTATGGGCAATCTGTCTTTCCTGCGCCCTCTTGGATGGCTTCGTATGATTGGAGGATGATCGAATTTGGTGATATGATTGAATTCCTTGGTATTCCTTTTTCTTTTCAAGCTTCACCTATAGATCTTTGGCATTACGTTGAGTAATGAGTGACTCAAAAACTGGAATACTGGATAACCAAGTGACTGTCCTTCGTGGGAAAATTATAGATTTTTTCCAAAGTACTTAAAGCCACACACGTTTACTATTCTTCTTTCTAGGTCCCATTAAAACAATTTGTACAAAAGCTAGAAAAATTTCTCAAATATTTTCTCTAGACTAATGCTTCCTCTAGTAAAGGATTTCACACAGTTAGATTGGAGACTTGTTGTCTTCCTAGATAATCCAGAGGGTTAGGCCTCATTGACATTCTATGTCAAGGACAAACACTCCATGCCAAATGGATAATTTATATTATAAAATGACAAGAAGTATGGAAAGTGCTTTTGTACCATGAAAAAGATGAGGGCTCCCCTTATGGCCACTCATCTTGTAAGGGAATTATCTTTTCTAATCATCTCGTTGCTCTCATCCCAATCAAAGTGGTCGAAAATTTCATGCTCAAAAGTATCTAGAAAACTTGGGGGAAAGTCAAGATATGGGTTTAATGGAATTTCAATGGACTCCGTAATGGTCTTTCAGGTATTCACCACTCCCTGTGGTGGTCTCCTGTCATTTACTTCTAGGATCAATGCCTTGCTAAGGTTCCTAGGATTCTTGCACTTGGGATTTTCAAACACGGAATTCACACTATCTAGGACATTGTCTGAAAATGTATTCAAGCTTGGTGTCCTTGGAATGAACTTAAGGATCAATTCAATTTATCTCTTTAATATCGTGCCAGTATCAATGATATCATCTCTTTTGTTCTTGATCATATGATCCAAAAAATAATTTTTCTTCCTCCTCATCCTTGGTGGACAAAATGGAAGTGGTATGTGGACACTACCTTTCAGAATTACTCTGATGGTAAATTTTATGTTTGGCTTCACCTCATTTTCCCATAGTTGGAAAACTCAACTCTCGGTGGGGGATGCGTTCTTCTCCATCTAGTTGGAGAAGAGGATTCAATATTTTCTGGTCAGCATGTGTGGAATGCATAATTTGTGCATGTATAATTTGCTTAATGTTAAATCAAATGAAGCAAGAACTACCACCTAAAATAGTTCTACAATTTAGCTAAAACAAAGCATAAACACCATCATGATAAGAATTAAACAAGGGTTAGATGCTAGCATTCATCAATACAAACTTTGAAACTAACAATGCTAAATATCTAAACTCCTCTATTCTCTAACAACAAATAAATGAATGGACCTAAGTAAGCTCCATGGCTATCAAAATAGTTGTTCTTAATGTTCCAAGAACCTAGGAATGGGGGGCTAATCAAAGTTGGGCTACAAGACCCTTTTGACACCTCCCATATGACCCAAGCACTTTAAGAAAGAGGCTTAACTCTTCAAGATGATGAACTCTCAAAAGGGCAAGGTGAAAGCTCTTAGTATCTTTGCTATATTCTTTGCATTTGCTCTCTAAGGAGTTTAGGTGTAAGTAAAAAGGTAGGTGGAGGGATCTTTATATAGCCCAAAGGATAAAAGATTCAACACATTCTTATGAATGTGGGATAAAGGTAAAACATGATTAGGAATGGATAAGGTTGCTTTATTAAAGGTAACCTTACTTTAGAAGGGTTTAATACATGTTTAGCAAGTCATGGGAGTTGGGGTTATTTTAATTAATCGAAGGTGATTAATTAATAGGTAGGTGTAAGCTTATAGTAGCCCAATTAGAAGAATATTAGTGCGATTTAGGCTATTATAAGGGGATTAAATCAATTAAATATTGATTTATTGGTTAAATGGAAGGGAAAGCTAATTAATTAATAATAATTAATTAGTCTAGGTAGAAGGGGTGATTTATTAACGGAAGGTCGTTAATTAGGGTATTTTTTGGATAGGCAACTTAATTAATTAGCTTAGTGTAATTAATTAATGATGATATGAGGGAAAATGAGTGCTTTTGATGATATGTCATTGATTTGCGAGAAAGGGGATAATTAGTGCAATTTAAGTATTTAAATTACTTGGGCGTAATTATAGGTGTCTACATTTGCCCCTCTTTGGGGGTGGCGTAAGTGATGCCACTTCAAAGATAGTAGATAGAAGATATTTTGAAGGGATAGAAGAAAAATTAGTAGGAGGGAGAGATGCCCCCTCGAGTGTTGATGGGGTGATGAAGGAAGCCGATCGACGATCGAAAAACATGAGAAGTAGGTAGAAGAATGGGGACGAGGCAGGATGCCCCGAGGAGAGGGAGAATTAGGGGTGAAAGGGAACTGGTGTAGAAGAAATATGGATGAGGGGAGAAAAGAGCTTAACCTCTAGCTGCTTATTTGTTTAGAACAAATTTGATGTCATCATATCGCCATAGGAACTACATCATCGGTCCTTATGAAAAATATAAGCATACAACAAAGGTAGAATGACATGAAAAGCCATACTACGAAAAATTGTCCATTGTTGAAAGTAGAAAAGGGTTAAAAATGATGCCGCAAGTAAGGATACATGCAAGGGGAAATGAAAATGGACACGGGGTCCATGAAAAGCATTTGTGCGCAACGAAACAACACCAGGCAACCAAAAGTGCCCCAGAGTACAGACGAAGTAAGCAGCTCGCTTTTGTGAATGGTTGTGAATCTAGTGATCCGCGAGTCATATTAATCGGGGAAGATGTGAGACAAACCAACAGGATATGGAGAAAATACCATGCGCAAGACACAAGTTTCAGCTGTAAGAAGCAAGTTACAATTTTGTAGGGTGTTTTACTTTTTAGGAATTTTTTGAAAAATTTTGCCTTGTTTTTAGATTTTTTTGATATATATATATATATTGTTTTTGTTGTTTTCTCGAAACAATGTTCTATTGTTTTTGTGTTTTTCTTGAAACAATGTTCTATTGTTTTTGTGTTGTCTGAAACAATTTTCTATTGTTTTTGTGTTTTGTGAAACAATTTTCTATTGTTTTTGTGTTTTCTCAAAACAATGTTGTATTGTTTTTGTGTTTTCTCGAAACAATTTTCTATTGTTTTTGTGTTTTCTGAAACAATTTTCTATTGTTTTTGTGTTTTCTCAAAACAATATTCTATTGTTTTTGTGTTTTTATCGAAACAATTTTCTATTGTTTTTGTGTTTTCTGAAACAATTTTCTATTGTTTTTGTGTTTTCTAAAACAATTTTCTATTGTTTTTTGTGTTTTTTGAAACAATTTTCTATTGTTTTTGTGTTTTTAATAGTTTTCCAAAGCTATGTGTAGGTAACCAAGAAAGCATGGATGCCCCCAGCGTTAGGTGGGGAATATACAAGGGCAGAAGCCACACGCTTATGAATAAGAAGGTGAAGTCGTTGAGTTGCCCCCAATGTAAGATCGGAAATACCGAAAGACCACATAGCTTACAGACGAATAGAAGAAGGAAAAACCGGATCGAGGCTAGACTAGATGGTGTGCACAAGGAAACTCGAAGGCAGAACCAGGTCCAGGATAAAGACAACTACCCTTCTAATATAGAATGCTTGTGAACAACGAATCCTCCCGAGGTGCCAGAAACCGGTTTTCACCCAAGGACTTGTCCAAAGTGCCATAATTATGTGGTTTTCACTAGTGGATGACCTGTTTTCTCTTTTTCTTTTTCTGATTTTTTTTTTTGATGTTTTTGTATTTTTTAAGTTTTACGTCATGTTCAAGCATAGAACTTCTTAAGATGCACGGCGTTCATTGCTCTCGGAGCTCATCACCATTGGGGTGAGCCAGTTTGTATGCCCCGGTGCCGTACTTGGCAACTATGACATAGGGTCCTAACCAGTGTGGTTTGAACTTCCCTTTCTTTTCTCGCTCTGCTCTAGTGTTGAGCTGGTTCTCCTTCATAACTAAATCACCCACCTCAAACTAGCGAGGGATGATTCTCTTGTTGTAGTTGCGGGAGATTCTGTGGTGATATACCTTCAGGTGATTAAGAGCACGAATGCGCCTCTCATCCAGGAGCTCTAACTCAGCCAATCTTGCCACTTGATAATCTTCATCCTTATCCAAATAGTCCCAAAGAGCAATTCACAGGGATGGGAGTTCAATCTCTAAAGGGATGATAGATTCTGTCCCGAACACTAGGGAATATGGTGTGGCACCCGTAGGAGTGTGAATTGATGTTCGGTAGGCCCAGAGAGCTGGGTGGATTTGTAGGTGCCAGTTTTGACCGGTTTTGCTAACCATCTTCTCCATTATCCTTACCAAAGTCTTGTTTGTTGCCTCAGCTTGTCCATTACCCTGAGGGTAATATGGCGTGGACCATTTCAATCTGATTTGGAACCATTGGCAAAGACCTTTCATGGTTTTGTTCTTAAATGACTTCCCATTATCTGTGACAATGGATGCAGGGATACCATATCGGTAAATAATGTGATTCATGATGAATTTAGAAATATGTGCTCCTGTGACATAGGTTAAAGGGACAGACTCCACCCATTTTGTAAAGTATTCTGTAGCTATGATGATATGTGTATGACCATCAGATGAGGTAGGAGTAAGCTTCCCTATTAGATCAAGTCCCCACTTGGAGAATGACCACGGGGTAGTGATTGGTTGCAATGGTTGCGATGGAGCATGGATGAAATTTCCATACTTTTGGAAAAGCACACATTTTCTAACATAATTACAAGAATCAGTTTCTATGGTAGGCCAATAGTAACCTACTCTCAGCAATTTCTTAGCCAAGACTATTCCATTTATATGTGCTCCGCATACTCATTCGTGTACTTCCTTGATTGCCTGGATTGAATCCATCACATCTAGACAACGTAACATATTCCCGTCGTAGCCATGATGATAAAGTGTACCTCTTAAAAGGGTGTAATGGGCTATCTGGTGAATTAGGCTCTGCTTTTCAGAGCGGGAGATATCAGAAGGGAATGTACTATCCTTAAGATAGGTGAAAATGGGTTCATACCATGGTGAATGGGGACTAACAACCTCACAAGCCAGGCAATATTCTGGCATGTCATATGCGGGATGGCGTAGATTTTCTACGAAGAATGGCATATCGTTGTTCCCTGGCAGAATACAAAGCATAGATCCCATTGTTGCCATAGCATCTACCAATCTATTCTGTGCTCTTGGGATCTGCTCAAAGGTGATGCGCACAAAATACTGTTTTAGAGTTTCCACTAACTTTTTGTAAGGTATGAGCTTGTCATCCTTAACTTTATACTCATCATTAACCTGTTTGATGATTAGCTGCGAATCACCTACAACCTTAACATGTTGAATATTCCACTTGATGGCTAGTTTCATCCTTGCAATGAGTGCTTCATATTCCGCAATGTTGTTTGTGCAAGGGAAGGCCATGCGGAAAGCCTACGGTATAGGATCACCCAAAGGAGTAATAAGGACCACTCCTGCACCTGAACCATGATACATAAAAGATCCATCAAAATGTATCTGCCATACGATAGATTCTTCAATGTAGAGCAAAGATGCATTTGGCAGATCCAGACTCAAAGGTTCTGTGCTTTGCAAAGGTGCTTCCGCTAGCTGGTCGGCAAGTACTTGTCCTTTAACTAATTTTTGATGGACAAATTCTATATCAAACTCACTGAGTAGAATGATCCAATTAGCCATTCTACCTATGAGGGCAGGTTTGGACAACAAATACTTCAGTGGGTCAACCTTGGATATGAGCTTGGTCTTAGTATTTAGCAGGTAATGACAAAGTTTCTGAAAGGTAAAAACAACGGCCAAGAAAGCCTTTTCAATCTGAGGATAATTACATTCATAGGCGATGAGGGTGTGACTCAGATAGTACACTGTTTTCTCTTTATGGCTAAGGTCATATTGGGCAAGCAGTGCACCAATAGTGTATTGCGTAGTGGAAATATAGAGAAAAAGTGGTTCTCCCAGAGTGGGAGGCATGAGGACAGGTGGATTAGCTAGGTATTGTTTAAGCAAAGAAAAGGCTTGTTGTTGCTCAGGTCCCCAAATGAAAGCGATGTCGTTCTTAAGCAAATGAGTGAATGAGTAACATTTATCTGTAAGCTGGGAGATAAAGCAGTGAATGGCTTGAATTTTCCCTTGTAAGCTACGCAGTTGCTTGATATTCTCAGGTGGAGGCATTTCTGTGATGGCAGAAACTTTAGCAGGGTCTACCTCAATACCTCATCTTGACACGATGAAGCCTAATAGTTTCCCAGATAGCACACCAAAGACACACTTCTTTGGATTTAGCTTGACTTTGTATTCACGCAGGCGTTCAAAGATACTCCGCAAAATGATAGGACGATCCTCTCTTGTTTTGGACTTTCCCAGGATGTCGTCTACGTAGTCTTCCATGATGTCATGAATCATATTGTGAAATATTACTATCATGGCCCGCTGATAAGTTTCTCCCGCATTCTTAAGGCCAAATGGCATCACCTGATAACAGAAGGTGCCCCAAGGAGTTGTCAAAGCTGTTTTGTGTTGGTCTTCCTCAGCGATCTTAATTTGATTATAACCTGAAAAGCCATCCATAAGTGATAGCATTTCATACCCTGCGGTCGAGTCAACAATCATGTCAATGTTGGGCAACAGAAAGTCATCTTTAGGGCAAGCTTTATTGATGTCCCTAAAATCTGTGCAAATTCAGATACCAATAGGTTTCTTCTGGATAGGCACAATGTTTGATATCCATTTAGAATAATTAATTGGCCTGATGAATCCTGCTGCAAGCAACCTTTCCAATTCTTCTTTAACTAACAAGGCCACTCTTGGGTGCATCTTTCGAAGCTTCTGTTTGATAGGCTTAGCATCTGCGTGCACAACTAGGTTATGCACAACCAAAGTTGGATCTAAACCGGGCATGTCTTTGTAAGACCATGCGAACACATCAATAAACTCTCGTAGTAGCATAGTGAATGTATTTTTTTCTCTGGCTGAGAGTGATGCTCCCAATTTTACTATCTTGGGATCGGTACCAATATTGACATCAATCGTTTCTTCAACTAACAATTTTGATAAATCTTCCATACATGTAGGATTGGGAGGTAGGTTGAGATCTTCATCCAAGGATGTCTCTACAAGATTTTCATCCTTGGCGTGGTCACTTTGTTTGTCCTTTGATTTTCTTATTTGTTTGTCAGCCAATGCCTCAAAGAGGTTTTCACTGTGTGACTTGGACTTTGTTTTTTACCGAGGATTTTCTTTAAATTTTGTTGACCACGAAGTTCAGCCTCCTCGCCGAAGTAGGCGTAGGTGTCTAAGTCGATAAAGAAACCCTTCTTGTGATCTCCAATGGGAATTATATCCCTTATGCCCATGAACTCTACAATAGCCTTGTCATTCTCGAATAAATCTAGTGGCACGTGACGTTGTTGGTCCCATTCAACAAGGGAGGGGTATACAAGGTCAAGGGTTGGTTCAGTGGGGGTGATGGTTAGGACAACGTTATTCATGAAAAGGTTCATAGAGTCCAGATCCTCATATCGGCTACAACAGGAAACCGTATCGCTGTCTAGATAATTGGAGCTATCCTCATTCTCAGAACAAGTCGCATCTCGATCATTGGGGTGTGCTCAGGGGCATCCCAATGCCATATCTTTCTGTTTTGAAATGTGGAAGAGGGACTGGTTCTCTTTGTCCTTGTTCATTCCTCCCACATCCTAGGCCTTTGTAGCCCATGGAGTACATCATTCTGCTAGATTTTTCATATTCTGGGGTTTGATAACAAGATGGCTGAGTGTCCTCAGGGACCCAAGTAGTAGGTGGATCAAGTAATTTTTCCTTAGCTAACAAGCCTCCAGGTAGGAATGACCTAATAGTGTGTTCCTCTCTAGGTCTCCTGAAGCGGTAGTTGGGTCGACCTCTAGTCTTGGGTGACAAGGAGAGGTCAGAAACCACGAGCGCTTGTTGTATATTATACTCCCCATAACCATATTCCATAATTTTCATCTCCCATGAATCAAATGGAGATGTGGAAGTGGACGCCCCATGAGTGCAAGACCTAAGAGAATCTGAATCTAGTTGGGATTCCATAGCCTCAGACTGAAAAGGAATGGCCATATCCGCAGAGGGACATGCGTATGTACCATTTTGTGCAAAGCTATTAAGAGCTCTACAATGAGCAAAGGGCTCTGAGTCTCCTGGTATTGTTACCGTATGTCCCTCATGCTT
This sequence comes from Taxus chinensis, assembly GCA_019776745.2. Classification (NCBI taxonomy): domain Eukaryota; kingdom Viridiplantae; phylum Streptophyta; class Pinopsida; order Cupressales; family Taxaceae; genus Taxus; species Taxus chinensis. Next base: position 166,083,177 of record CM034146.1, on the reverse strand, counting down.
CAGCTTGATGCATTGATGAAATGTTGATGGCACGGCTTGCATGGCATCGATCCGATGGTCGACCTAGAAGCATATTATATGGAAGTTCCAAGTCTAAGACGTGAAACTTTGTCTGATGGCAAGTGGGGCCCACCTCCATGGGCAGCATAATGGTGCCTGCTGACTCTCTTTCCGCGTTCTCGTATGTGGTGATAGTGATGATATGGGACTCAAGATCTACCTCTGTATGTCCCAATTGTTTGACCAACTTAAGCGTGCAGATATTCAATTCTGATCCATTGTCCACAAGCACCCATTTTATTTTCCTACGGGTGACAACTACCTCAATGTATAAGGGAAGATTATAAGTAGGATTCTTAGTAGGGGACCTCCCCTATGGTTGAAAGTGAGATGCTCACTGGGTGTAATATTTTCCACTGCGGCTTGAAGGTATGTAAGATCGACTTCTAAAGGCACTCCTGACCCCTGAAGAGGTTTGATACAAAATGTCCTTATGCACATTGGATATCTTGAGAAGATCTAAGATTGAGATCTTAGCAGGTGTCTTCTCAAGTTGTTCTAAAAGGTTATATTTACCAGTTTGCGGGGGTTAACAGAGAGGGTTCCACAATCACAAGGCGTGCACACCTTGTTACCGCAGTGCAGTCCTTTCCCTTGATCTGGTATGGTATTGACATGATCAGCAGGGGAGCGAATACATCCGATAAGTGAATCGTAATGATTTTTATCTCTCTTGGTATATAAGTAATTCATGTGGCTTTATAGGTTTGGGATGACTCTCCCTGATCCGGTTTTGCCTTTTCCGACTTATCATGCTTGGGGAATGGTTCCTTATAAATCCCCATTTTCTCGTTAGGTGTTTGCATGTGGCTAGGGTTATCCACCTCTATCTCCCCGTTTTCAATGAGGTCTTGAATATAGTGGCGAAGTCGCAAACATTTGTCTATTTTATGACCTTTAACGTGATGCATTTCGCAGTATTCATACTCCTTATACCATGAAGGTTTAGGAGCGTTGTCATCAAACGGTGGCGTTGTAGGATAGGTCATCATGTGGGCCGCATCCAACTGTTTTAGTATGACGAACAATGGCTCATTGAGGGAGGTGAATTTTCGTCACTTTGGTGGTGGTTGAATTGGGCCCTTTGGTCAGTTTAAAAGGTTGACTGGTTTGGACTGTTTGAACACGTTTGGAATCAATGATTCCGTCTCCCACCACGTTTTTGTTTTTGTTAAAGATCTTCAACTTTTCAGCGGGTTTAACACTTTGGTTGTCTTTAGATTGGGTTTTGAGGGTGCCTTTGGCAATGAGAGCCTTTTCTATTTGAATCCCTTTCTCGATAACCTCCTCAAAGGTGTGGACACAATGCATTTGGAGATGGAAAGCTATATCTGGGTTGAGATTAGGGGACGAAAAATACTGACCAGTTGCTTCTTAGGGAAAGCGCAAGGGAAGCAACTAGTTATCCCTCTCCATCGTTGGAGGAAGCTAGCGAAGGTCTCATTTTGGCATTGTTTTATGCCGCACAAGTCTACCATGGTGATGTCACTCTCTATGTTCTATGAGAAATGACGCATGAATCTTTCCGCCAATTCTGGCCAGGTGAAAATTGATCCTCGTGGTAAGCGCGTAAACCATTCCAATGCTTGACCTTTGAGACTCTTAGAAAAAAGTCTGATGAGGTAATTATCACTATAAGACACCTCTTGACATGCCATGTAGAAATCTTTAACATGATCTCTTGGGTCTCCCTTTCCTTTGTATTTGTCAAACTTTGGCATATCAAATTTCTTTGGAAAGGGTTGAAGGGTCATTGTCTTGTCAAAAGGATAGGGGCATAGTTCTTCGTATTGGTATTTCCTAATACTCCCTATATTGCTTTCTTGTATGCTCGTAAGTGTTGCTTTCATAGATTGTACTTCTTGTGTGAGCAATTGTTCTTTAGTGGGAGAAGCGGGGATGTGTACACGATGATACCCTGTGTCTTCTTCTCCTTGGTTTTCTCGATGGAGTTCGTGGATCCTAAACTTAGGCTTTGAATTTTGAATGTTCTTGTTTGTGTCTTTCTGTACCTGGAAAGTAAGCAAAGCTAGTTGTCGGCTTAGGTTACTGAGTTTTTGTTGGATTGTGTCTTGGTTTGTGTCTTCTTCTTCTAAAGGTTCTTCCTCTTCGTATTGTGGAGGTTATTCCCCTGTCTCATGTTCTATCTTGTTTCTTCGTGGCACTCTGATGAGGGGTATTCTATCCCCTACCACTTTATCATTTTCTGCGTAAGAAGTGGAAGCATGCCCACCTGTTAAAATATCTTCCATATTGATAAGGGGGTGTTCTTCCTTAGTAGTGTCATTTGTAAGTAATATTGGTTCATTCTCGATGGGAAATTTGGCCCCTAATTCCATGACCCGTGCCAAAACTCTATCTTTATTTCTAAGGAGAAACTCGTCTAGTAGAGCGGGGTCAAAATCAAAGTCTGTGCGTGGTGATTCTAATTTGTTTCCACTATGGTCAACCATTTCTTCTATTTCCTTTTTTGCAGAAAATAGTGGTCCTAGATCGTGTCTGATAAATGGGTTTGATCCTTATTTTTTAGAGGTTTCCCCAACCTTGCGCCTGTTGTTCGTCATATGTTTGTTTCTTTAAACCTAGACGCATCTTGGGAGCCATGTTTTCGTGATAAGTTTCACTAAGGGTAAGTTGTATATTTGTTCAAAATTCAATGACTACCCCTAAGAGAAACACAAGAAGTACGTGTTAAGAGTAAATTAATAGTGAGAATATCAATGTGATAGAAAGATAAAGTCACCAACGAAACAATTTTTTGGTACCAAAAACTTAATCAAATGAAGTACTTCCTAGATTACATTTCAAAGTAATTTGTGACGCCAGATGATTAACAAGATGTCTCCACTTATGCCAAGTTCAAAGGAATGAACAAGACGTAAGTAAATACATGAAGTTAAATGCAATCTCCCAATCAAGATATACAATGAGCAAGCTCAAGTCTGATTCAGACCTATATCTCAAAAAGTGCCAATTACGATTTGTGAATGACACAACAATATCACCAAGCTATGTTAACCCCACTTTGCAAGAAAGTGAAGTATTGATATCAAGTTGTTATTGATATAACATGCACAAATGGTAGTGCCTAGCACCTTTTGAAATCAAGGTAATAATAAAAGCTGAACAAAAAAATGCTCAAAGTATAGCTAGGAATAGTTAATAATGTGTGTAGCATAACCGTACAATATAGGTATTTATGTCGAGTTTACAAGAAACAAGACGTAAATATCGAAATTGTAATGATACGAGACAAAAAAGCTAACTCCTCTATGGAAGTCCGCAGTGCTGAACCACGCCTAACTACAATGATGATCTTAATGTGGGTATCAAGATCACAATGGCTACCAAATGACGTGAAAACGCCTCCACTCACTTTAGACGTTTAATTAACCCAGCCGCAAACATGGATGGGCGTAAACAGACATAAAAGTGAGGGAAACAGTCAAATGGCAACACAAAGGTAATCACACCTCTTTTGATCAACAAAGTGTCAAAAGAATATGAAGGAAATAAATCAAGAAAAAAATGACAAAAAATGCTAGCCTCACTTCGGCAGAGTTTTGCCTCGCCCTAAGGCAAGTAAAAACTAGGCGAAAGTAATATGTCACACGTTTCTCAAAAAGAAGGTTCACAACTCAACACTGTTTTAAAATGGTCAAAGTGGGCTCCTGGCCAAAGTATATTCTCCTAGGTGGTTCTCTTGCCCTAGGTGTTACAAAGTTGCCACGAGCGAGCATGATTTACCCAAAAAGTTACACTGACTAGTTTGGGAGTATCTCGGATTTACTTTACCCCCTTCAAGAATAGTAGGCAACTAGTGCGTCTACGTGTACTATCACTGGGGTCGCCACAACGGAAAACTTGTAATGCTATCTCATAAAGGAATCACTAGTCAAGTAGGTAGTGTGGAGCACTTCCTGTTTCGTCCACAAGGTTCCCTCTTGCGTGGACTACTTTGGGGTTCCTGGAACCACCCCCATTTTTGTAGCTTAAGGCGTTATGCCAAAGGGGTTATGTTCCAGTTGAGCGGAGAGGGACGTACCCTTTTCTGAAACCTACAATACAGTGTTTTGAATATGTTTTTCTTTTTATCTTGTTTAATTAGGTGTTGTTTTATTGAACACCTTTTGGCAACCTGTATAACAACTGTATTAGTAGTTTTTGATTTCATTTTGATTCCTCCTTTCTTTGACAAGTGTTTTTAGGTCCTGCACTTAAGTGTTAGTAGTTCTCCAAGAAAATCATATTATTTAAAAGAAGATTAAGAGTTGCTTTTGATTCTCAAGATCATCCAAGGATGCAAGAGAAGAGCATAGACAACAAATAATCCAACTAAAAAGTAAAGAAAAACTTTTCAATCAATGAACCATACAAAATTCTTGATAAATGTTCATTCCTTTAAACCAAAAGTGAAAGATGAAGTTTCCAATTTAGCAAATGTTATAAAATGAAGACTAAAGTTGCTTTTGATTCTTAAGATCACCCTAAGGTGCAAGAGAAGAGCATACACAAAATTTATCCCAACTATATAGAAATGGAAAACTTTAAATCAAAGGACCATTGAAAAATGCTTTGTAAAAGGTTCATTCCCTTAAGTAAAATGAATAATCAAGTTTCCAAGTTTAATCCCAATGTTAACAAGATAGAAATCAAAGTTGTTTTTGATTCTCAAGATCACCAAAATTTGCAAGAGAAGAGCATACACACGCTTTGGTCTAAATCGAGTAAGCATGGAAATACAACATTCATCAAAACATTAGACATGTTAGAAAATGACCAGTTTTAAAATAACATAAAAACCTGTAATTTTTGTAAGTATAAATCTCAAATTTATGTTTTCATTGCATATTTAACTTCAATACCTTTCCAACACAAAAAAAATGGAGTCATTTCGAGTTTGGGAGAAAAAGTTATAGCCTTCGGAAGATGGGTTACGCATATGCTCTTATGCTCATGGGTGTGCACTTGACATGCACTCAAAAAATGTCAAAAAAAACGTCCCTTAATCTACAAAATGGGAAAAAAATTCCAACCAAGATTCAATTTTGAAAACAACCCATCACATTAATATATGAATAGAAGACTCAACGCTATCAAACATTAACATACATGCTCAAGAATTGAAGATTTTCAAGAAATTGACAAAACTAGCATGTAGAATGATGAAAAAGTAAGCTCTAAAAATGAAAACATGATGAAATCTTAAAATTTTCTCACCAAGATTTAAATTTTGACAGCAACCCACCACATTAATATGTAAATAGAAGACTCGGCACTATCAAACACTAACATATATGCTCAAGAATTGAAAATTTTCAAGAAATTGACAAAACTAGCATGTAAAATGATGAAAAAGTAAGCTCTAAAAATGAAAACATGATGAAATCTTGAAATTTTCTCACCAAGAGTAAATTTTGACAGCAACCCACCACATTAATATGTAAATAGAATACTCAGCACTATCAAACACTAACCTACATGCTCAAGAATTGAAAATTTTCAAGAAATTGACAAAACTAGCATGTAAAATGTTAAAAAAGTAAGCTCTAAAAATGAAAACATGGAGAAATCTTGAAATTTTCCCCTCAATTCCAATTTTGACAGCACTTCACCTTCTTTATACCTACAAGGAAGACCCAACACATGCAAACTCAACAAAACATGTTAAGAAAAACAAGTTAGATCAACATGTGTAAAAGAGGGTGTTAGTAACCAAAAAAAAAACTTAACTACAAAAACTTGAAATTAAGTGCAAAGGACAATGGAGTATGTCCCACCGGGCATGCCAAATGTGTGCATGTATACTTTGCTTAATGCTAAATCAAATGAAACAAGAGCTTCCACCTAAAATAGTTCTACAATTTAGCTAAAACAAAGCATAAACACCATCATGATAAGAATTAAACAAGGGTTAGATGCTAGCATTCATCAATACAAACTTTGAAACTAACAATGTTAAATATCTAAACTCCTCTATTCTCTAATAAAAAATAAATGAATGAACCTAAGTAAGCTCCATGGCTATCAAAATAGTTGTCCTTAATGTTCCAAGAACCTAGGAATGGGGGCTAATCAAAGTTGGGCTACAAGACCCTTTTGACACCTCCCATATGACCCAAGCACTTTAAGAAAGAGGCTTAACTCTTCAAGATGATGAACTCTCAAAAGGGCAAGGTGCAAGCTCTTAGTCTCTTTGCTATATGCTTTGTATTTGCTCTCTTAGAAAGTTTAGGTGTAAGTAAAAAAGGTAGGTGGAGGGCTCTTTATATAGCCCAAAGGATAAAGGATTCAACACATTCTCATGAATGTGGGATAAAGGCAAAAACATGATTAGGAATGGATAAGGTTGCTTTATTAAAGGTAACCTTACTTTAACAGGGTTTAATACATGTTTAGCAAGTCATGGGGGTTGGGGGTATTTTAATTAATCAAAGGTGATTAATTAATAGGTAGGTGTAAGCTTATAGAAGCCAATTAGAGGAATATTAGTGCGATTTAGGCTATTATAAGGGGACTAAATCAATTAAATATTGGTTTATTGGTTAAATGGAAGGGAAAGCTAATTAATTAATAATAATTAATTAGTCTAGGTAGAAGGGGTGATTTATTAACGGAAGGTCGTTAATTAGGGTATTTGTTGGATAGGCAACTTAATTAATTAGCTTAGTGTAATTAATTAATGATGATATGAGGGAAAATGAGTGCTTTTGACGATATGTCGTTGATTTGCGAGAAAGGGGATAATTAGCGCAATTTAAGTATTTAAATTACTTGAGTGTAATTATAGGTGTCTACACATAATCACATATTTTTTGTGGTGTGCTCTTCATCAAAGCCTTCTAATTGGTGCCTGTTTGGGTCATATTGGTGTTTCGGACCCCAAATGCCCCTTCTGTGGTCACTTGGAAAGCTTGTCTTGCCTATTATGGTATTGTAGTAAATCCCAAAGGCTTGGAACCGGATACATTCATTATTTCTCCCTTTCAGACCAAAATGTTTTACCTGACATAATATTCGTTTAGGAGATAACCCTAGAATACATCACAAGTTTTCCCAAATTCGGTATGCTTTTAGAGGGGAAGTCATCTTCTAGCTTTGGAAAGAATGGAATTCTTGTTTATTTTCTAATGTAGAAGGTGATCAACATTTCTCTATTTATAATAAGTCTATGGTAATCTCAAATGTATTACTGTAGATTCAAGTACAAATGAACAAGGTGGCCCTCAAGGTTGAACACCTCCAAATCTTCTTCTGCGTTGGGGAAACACCCCTTGTAACATTGATCATGAGACGTAATCCCTCGCTTGGCAGTCTTTGCCCCATGGTGGTCGTCAGAGCCACTTGTAGTGTCACTCTTTCAGTCGTGCTTGCCAGTCCCCATGTAGTCACCCTCTATGGAGGAGCTTCTCCCCTCTGCCTCCACCTAGACACCAAGGTTAAGACACCCCTCCCCTACCCAACCAACTTGAATGGGGTTCATCCACTGCCCTCGAGCCACACACTCATGATAGTTGGAGCCTCTTGCCTCCAGAGGATAAGTATCCTAGGATGTCTCTTGCCATTTCACCCACTCCGTGGTAATCTCAAATGTATTGATATAGATTCAAGTACAAGTGAACAAGGTGGCGCTCAAGGTAGAACACCTCCAAATTCTTCTTAGGTGCTAGGGAAACACCCCCTATAACATTGTTCATGAGTTTCCATCCCTCTCCTTGCACTCCATTCCCCATGGTGATCATCCCTCAGGTGGTGGTCGTCGAAGCCGCTTGTAATGTCACTCTTTCAATCGTGCTCACCGGTCCCCATGCAGTCAACCTCTATGGAGGAGCTTCTCCCCTCTGCCTCCACCTAACCACCAAGGTTAAGATACCCCTCTTCCACCCAACCAATTTGAATAGGGTTCATCCACTGACCTCGAGCCATGCACTCATCACAGTTGGAGCTTCCTGTCTCCAGTGGATAAGTATGCTAGGATGTCTCTTGCCATTTCACCCATTCAGAGCACTATTGATGATACCAAAGAAGGGAGCCAACTTGGATCTAGTTGGGATGTGTAAGAAGATGATACAGACCTCCATGGATCTGATTTGCCTGATGATCATGATCCACCTTCTACTGGTCAACAATTATCAGTGGAGGAATAATTTCATTGCTTTAGTGTTTTTTGTTATTTTTTTATAATTGAATTTCCTAGGCTTGGCCTAGTTTGATTGTGTGGCTTTGGGGCATGCTTCCATACCGCCGTTTTTTTTTTGTGAATTATCTTATATCGTTTTACTTGTTAGTATAATATAAGGTCCTATTCATAAAAAATACTAATATACTATTGTTGAAATCAAAAGTATTATATGTTATGTGGAGGATTCAATTACAACTTGTTGGCTTAGTACATTGACAATGTGTAATGTCCCCTTTTCCTTCGCGAAAGGCCTCCGGGTCAAGTGAGTCCAACCCATGGTCATATCCAAGGGGTGGGGGATGTTGGGGGCTACTAAGAAGGTGTTGTATGGTACTAATAGTTGTGTTGGCATTTGGGGGTCACTTTGGACCTTGACGGATTAAACGGGAAAAAGTAACTTTAGTTACTTTTATTTTATTGACCCCTCCGTGGAATGAAACGCGTTCGGTCTTTTGGGGCTCTTTTTCCTTGGGAAGTATATAATGAGTGGGGAGAGTAAGGAAAGAAACTTTTTGGACATACATTTTATTGACCCTTCATGTGCAGCTACTGCTGTCGCGCATCTATAGCTTGTGGAGTCAAACCCCACAGGGGCCCTAGCTTCGGTGGTGAGAGACCCGACCCTAGCTAGCAGGGAACTCTTTGGTAGTGAGAGATCTACCCTAGTCTGTCATTCCAGATCCATTTTCAGGGCTGTGTGGTAGAGACAATATCAGAGGTTGCAAAGAAAGGATTTCACAGATATTTGGTATTATTGGGAGAGGATAATCAGTGGGCTCCAGATCCAAATCCCGACAGCAGATCAGATCCACGACAGCCATTTGGGAAGAGCATGGTAGTTCATTGGAGGCCTCTCGTTGAAGGATTTCGTGGGTTTTGGGGCGTTTGGGGAAGAAAGGCAGAGGGGCCCAGATCAGATTCACGATAGCCTTTTGGGTTAGGCGTGGCAACACGCTGAGGTGCGTCCATCATTTTGTGACCCCTATACAAGCGTGGTGACTTGCAGCCTTTATTTGGGGGTTTTTCTAGTTGGTCGTTTCAGATATGAAGGTGGAAACGTTATTGCATGTATCTATTAATGCTATTTCCAAAGACCCTTATTTTTTCTCTTGTATTTAGAGGGTCACGAACCTCTGAAGTTTCCTAACTGTCTAGATTCGCTATGAATTCCTGGTAGCATTGTACTCTGTAATATTCCAAATTTTTTTCCCTTTTTCATTTATAATAATATCAAGCCCTCTTTATATTTCCAAGTAATTTGGGTGGACATTTTGGGAAATATTAAGTTTATTTAGTTTGTTGTCCTAACCGTAAAAATCTAGTATAATCAGTACTTTATGTGGCTGCATATTTTCAATATTTTTGTGCATTTTTAAGTGGTATCCCATTGGGGATATTTCAGTGGTATCAAAGCTATTGTTCCTCCAACATGTGTTGGTTAAATATGGAAGTTTGGAAAGATCTCAAAGGGGGTTTTATGAAGGAAATGTTCACCAACATGGTGAAATAGCAGGAAGCCACTAACCTTTATTTGAGTCATCTCACTCAGAATGTGAATCAAAGCAGACCTAGGGATAATAAGGAACATGGTGAGAATAGTGATAGAGGGCAGCTAATAGAGGTGATTGAGGAGGATTCTTGTTGGAGGAAATATCAATCTTTGAGTAAGGGCTTCAGAGATAATATGCCATTTCCAAATTATTGCATAATGAAGATTGGTAGCAAGCCCTAGTAAGATCATCATATGTCGGTACCTGAGTTACAAAGGAACTCACTAGAAGAAGAAGAAGCTTCTAGAGAAAAAGGTATGATTTCCATTGAGAAAAATAATCGCATTAGTGAAACTTTGCTTGTCGGAGAAATTATTCCAGCTTAGGAGAAGGAATTTGTAATGCAAGCAAAGAGGATGTAATGGAAACTCTAAAATAGTGTGAGAAATGGGATAGCGGAGATAGAGCTGCTAGATTGATAGCCACCTAAGCAAGAAAACACCAACAAGAGTTCAAGGAAATGATGTGGGCAAATGATGCAAGGAAACCTACACCCACGAAAGAAGACTCTTTGGAGTATTTGGCACATGAGGAGAAGCCTCACATGGACACTTGTGTAAAATTGCAGCCTGTTGTAATTTCCAAACCAACAGCTATTGATCAGCTTTCAGATACTTTCAACAAGCACTTGGGCAACAATGTTGGGGGCAGCTCAACCTATGTCTATCTTGAACACACAGAGGACATTGATGGCCTTGAAGGGTATGAAGAGCACACTAATGTGTCTTATTTATTTTCGCCTACTCTAATTTACTTCCATCATGAGATGCATGGTATGGTAGATGACGAAGTCTTCATCATGGAGTTTGTTGGACCATTGCTCCAACTATGTGTATATGAGTATCTGGTGGATGATATATGGTGGCAAGTTTTAGAGCACTTAATAGATACAAGGGCTCAGGGGCATTATAAGCTATGGGATCCTGGTAATATGTGGTAGTTATCCAAAACCAACAATTCTGATGTTGAAAATTTTGTGACTGATTTCATAAGCCAAAGAAGGAATTCAAATGTGTCTTGTGTTGGCAAGCATGATTCCTTCATTGGGGACTCCGGTTCAAGAAGGGAGAGTAACTCTCAAGGGACTAGCGTTGATTTTTTGATTACTAAAAGGGGTAAGAGAATATTTTTTAATCATCTTTAGCCTGCTAGACTGTGTATAACATCAGTCATAAAGAGAGGAGAAAATGTTTTATTAATAGAGCCCATGACTGATTTTTATACCAGCTACATGGTGGAACCCTTAGAAGGGTTAGTGGGGGCATTTAGTCCTCAAAGTGCTTAAAGAATCAAGGTGCACTTTGCTGTTAAAAAATAAAAGGCTAATTCAAGGTGCATTCATGACTTTAGCATCCTAAGGTATGAGAATGGTTACCATCTTCCTAGCGTGTTGAGTTCTCCTATTTTGTTACCATGTTTCTATTATTTGGGACAACATTTACATGCTTGGATGATTGAGGAAGACTATTTCATAATCACGTTTCAAAGTATGCTAGATGGAATAAACACATCTTCCATTCACATTACTGTTGATTCAACCAATAAACATATGTTGGAAAAGAAAATAATGTAGGGGCCCATGATATCGAAAGGACATGAGGTATGTGGTGTATTTATTGTGGTTGAATTTTCTAGAGGTAAGGCTATTTTTGGGATGCAATGGTTGCATGATGTTAAGAAAAACGATGATGCATGGGTTGAAAAATCAAAGGAGAATGAAGATGTTGATCCTATATCATAAATTATGAGTTGCAAAGGTATGATGAGCAGCCCCAATTATGCTATTCCAAATGTGTTGTCTTCTCTCATGACGAAAATCCATGCGTATAACAGAGGGAATGAATTTCTTTATGATAAAGTTTATGGATGCATGAGTTCTAATATTGATTTCCTTTTCTCTTGCATTTACGGTGAAATGAAAATATGGGGAGATAGAATAAGGTATGAAGAAGGAGTAGCCATGTGCATTCCCAACATACAGGGAATTGAGGAGTTATGTCCATGGAAAGATATGTCTTGCACAAAGAAGGTAACTCATTTCTTTATTGTCATTAAGAGATGTGAAGTACTTGAATGTGTTTGTACATTTGGGTTACTTGAAGTTGGAATCATTCATTGGACATATTGGCTTCCATCTTTTGGGAAATTTGTATTCATCTCTCATGTGGATAAACAAAAAAAATTCAAGAAAAACAAAGAAATCAAATTTCAGGGTATATAAGGGCAGATCGTAAAAGATGTGATTGGTGAAGAAAGAAGCATGTCATTGTAGCGGTCGAATTGTGAAGGAACACAACCTCTTGTGGGTTATGGTGACATCACAAGGTATGAGACAAGTGGGATATTTGATGACTCCTATTCTGACGGGTTGTTTGTTGCAGACACAGAGCACACCATGATGACTTGTGAGGAGAATTTTCCTCAGGAAATTATAGCCACATCGTCTAGTACCCTGATGTACAAATCATGTAGGATTAGAAGAGTTATGTAGGGTCAAAAAGTTGGGGTACTCATTGAGAGTGGGGCAAACCACAACTGTATTGATGCCTCATTGGTTGAGAGGCTAGGAATACAAACAGAGGATTTTGAGGGCCTCAACGGGGTTATAACTAATGGAGAATCTATGAGGGAGTCACGGTGGGTTCCCCAAGTGAGCATCATGATGGGTAACTATAAAGTTACCAATGATCTCCACATCGTTGGTATGGGAGAGACCAACATAGTGCCGAGAGTGGAGTGGCTTCACTCACTTGGTGAGTTTCAGACTAACTTTTAGACGATGGAGCTGAAGTTTAAATCTGAGGGCAGGAATGTGATTTTGAGGGGATTAGCTATAGGAGCACCTAGGGTGGTTACAGCTAAGGGGATGGAGAGAATTTTCTAGCTTGGTGAGGAGTTTAATCATTGCAGATCGATGTGGAGAATGATGGATGTAGGTGTGGCCAACAATGTTGCACACGAGACTGTTACTGAGATTGGGATTACAAGTTCAGATCATCCGAGCTTATCATTATGTTAGTTATCCGAAGTTTCAGTAGACTGGAGACCTCATTTGTTTGTTGAGTACTCCAAGAACCGACACACTGGTGAGATTCTGGATGGTCGCATACAGGATGCAACTACAAATTTGAGGATGAGATGATCTTATATCAGGGAAGATTGAGCCTTGTGACAGATTAATGGTTGAGGAGGGAGATATTGCGACATGTGCATTGTTCTTCCGTGACTGGGCACTTGGGCTTCGATGAGACCCATAGGCTCATGTCTAAGAGGTTCATATGACAGAGGTTGAGGGAGGATCTCCTTAACTTTATAGAGGCATATACGGTTTGTCACTATGATAAGTCCGAGTTTACGGGACCATGTTTTGTTGAATCGACATGGGACAACACTCCTATGATTTTTGTTGCTTCTATGCCCGGTGAGCACCTCACCCACGTGTCAATTAGTGGAGAGATGAAAGTGACCCATGGTTATTTAGTAGGTTCACATTCAACGCAGGAGGTGGACTATGTGGAGCTGATATTGTCGATTGACTGTTTGCTAGAGTCTTGGAACTTTTTCTCCATGACACACATCAAGATACAATATGAGGAGCCTAGCTCTCACACAAGTACAGGTCAGGTAGGAGAGTTAACACCATTTGTGCGTAAACATGTTGTTTCACGGGCTGATACGGGGGATTCTGTAGGATTCAGAGTGGATTTTCATACCCAGGAGTTGGCTGGAGAGACCATGAGTGATCTCGTGATCACAACCTTACGTTGGCAAGGATTGGACTGATTGGAAATTTTGGTTCGGGCACCAGTGAAGAGATGGTTTGAGTATCATTCTATTTCACAGTTTCGTAGCTACCTCGGATTACACAGATCCTTGGTGGATGACAAGGAGAGGTGGAGAAACTTATGGTTTGGTATTCAGCAGTTGTAGCAGGATAGGTTAATGCTTGGGGTCAAGCATTTATTAGGAAGGGAGGATTGTAATGTCCCCTTTTCCTTCTCCAAAGGCCTATGGGTCAAGCGAGTCCAAGTTGCGGTCATATCCAAGGGGCGGGGGACGCTGGGGGCTACTAAGAAGGGGCCACATGATACTAATAGTTGTGTTGGCGTTTGGGGGTCACTTTGGACCTTAGCGGCTTAAATGGGAAAAGTAGCTTTAGTTACTTTTATTTTATTGACCCCTCCGTGGAGTGAAACGCATCTAGGTCTTTTGGGGCTCTTTTTCCGTGGGAAGTATATAAGGAGTGGGGAGAGTAAGGAAAGGAAATTTTTGGACATACATTTTATTGACCCCTTCACGTGCATGTGCTGCTGCCGTGCATTTACAACTTGTGGAGTCAAATCCCATAGGGACCCTAGCTTCGTTAGTGAGAGACCCGACCCTAGCTAGCAAGGCATTCTTTGGTAGTGAGAGATCTACACTAGTCTATCATTCCAGATATGTTTTCAGGGCTGTGTGGTAGAGATAATATCAGAGGTCACAGAGAAAGGATTTTGTAGATATTTGGTGGCATTGGGAGAGGATAATCAGTGGGCTCTAGATCTGAATCTCGGTAGCAGATCTGATCCACGACAGCCATTTTGGGCAGAGTGTGGCAGTTCGTTGGAGGCATCTTGTTGAAGGATTTCACGGGTTTTGGGGGGTTTGGGGAAGACAAGAAGAGGGTCTCAGATCAGATTCATGGTTAGCCTTTTGGACTGGGCATGGCAGAAATGCTGAGGCGCGTCCATCATTTTGTGGACCCCTATCCAAGTGTGGCGACTTGCAGCCTGTATTATGGGGGGTTTTCAATTTATTCCTTTCAGATTTGAAGGTGGAAACATTATTTTCTATATCTATTAATGTTATATCCAAAGACCCTTATTTTTGCTCTTGTATTCAGAGGGTCACGAACCTCTGAAGTTTCCCAGCTGTCTAGGTTCGCTGTGATTTCTTGGTGGCATTGTACTCTATAATATTCTAGAAATAATTTCCCTTTGTCATTTATAATAATATCAAGCCCTCTTTATATTTCCAAGTAATTTGGGTGGACATTTTGGGAAATATTAAGTTTATTTAGTTTGTTGTCCTAACCATAAAAATCTGGTATAATCGGTACTTTATGTGGCTGCATATTTTCAATATTTTTGTGCATTTTTAAGTGGTATCCCATCGGGGATATTTCAAAATGTCATGAAATTACAACTCACAAGACCACTATCATTTAAGAAGAAAAATAATAATTTAGACTACCCCTTACCAACATTTATTTTAATCACATTTCTAATATTTTACCAACTATCTTGGGGTGCATATAGTCCATCGTGTGATAGAACCATTTGCATAAACTCAAAGAAAACAATGCCCATAAATAGAACATGTAAATTTGAGTGGTTTAGGGTCTACCAATATGACTAGTTAAAGAAGCTATAAGAAATACCAAATAAAAATTCCTCTACAAAATTTTATTGCTACGAATACAATGCGAAGAAAAAATAAGTTTGCATTTATTGAGAAATTTCAAATAGGTCTAAAAATTAGAGTTGAAACTTGAAAGGAGGAGAACAAGGTGGAATTGACGAGATCTAGGATTGTTGAAGCACAAGATTCATCTGCAAGATTTGTTAGATTGAATTTATACATTTTAATATTCAGTATAGTAATTTGTTAATGTAAGATATATTTATGAACTTTGTAATATACGAAATACAAAAATTCTTAGTAATACTTTCTTTAAAACATTTGGATTTGAATTCCCAAAATTAATTCTCCTTTGTAGGTATAGTTTACTCTTACATGCCTCTTTTACTGCCACTACAACATTGAAATACCCATATATACCAATAAATTCAATGGTTAATACCATATACTCTTGTGGCCTTGTATATATATTTTATTTTATTTTATTGAGGACTAAAAATGTCTTTCATTATTTGTTTGGTCCCCCCACCCCCCCCCCCCCCCCCTCTCCCCCAAATTTTACTTATAATAAAATATGTTTAAATTCATGGAATCCAAGGATACAAGACATGGAATCAGATCCTACATTAGGAGGGAGTAAACTGTGTATCAACATTCAAAACAAAAACAAGCACTTACATTAAGAAACAATATAGTCAATTAAGAATTATAATTGCTTATAACTGGCGGGAATTGCTTGGATAATTATTCTAAGATGTTAAACTAGTTGGTTATGTTGAAGTGACGTCAACACTTTTCATTGATGCTAACAACATAAGCCAATAGCTAGATGAAATGAGACGCAAAAATTTCAGTAAGGGGTATTTTGCTACTAAATACAATAAACATCTTGCAACTCACAATGTTAATGCTACCATTCACAGTGGCTCACCATCCTCTTCACAGTCCCTTTACCTATTTAGAACAGTAGACATTTCATAGACACAATTCATGTAAATTTGTATGGACATATTTTATTTACTCTTGAGATATTTAATAGAGGTTTGGACTTAATGTGTAATGTATCTTGTAATTGATTATAGCCAAAATACCTTTCCTTATGATATTTTGTACTCAATTGTTATCCCTCATTTAAATTTATTTATTTATTTTTGTGACGTGTACACTTGATTTAGTCTTGTCATACGAACTGTTAGTTTTTTTATTACTTTTCATTGTGGAAGGGTTGGTTGAAAATATACCTTTCACATTGAAATTTTGACTAGCCCTTCAAATTTGATCCCCGATAACCACTAAACATGAAGGGTTCATATTTTTAAAATAGAAATAGAAAATCTTAAATGTGGTTTCTAAATAGAAATGATTAAATGTTTTATGAAGCATTAAAATTTTGCCAATACCAAATGAGTTAATTTAAAGGAATTAATCTCAATCCAAACAGTACATGTTTAATTGAAAATTAAATTAAATACATACATGCTATTTTTTTTCAAGTAATAATATGAAACATATTTTCAATGGAGAAAGGACATTATTATGGCATGTGATATTGCGAGGTTTCATTCTATCAAATTTACATGGAATATGATCCCAACCGTATCTCTTACTACTTTATAAAATTTCTAACCTAATAGATGACTAGACACACCTTAAATAATACTCACGTAAATAAAATAATAAAAAATGATGGAATATTAAATACTAATCCATTCAAAATTTTAAGTCCCATTAGTCCTCAAAAATCCACAATACATAGATTAAAAGGAGAAGATGCTTAAGAGTGCCAAAAAGGTATGATTACATTTTCCACGGTGGGGAACAAGTCAAGGGAAAAATGACCTTGACTTAAAGTAGACCGGGAAGCGATTAGTTCGCGGGGATCGAAAATTATTCACAAATTACTATTCGCCATAATAAAGTTTCCAAGTCTGTGACGCTTTGCTCCTCTTTTCAATTTTTTTTTTGTCATTTGCGTGAGGAGTCTGGGAAGAAATGGTTGTGATATGACAGGCGACTCCGTTTTCCCCACATTGTGAGAAAATAATATGACCGATTGTGGAAAACATAGAGACTCTTGTAGCCCAAAAGTTGTATATATATTCTTCTTCTTCGTAATTCAATTCAACACAGGTGGTAAACGAAGATGAAGATGGCTTCTCTGCTGATGTTGTTTCTGTGTGCACTGCCGCTGCCTGTCTGCACCTCGCATTCTTCTCCTTCTTATTCTTCCGATCAACATGCTCTTCTCTCTTTCAAGGTTTCCCTGGCAGCTGCTAATTCTCTCTCTGATTGGTCTCACAATACCAGTGCCTGCAATTGGACCGGCGTTACCTGCTCTCATCGCAGACAGCGCGTGGTTTCCTTGAATCTCACAGGTATGTCTTTAGCAGCCTCTTCCATCTCTCCCTTTCTTGCTAATCTCTCTTTCCTAAGAATTCTTGATCTCTCCTATAACTCCTTCCAAGGCCATATTCCACCTCAACTCGGAGTTCTTTTTCGCTTAAGGACTCTTCGATTGTCTGCCAATCATCTCAGCGGTATAATTCCCTCCCAGCTCGGCCTTCTCCCAAATTTAAAGAAGCTTGTGTTAGGTGTAAACGGACTCACGGGCACAATCCCCTCTTCCCTAGGAAACCTCTCCTCCTTAACGGTCTTAAAATTAGGGGAAAATAAACTTCGTGGTAGTATTCCTGTTGAATTGGGTATGCTTACTCAACTCAACGTGCTTACTCTTGAAAGGAGCTACTTAACAGGACTGATCCCCAATGCTCTTTCCAACTGTACTCACCTCCAAGCGTTGGCTATAGTTCAGAACCCCTTAACTGGCCGCATTCCCTCGCAGTTTGGCAAACTATCAGAGTTGCGAACCCTGCTTTTATGGGAAAGCCAACTGAGTGGAGAAATCCCAAGCTCCCTCTCTAATTGTACTCTCCTGGAAGTGCTTGACTTAGACAGCAACCAACTGAGCGGTACGGTGCCCTTGGAGTTGGGTACTCTGCTCCATCTTCAGTGGCTTAGTTTATTCGGCAATCGTCTGGTCAGCGGAGGCAGCGTTTTGTCTATTCTAACAGCCTTCACTAATTGTTCCTATTTAGAAAATATAGATTTGTCTATGAACTATCTCACCGGCATCTTGCCCTCTTCAGTTAGCCAGCTGTCAAAAGTACTCTCCTATTTGTCCTTGGCCGAGAATAAAATCGAGGGAAAGATACCAAGTGGCATTGGCAACCTCACAGCGTTGACAATGATATCCTTAGCTCATAATCGTTTCAACGGGAGCATACCATCCGCAGTAAGTCAACTTCCAAATCTGGAAATGTTGCTTTTGGACAATAACAATTTAGTTGGAACAATTCCTGAAAAAATCGGCCGAGCTAAAAGGCTTGGGTTGTTATCACTGACTGAAAACATGATTTCAGGGAAAATTCCAGACAGTCTTGGTAATCTTCCACAACTAAGAGATATTCTTCTAGATCACAATCAACTAATAGGAAAAATCCCTGCCAGTTTAGGGAAATGCATAACTTTGGAAAAAGCGGACTTATCTTACAACAAGCTGAGAGGAAATATACCTTCAGAAGTTTCAGGGCTTCCAAATCTTCAATTCTATTTCAACGTTTCCAACAATTTATTAGAGGGTTCTCTTTTAGAAATTAGCAAAATGGTAATGGTCCAAGCTATAGATGTGTCTCTCAACAAATTCTCCGGTGAAATTCCAGCTGCAATGTCAAGTTGCAAAGGATTGCAATATTTGAATCTTTCTTGGAATTCATTTGACGGCCCAATACCAACATCGCTCACACATCTGAAAAATCTTGAGGAGATTGATCTCTCAAACAATAATTTGTCTGGTGCAATCCCAATGGCTTTCCAAGAGATGAAAACGCTTCAGCATATCAATCTCTCTTCAAACAAGTTAGTGGGAGTGGTTCCAAAGGAAGGGGTTTTCGCAACACTTGATGAGTCTGCAGTTATGGGAAATCTTGGTCTTTGTGGTACATGGATAAATTTGCAGCCATGCTCTCATTCCAAACACAAAAAAAATTCAGTCTCTAGAAAGGTAATGGTACCTCTTGTGATTGGCATTTCAATCTTCATCATGTCTTTATTATTGATCCTATATTCCTATAGGAAGAGACGTGCCAGTCAGAAAACTATTTCCCTCAATGTAGGACCCACCAGAATTTCATATGAAGAACTTGTAGAGGCAACTGGTGGGTTTATGGAGACCAATCTATTAGGGGTTGGTAGTTTTGGATCTGTCTATAAAGGGATTCTAAACAATGGTACAAATATTGCTGTCAAAGTTCTCAATTTGCAAGATGAGATTGCTCACCAAAGTTTTATCAAAGAATGTACTGTGTTGAAAAGAGTCAGGCACCGCAATGTGATCAAAATCATTTCTGCTTGTTCCAACCCTGATTTTAAAGCACTTATTCTTCCATTTATGTCAAATGGAAGTTTGGAGAAATGGTTATATCCTCAAGGAGAAGAAGAATGCAGATTAAATTTGAATGATAGATTAAAAATAGCAACAGAGATAGCACATGGCATTACATATTTGCACCATCATTGTTTTGTGCAAGTGATTCATTGTGACTTGAAACCCAATAATGTGTTGTTAGGAGATGATATGACTCCATATATAGCAGACTTTGGCATCGCCAAACTACTATTTGGAAATTCACTGGATTCATTGACTTCTACAAATGCACTCAAAGGATCTATTGGCTATGTTGCACCAGGTATAGATTTTCCATTATTAAAATATATATTATCATTGCATTATATTTTTATTTTTTTATTTTTTATTCAAATATTTAAAATGGTTCGAGAGTAAATATCATTGTATTGTATTGTAGAGTATGCAATGGGTGGAAGTCTCTCAGCCAAAGGAGATGTATATAGCTATGGCATTTTACTGCTAGAGTTGTTGACAAGGAGGAGACCAGTAGATGACATGTTTGTAGAAGGAATCAATCTACAAAAATGGGTAGCTATGAATTTTCCAAACAAAATCATAGATGTGGTTGATCATAATCTCCTTAGAGATGCAAATGAATCAGAGACATCAATGGTGTTGGCATGCCTTACACAATGTATGCAAGTAGCATTGGTTTGCACAAGGGAGTTGTCTCAGCAACGACCAAATATGATAGAGATAGTTGAGAGATTAGAGAAAATCAGAGGTGCATTTTATGGTACTCATAGACTAGATTTTCAATTGCCGATAAATGTCTCACCTTTTCTTGTGGAGACAAGAGGTAGAAGAAATACTGATTCTAGGAGCCCTCAAAGTTGGTCTACATCTACATCGTAGCTATTCACTCAAGAATTTTGTTTGTTAACTAGCATTGCTTTGATTCCCTATATGTTTTCTTGCATTGAATAATGATTTGTATTAAATTTTCTATATAAATTTAGTATATTGTGAGGCTATGTAAGGATCTAATATTTGTAACGTTGGACAAAATTATGTTGGAGATACAAGATTAAGTTGTGATTTTTGGCTAACTTGATGATATGTAAGGTGGACATAGTTATTAATATCTAATGAAAAAGAAATTTAAAAGTTCTTATTCTTGACTCTTATATTGTTTCTTCTTTCTTCTTCAATGTTTTGAATTCTTACATACACTACATATGGAGTTTTTGGAGAATTTGTTATGTAACACCACTATTTAAAACTTTAGAATTGAACTAACAACATAAAAATATCAAATACTTTAGTCAAATAAATATTTGGTTGGAGTTTTTTATTTACCTCTAAAAGAATGGGGGTTGTTATAATATTGTCCTAGTACTCCTACCAAATTAGAAAGAGGCCATGGTTATTTCCAATATAGGTTTTGGAAAAGCTATAACGTTTATGGTTTGTGCAAGGACGCGACTTAATGATTTCTAAAGATGATGGAGATAGTCATGAGATTGGAAAAAACAATATCAGCATTTCTCTTGAATTTGAAGACATACCTCTCCATACTTGCTCACTTAAAAGATTGTTGTTTTGTTTTAAATAAGAAATTTCAAATTTATTATTTACATGCTCTATCCAAATATTGTTTTACATTGAATTAGTAATCTTCAACTCTATCATTTTATTGAAAAAAATAGAACTATATGTTTTGAATTGTTTTCTTTCTCTTATGTTTGATTTTACATAAGAACAAAATTTCATATTTTATTTATAAAATGAAAAAATAAAAAATAAAAAATGAAATAAAGAAAATGAGCATGTTTTTAAAAAGTGTTTAGTTAAACTAATTATTTTCATGCTAAAGAGTCCACACTACTATACTTAATTGATACCACATAAACTTTCTATTCTTTTGTTTTCAAAGCTTTCTTAAATTTGTAAATTAATACCTTGAATAGTTACAATGTTCTTTAACATAGCTTAAGTTTTATCCTCAATATTATAAATTTCATAGTAAATACTCCATATTTTTATTCTCACATTACAGGTCCAATTTCTATAGATGTCCAAGGTTTGTAATATATACTGAAAACCAAAAAAAGGGAATTGGAATTTACAACGGTATTAAGGAGGCTAAGAAGGGAATTGATCGTTGTCATTCCTTATTCAGGGAAACATATACTTTTCTAATTTACCAATGTACTTGAAACCCAAAAAATAGGATGGAAATTTATAGGAAACACTCTGTAGTTTTCTTGAATCTCACATGTATGTCTTTAGCAGCGGCTTCCATCCCAGTTAAAGAGGACATATTTGCGTGGAAGGACTTACGAGAGAGATTAACAAGAAAGGAAATATGTCCTCTTTAACTGGGATTGAATTAATTTCTTGAAAACAAAATTCGTGGTGGTATTCAAAGAACCTTACCTGGCATAATAATTCAACTTTTGACTTCTGGCAGTCGACCACATAATTTGTGCGTGCTAGTTACACTCAGCTGTGGTATTCCTAATGAATCAGTTATGTTTATTCAATCCCCAACGTTCTTTACAAATGCAATCAACTTGTAGTTTTTTATTTATAATATGCCAACAACTTAACTTGCCACATTCGACCTTCACAGTTTGGAAAACTATCATAGTTATAGCTACTGTTTTTATGGGGAATTCAACTCATTGGAGAAATCCCAAGCTCTCTATCTAATTTTTCTCTCCTTCAATGAATTGAATTAGAGATTAACCAAATGAGAGACACAGTTCCCCTAGAGTTTGGTAAATTTCTCTAGGTCCTTCGGGAGGCTTTATTTATGGGGCAATCATCTAATGAGCACAATCAATGGTTTATCTATAATATCAGTTTCTCTTTAAACAATTTAGGAGGAGAGGTTCCAATGGAAGGGGTTTTTGCAACATTCAACGAGTCTCTATTTATGAGAAATAATGGTATTTGGGGTACGTGAATAAATTTGCAGCCATTGATTCTAAACAAAAACTTTTTCCATTCTCCGAAAAGGTAATGGTTCCACTTGTGATTGGCATTTCAATATAATTTCTTTATTATTGTTCCTATATTCCTATAGGAAGAAACATACTAGTGAGACAACCTTAGGCATCAATGTAGGATCCATAATATTTTTTTTGCAAAGCACTAGTAGAGGCAACTAGTGACCAACCTATTCAGAATTAGTAGTTTTGGTACATGACAATCGTTTCAACATAACCATTCCATCCATGATCAACTTCCTAATTTAGAAAGATTGGAAAAAATAATTTATATCGAAATATTTGAGAAACTTTAGGTCAGGAAAAAAGGCTCGGGGCATTATCTTTGAGTAAAAACATGTTTTCAAGAAAGATTCCAAATGGTCTCGGTGAACTTCCACAGCTAAGATATGTTTTTATTGATAACAATCAATTGTCAATGACAATACCTACCATTTTAGAGAGAGATATAACTTTTAAACAGATGGACTTATCTTACAAAATAATGAGAGGAAATATACCTCTAGATGTTGAGCGGATACCAAATCTTTAATTCTATTTTTACTTTTCCAACAATTTATTTGAGGGTTCACTTTTAGAAATGAAAAAAATGGTAATGGTCCAAGCTATAAACATGTCTCTTAGCCAATTCTCATGTGAAATTCCAGCTACACTATCAAGCTACAAAAAATTACAATATTTGAATATTTCATGGAATACATTTGATGGCACAATAACAATATTGCTCACATGTACATTTGAAAAATCTTCAAGGCATTTCTCTCTCACACAATAATTTGTCTGGTGCAATCCCAATAGCTTTTAAGTATATGGAGATGCTTCAAAATATCAATCTCTCTTCAAATAGGTTTACAAGAAAGGTTCCAAAGGAAGGAATCTTTACAACACTTGATGAGAATCTAATTATGGGAAATATTCGTCTTTGTATTACATGGTTAAATTGCAGCCATGTTGTCATTTAACATAAACAATTTTCAGTCTCCAGAGAGTTAATGGTACCACTTGCGACTGACATTTCAATATTCATCATGCCTATTTTATAGTTCCTATATTTATATAGAAAGAGATGCAATAATCAAAACACCATTGCCCTCAATATAGGACCCAAAAGAATTTCATATGAAGAAATTATAGTGGCAACTGATGGGTTCATGGAGACCAATCTATTTGGGTATGGTAGTTTCTGATATTTCTATAAATATATAATAATTAGTGGTACAAATAATATTTGTGTGTGCTAGTTACACTCAGCTGTGGTATTCCTAATGAATCAGTTATGTTTATTCAATCCCCAACGTTCTTTACAAATGCAATCAACTTGTAGTTTTTTATTTATAATATGCCAACAACTTAACTTGCCACATTCGACCTTCACAGTTTGGAAAACTATCATAGTTACAGCTACTGTTTTTATGGGGAATTCAACTCATTGGAGAAATCCCAAGCTCTCTATCTAATTTTTCTCTCCTTCAATGAATTGAATTAGAGATTAACCAAATGAGAGACACAGTTCCCCTAGAGTTTGGTAAATTTCTCTAGGTCCTTCGGGAGGCTTTATTTATGGGGCAATCATCTAATGAGCACAATCAATGGTTTATCTATAATATCAGTTTCTCTTTAAACAATTTAGGAGGAGAGGTTCCAATGGAAGGGGTTTTTGCAACATTCAACGAGTCTCTATTTATGAGAAATAATGGTATTTGGGGTACGTGAATAAATTTGCAGCCATTGATTCTAAACAAAAACTTTTTCCATTCTCCGAAAAGGTAATGGTTCCACTTGTGATTGGCATTTCAATATAATTTCTTTATTATTGTTCCTATATTCCTATAGGAAGAAACATACTAGTGAGACAACCTTAGGCATCAATGTAGGATCCATAATATTTTTTTTGCAAAGCACTAGTAGAGGCAACTAGTGACCAACCTATTCAGAATTAGTAGTTTTGGTACATGACAATCGTTTCAACATAACCATTCCATCCATGATCAACTTCCTAATTTAGAAAGATTGACTCTACACAAAAATAATTTATATCGAAATATTTGAGAAACTTTAGGTCAGGAAAAAAGGCTCGGGGCATTATCTTTGAGTAAAAACATGTTTTCAAGAAAGATTCCAAATGGTCTCGGTGAACTTCCACAGCTAAGATATGTTTTTATTGATAACAATCAATTGTCAATGACAATACCTACCATTTTAGAGAGAGATATAACTTTTAAACAGATGGACTTATCTTACAAAATAATGAGAGGAAATATACCTCTAGATGTTGAGCGGATACCAAATCTTTAATTCTATTTTTACTTTTCCAACAATTTATTTGAGGGTTCACTTTTAGAAATGAAAAAAATGGTAATGGTCCAAGCTATAAACATGTCTCTTAGCCAATTCTCATGTGAAATTCCAGCTACACTATCAAGCTACAAAAAATTACAATATTTGAATCTTTCATGGAATACATTTGATGGCACAATAACAATATTGCTCACATGTACATTTGAAAAATCTTCAAGGCATTTCTCTCTCACACAATAATTTGTCTGGTGCAATCCCAATAGCTTTTAAGTATATGGAGATGCTTCAAAATATCAATCTCTCTTCAAATAGGTTTACAAGAAAGGTTCCAAAGGAAGGAATCTTTACAACACTTGATGAGAATCTAATTATGGGAAATATTCGTCTTTGTATTACATGGTTAAATTGCAGCCATGTTGTCATTTCAAACATAAACAATTTTCAGTCTCCAGAGAGGTAATGGTACCACTTGCGACTGACATTTCAATATTCATCATGCCTATTTTATAGTTCCTATATTTATATAGAAAGAGATGCAATAATCAAAACACCATTGCCCTCAATATAGGACCCAAAAGAATTTCATATGAAGAAATTATAGTGGCAACTGATGGGTTCATGGAGACCAATCTATTTGGGTATGGTAGTTTCTGATATTTCTATAAATATATAATAATTAGTGGTACAAATAATGTTGTTGAAGTTCTCAATTTGCAAGATGATAATGCTCACCAAAGTGTTATTAGAGAATATAATGTGTTAAAAAGAGTTAGACATCATAATGTGATCAAAATCATTTCCACTTGTTCCTACCTTAATTTTAAAGCATTGGTCCTTGCATTCATGTCAAATGGAAGTTTGGAGAAATGGCTATATCATCAGGGAGAAGAATAATTTAGATTAGATATGAATGATAGATTAAAAATAACAATAGAGACACCACATAGGATTGCATATATATATCAACATATTTTGGTGCAAGTGATTCATTATGTCTTGAAACCCATAATGTTTTGTTAGGATATGATATAACTACATATATAAAATAATTTGGAATTTCCAAACTACATGTTGGAAATTCAATTGATTCATTGAATTCTATAAATGCACATAGAGGATCTAGTGTTATGTTTCAGCAAGTATAGATTATTGCAATATAGATATTACCAATGCATCATTTTATATTTTTTATTCACATGATTAAAATGGTTTGAGGGTAAATAATCATTTTATTATGTTGGGATGAGAAAGTGGCTAATTATAAGCCAAAAGCGGAGGATAAAGACCGAGTGTAGGAGGGTGCGCATACAACATGAAGGAAGTATCAAGAAGTCAAGTTGATGTGCATAGAGATACGCCCAAGAATAGGGAATTACTACAAGTATGAAGCAGGTCATGAAGGTTCACGCAGAGATGAAAAAGGAATAGGGTGCAAAGGTTTGGGCACATGAATATAACAAAGGAGTCAACCAAAATACTGTATGGGCTAAAAATAGAGAAAAGCATAGATGATGTGTTCGACAAGACAAATCTAGGAATAAACTCAGTAAGGATAATGCACTGCCAAAGGATAAAGCACATGAAGAATATACATGGATTTTGCATGAACAGATCTACAAGCAGAGCAGAACATGCATGGATAAAAGTATGCTATTTATAGCAAGAGTGGAACGATCCGCCTATGGAAAACCGCAGAATTGAAGGTCAAAACATGAGTTAAAGCAACATGCAACCTATATTTAGGATTTTTTATTGAAAGATTAAATAATGTATTTAGTGAAGGATAGATTCCCTCCCCATATATAGATGTGTCACATCCTTTATAAGTAGTTAGTCGTGAAAATTATATGGTGCGTGTGTTGATGCATTATTTTTGAATGCAAGTAGGAGTCTATGATGCTTTGTTAGAGATTTTTATATGTTTTTAATGGATGATATAGTATGGATTGATAAAGTTAGTAGAGATGTACTTGGTGTAATTAACATTCAAATTATGTTGTTAGTTGTTTACCTTAATGTATGAATGACTGATCCAGAGGAAATTTTTGGGGCATAAGATGTTCCTAATTTCTCCCTGAAGCAGTACAATAAAAAAGAACACTTCCTTAATGCACCTCACATTCTTATCCTTTTTATTACTCTGATTAACATGCTCTTCTTTGCTTCAAGCATTCCCTCGTAAATGTAAATTCTCTCTTTAATTGGTCTCCCATGAATCACAATGGTTGTGCCTGCAATTGAACTAGTGTTGCCTACTCTTATCACAGGTAGCGTGTGGTTTCCTTGAATCTCACAAGTATGTCTTTAGCACCCTCTTCCATCTCTCCCTTTCTTGCTAATCTATCTTTCCTTACAATTCTCAATCTCTCCCATAACCTCCATCCATGGTCACATTCCACCTCAACTGGGAAACCTTTTTCACTTATGTATGCTTCGATTGACTCATAATTATCTTAGCGGCGTCATTCTCTCTCAGCTCGAACTTCTCCCAAATTTAAAAAAGCTTGGGTTAGGAGAAAACCATTTAACAGGAACAATCTCCTCCTCCATAGGAAACTTGTCCTAATGTAATGTGCATTTTCTCAATCAACATCCCAATCTTGAGATATTGTCTCTGGAGAGAAACAAATTACATGGAAGTATTTCAAAAGGTTTGGGTTAGGAAAAAAGGCTTGGGTTGTTATCATTAAGTAAAAACATGATTTCAGGTAAAATCCTAGATAGTCTTGGTGATCTTCCACAATTGAGAGACCTTATTCTCAATCACAATCAAATTTCAGGGAAAATACTGGCCAACTGAGGGAGGTTCATAACTTTGGAAGAGGTGGACTTATCTTACAACAAGATGACATGAAATATACTTGCATAAGTTGTGGGTCTTCCAAACCTCCAATTTTATTTCAATATTTCCAACAAATTTTTAGAGGTTTATTTTTTAAAAATGAGAAAAATGGTAATGGTCCAAGTTATAGATGTGTCTGTTAACCAATTCTTAGGTGGTATTCCAACCAAACTGTCAAGCTGCATAAAATTGCAATATTTGAATTTTTTTGGAATTCATTTGATGGCCCAATACCAACATCACTCACAAATATGAAAATTCTTCAGAACATTGATCTCTCAAACAATATTTTTTTTGGTGTAATCCTAATGGATTTCAAAGACATAAAATCCCTTCAGCATATCAATCTCTCTTAAAATAGGTTAGTGGTAGAGGTTCCAAAGGAAGAGTTTTTTGCAACACTTGATGAGTCTGCAGTTATGGGAAATATTGATTTTTGTGGTACATGGATAAATTTGCAGCCATGCTCTCATTCCAAACATAAAAAATTTCTAGTCTCCAATAAAGTAATGGTACCATTTGTGATTGGAATTTTGATTAACTAAAAATGGACTAACTATGTAGTGTGGGCATAGTTAATCTAAGTTATGAACAACTATAAATAAATCAAATAAATGATGTAAAAGGAAATATATAAATGATCTAAGTAAC
Source organism: Taxus chinensis (assembly GCA_019776745.2). NCBI lineage: Eukaryota > Viridiplantae > Streptophyta > Pinopsida > Cupressales > Taxaceae > Taxus > Taxus chinensis. The sequence continues at coordinate 166,054,775 of CM034146.1, read as the reverse complement.
TATGCAAAAGGAAATGTTAACTCTAATGCAAAATAAGGAAGAGGAAAGAACTTAGCCGATTCAACAAAGTGACGGGACTATGTCGCAAGTGTGACTGGAAAATCAGGAAGTAGGAACGACTGTGCAGAAGTCCCGAAAAGGGTGGATTCAGAAGATCTAGTTGGAATGGAGCACCTGGAGGAGGAATGGGGCACCTGTGGGTGTTCTAGTCTATAATCTAGACACTCTAGACTATGTAAAAGCTTTGAAACTAATCTCTACAGGGATGTAAGATGATTTGGAACCTTCTCTATGTGTTGTATTGGACTTTCCATGCTCCTTTAGATATCGCCAATAATCTGAGATGAAAGAAAGATCTGAACGACTCCAAAAAAAACATAAAACCCTAAAAAAGAATAATTAATATGAAGGGGTCAGACTAACCTCATTTGCCGCAATGGCGGACTTACTAATTGAGCGTTACACTACATCCCAGACCTGATGTAGTTCTATGTGCAAGTGTGTGTGGACATGCCTTAGGTTACTCTTGTGTCATTCGTAATTTGTGAAGTAGCGAGCGATAACTATGTGTATAAAATGTAATAGAATGTGTGTATGGAATAGAATATAATCCCTCCCCTATGAATTGTGATGTAGATGTCCTAGGCTTATGCCTTGATGATGGATCTATATGGATACATGTGATCTCCAATGCAATAGATCAATACAAATCTAGATGAAGTGATAGTAGTAAGTGATGCTAGGTCCTTCATTATGGTCTCATAACTTTATATTTATAAGGTTCTCTTGATCTAATTTCGTAATTAACCCCAAAAAGGCTGACCAAAGGAAAGATAAAGATGTAAAACGACTAGAAAGATCCCAAAAAGTGACAAAAAAGTGTAAAAGGGACTGGAGCGCCCTGGTGGAACCAATGTGCCCACAAGCACCCTAGTTGAGGATAGAATAACGGGAATTGACTGAAAAAGACTGGGCATGTGGATGATAAGCGTAGGTAATGATGAAATAAAATAAAATAAGATGGCCAAAAGATGGGGTTTAATTAGCACTTTCCTCACTCAAGGACCTTCTAAATAGTAGTATGAGACCGAGATAAATAATTTCTAAAGTGCATGATTTTGTGACTACATTTTGCCCCCAATTTATGGTGGTGAGCGGAAAGGTCGGTAACATAAAGTTGATAGAGATGTGAACCCTATGTCCATGAAGAGTGTAGTAGAACTGCGCCGAAGGAATATAAAAAGTGTGGAATGATAAAAATATGGAGGAACGTGAAAAATAAAGATGAAAAATACACAAAGAAAAAGTGATGAGAGTGAACCTAGGGTGGAATGCGTGTGTAATTGATGTGGTGTGTAATGTACCTGCATGGTTAGTAAAGTGTGTGTTGTCGTGAAGTGTTGTTGTTACCCCCATTTGACTGTTTGTTTCTCATATGACCGGACTTGTAAGGAGAAAATGATTAAGTAGTCAAATATTTATGTATGTAAATGTAAAAACACAATGTAAAAAGACACATGTATATGAAATTGTGTAAATGTAAAATACACAAATGAAAGAGTGTAAATGGAACATGTGCACCTTATCCATGTTGAGAAAGAGGGTGTATAAGGATACCATGTACTTTGAGTTTTTGGGCCGATCTCATGCACCCTGGCCAAAGAAGTGTAGGGAGGAAATGTTTTGTGTCCTCAAAGATCTAATTACTTCTCTGAATGTGTGTGAAGAGATCTCTGTATCTTCCTAGTTTTTTGGGTGATTCGACGCCATTGGTTGAAGTAGTGTAGGGAGGCACACCCATTATAACCTCCAAGCCTGTAATTGCTTCCCAGAATGCTAAGGATACCATGTCCTGTAAAAGCCGTTGTCTATGGGGTTCCTAGACGGTTATGAACCCACTCGTTGTATATAACTAAACTAGTCTGGTGTAGAATCTCTGTGTAGTGTGTAGAAAAACCCCAAATGATGCCCCTCTCTTTGGGGGTGCATGCCGCGTCACTGATAGGAGAATGCAACCCCAAAAGAGGACCAACTGCATGTACTCTGTAACTCTTCCTTGCAAGGGCAAGGGAATGCACATGGTAGAAACCAAGGCGTACACAAATAAGGATGGATAACCAAAACAAGTGTTAGTACAAAAAAACATGCATGTAAGAAGACAATATGTAATCTACGCAGACTGTGGAAAATATGCCAAGAAAGGTAGTGTAAATATGTAAGAAGACAAGTAAGTCACACAAAGTGGGTCACAAACATGGGACATCACTCACAATGTCTCAAGACACACAATGCCATCATGGCTGCAAACAAAAAATAAGTGTGCACACCAAACATAGGGCAAGGCCCACATACAAGAAACAAAAAATGACATACAAGTACAAACATACAAAAGAAGTGGTCATGGAAACATGTAATCCTGAAAAACAAGTGTTGCACATGGAACACCATAAGCATGTTAGAGAAATAACCAATATGTCAAAGCGTGAATAACCAAGTAATGCAAAGTGTTAAGTACAAAATGAAACAATAGCACCTGTGAGAGATGAATGTGGATGCCCTCAATGACCACTGTAGGAAGGGTAGTAGGTGAGAATCCATACTGCGTGTGTAGGATTTGTATCTACGATCAAAACTAGAAAAAGGTGTGAATGTGCATGTATGGATGGTATAGATAATGAAATATAAGAAATCAATCTAACATGTGTAGTAAAGTGATCATGTAAAACACTAGTAAACAAGAGTAAATGCCCCCAAAATAATGCAATATGTTGTGGATGGATGGAATGGAATGCAAGATGGAATAATAGGAGCCACGTGCCCCCCAAATGAATGGAAGTGTATAAAATGAGGGTCATTTTGAATTCCCCCTCAACAGTCAATAATGAATCGTAAATGAGAGTGTGTCATCAGGAAATGGTCGAATAGTGTGTGGTGTCTAACATGCTATGATGAATGTGTAGGTGTAATGATGAGATGTGAACTAGTGATGATGTGTGTGTGAACCCTATAGCTGAAGCGTATATCATGACTACATGAATGTATAAGTGATGATTTATCCTAAGCATATATCACTATAAGATGAATGGATGAGTGATGATTTAGCCTTAAAAGTATATCACTACAAGATGAAAGGATGGATTGGTGATGTAACCTATGGTGTATAACACTAAAAAATAATAGAATAGGTGACAATTTATCCTAAAGCGTATGTCACTAGATAGAAATGTTGCATGGTAAAAGGTCAAATAGGAAATGTGTGATGAGTGTAAGGTCCATTTGATTTGTAAACCCTCAGCAGTCTAGTATGGACCGAAGAACTAAAATGTGTCATAGGGTAGTGAGTGCAGTGCATAGAAGACAATGTAGAATATGTAATGATAAAAGATGACCATGTGACAAAGAGAATATGTAAAAACGTAGTGTAAAAAATTATGATGGTAGATGTGTACATTTTATAAAATGCAATGTATAATGTGTAATGTAATACATGTAGATAGATGAGTAATATAGTATGTAGGGATGAATGTAATGTTAGACGGATGTATGATGAAGACTAGCATAATGTGTAGAATATAAGTAATGTAGAGATGTGCAATGTATGATGTATGGTATATGCCTATGTATATGATATGAGGTAAGATGTGTAAATAACCTAATAGTGTATGATGTAAAACATGTAAGGTGAGGACTAGTATAATGTATGATGTACAAATGTGGAAATGGCACAATGTTGTAGATGAACGTGGAGAAAGTATGGTATATAGTGTATGATGTGTGATGTGTGACTAGATGCAGTATGTAATGGATAGAGTGCAATGTGTGGGGTTGAACGTATTAGTAATCCCTCAACATTCAAGTGTGAACCAAAGCACAAGGGTGTGTCATTGGGTAACAATGATGCTAAAATGTAGGATGAAAAATGCCCATATGAAAATGAAAAGATGATAAATGTTAAATTGAGTGGGGGAGGATAGATGTAATGCCTCCAAAATGTGTGATAAAAAATATGACTATGGGCCACTATCAAGAAGATCATTGTTGGCATGATCGAAACCTATTGGAGGAGTGTCAGAAAATTGATAAGTTATTGAATGGAGATGGTTATATAGGGACCCATTGTGATAGAGTGTGTACACATTCATTTCATAGTCTTCATCAATAAAGGTGATTATTGGGAAACTGTGAGCATGCCAACGAAAGATGTTTGGGACGTAAGAGGGAGAAAAATCATTATGAATAGGGCTACATCCAAAAGGAATAGAAAATGTCAGTAAAGAGTGATGAGCATTGACTGTACCACCAATGTAATCAAACCAGAACTATCCAAGTGTGAGTGGAGAGTCACGAGGGTTGCACATAAAAAATACCATTAGATGAAGGACATGCAAGCCATAATATGTCATAGTGTGAAAATAGGCATGATAGAGATGCGATGAGTGAAGAGGTGGTCAAATGTTATTGAGGGTTATGTCAAACCTAGGCAAACTGTCTTGTGTACAAATAGTTTCTAAGCTCGAATAACGTGCATGTAAAAGGAGGCAATGGAGCTGAAATCCATGGAGGAGAAGATGAAATAGCATCAAAATTTTGGATAGATCCTTGATACAATACCATAAAATTAGTAGATGGGGGGTCTTGAACCTATACTCTCCTGGACCATCGAACACAAAGGTTTATTCAAAATAAAAATCGTCTATACCAAGAGGAGTAAAATTGAGTTTCCCTAATGATTCATCAGTAAGCTATATAACATCAACCTCATCATCAAAAGCCTCAGAATTATCAGTGTAAGCATCTTGTTGTGTGGCACTATCAAGTATGTTAGTAGGCAACATCGTAGTTGGAGGAGTAGAAGGTTTCGTAACTAGTGGAGATGGAACACTAGTAGGGATGAATACTGTAGGTGAAATAATGGCCATTGTGTGAGTGGATATAGCCAGAGTATTGCAAGTAGTAGAAGGAGACTGTGAAGCAATATATTGGCCAATGTAATATGTTCAAAGATGCTATATGGAATGCATTACGAAGGTGGTATGGGAATAGAAGTAATGGGATCTATGTGACAATATTTGAATGGCTCATGATCAACGGTGATGGTATGTTCATAACCATCATGTAATAACTTGACACATTGATTAAACGTAGATGGGACTACATGACTTGCGTGAATCCAAGGTCTTCCTAATAAGATATTAAAATGAAAAGAGGCTTTGATAACATAAAATTTGGTGAGGATATCCTTAGGCCCAACATGAATATGTAATGAGATAGTACCTAGACATGACTGAGTGGTGGAATCATAACCGAGAATGAGGGTAGAATTATTAGAAATTAAATAATCGTTAATATGCAATTGATTTAAAAGTGAGTGAGCGCATAAATTGACGCCTGATCTATTATCAATAAGGACTCTTTGAATGCAAGTAGTGCTAACAATGATATTGATAAATAAAGGAGCACACAGATTTATTTTATAAAAATAAAAAAGGTCCTCATCAGTAAAATATATAGCACAAGGTAGGTTATGAAGAGACTGTATAAGATGTGCAAAGGCCACAAAAGAGTTATCACTTCAATGTGAATGACACGAAGGGATCTTCGAGCGTATTTCGACAATTTGGTGTGTTACACAATAAGTCGTAAAGAGAGATCTTAGTAGGGGGATTTTTAAGTTGTTCAATGATGTCATAAACTTTAGAGGTTGTAGGAGGAGATTCCGTGGTGGAATAAATGTGGGTGGAGCCATAGATGTATTAAGATGATTATGACGAGTACTAACTACATTAATAGATGAATCAACTGTAGGCGTGATAAAGCAAGGAGGATCTTGGGTACACACACGTATAAAATCAGTAGTGGTAGTAACTATGCCTGAGACCTTAGTGGGTACATATGTAGGATAAGAAGATTGAGTGATAACTTGATAAGGAGATAACATGATAAAAAAGGATGTGTTGAAATCGTCAGGTTCACCAAAGTGATTAACTAAAAATGGACTAACTATGTAGTGCGGGGATAGTTAATCTAAGTTATGAATAGTTGTAAATAAAGTAAATAAATGTAGTATAAGGAAATATATAAATGATCTAAGTAATTATGCAAAAGGAACTATTAATCCTAATGTGTAAGAAGGAATAGGAAAGAAATCAACTGATTTGTTGAAGTGACAAAACTGTGTCGCAGGTGTGACTGTAAAATCAAGAAACAAGAACGATTATGCAGAAGTCTTGAAAAGGGTAGATCTAGAGGATATAGATAGAATGGAGTGCCTGGAGGAGGATTGGGGTTTCTGTGGGCACTCTGGTCTGCAATTTGGGTGCTCTGGTCTGTGAAAAAGCTCTGAAACCTATCTCTGCATGGATGGAAGATGATCTGGAACCTTCTTTGTGTGTCATATCAAACTCGTCGTTCTCCTTTAGATGTCATCAATAATCTGAGATGAAAGAAATACCTGCAAGACCCCAAAACAAACATCAAACCCTAAAAAAAAATGCATATGAAGGGGTCAGACTGACCTTAGTTTCCATTGTGGTGGACTTACTAACTGAATGTTGCACTACATCCCATACCTAATGTAGTTCTATGTGCAACTTTGTGTGGACATTCCCTAGGTTGCTCTTGTGCCAATCGCACTTTGTGAAGTAGCTAGCAATAACTATGTGTAGAAAATGTAATAGAATGTGTGCATGGAATAGAATATAATCCCTCCCCTTATGAATTGTGATGCAAATGTACTAGCCTTGTGCCTTGATGATGGAGCTATGTGGATGCAAGTGATCTCCAATGCAATACATGAATGCAACTATAAATGGTGTCATAGTAGTAAGTGATGCTAGATCCTTCATTATGGTCTCATAAATTTATATTTGTAGGGTGCTCTTGATCTAATTTCTTAATTAACCCTGAAAAGGATGACCACAAGAAAGATAAAAATGTAAAACGGCTAAAAAGAGCCCAAAAAGTGGTAGAAAAGTGCAAAAGGGACCGGGACGTCCACAGGTGCCTGAGTACTATCCTGGGCACCCCAGTCGAGGCTAAAATAATGTGACATGACTGAAACACATTGGGCATGTGGATGAAAATGGACAGTAATGACGAAATAAAATAAAACAAGATGGCTAAAAGATAGGGGTTAATTAATACTTTCTTCACTTAAGAACCTTCTAAATAGTATTATGAGACTGGGATAAATAATGTCTAAAGTGCATGATTTTTTGACTACAAATTTCAATCTTCATCATGTCTTTCTTATTGTTCCTATACTCTTCCCATGCTTTCCTTTCAGTTCACGTCTCTTCTCCAAGAGAAGAACTAAGTCATTGATTTGAAATTTCCTCTCCTTAGTTTTCCTGTCAAGCAACCTCTTCACTTTGGATTGGTGTTCCTCGATCATGTTCACTACTTGACTACTTTGTTCTTTGAGATTTCTTAGGAACATGATCCTTTTATCCAATGCATTGACAAAGCATTCATCATCAACTGCTTGAGCCAATTGTAATGCTAGTAACTCCAATGTGATGGGAATTTGCGCATCGATTCCATACAAGAGTTGGAATGGAGACATCCTGATTTCCCTTCTAGGAGTTATGCAGTCAACCCAAAATCCATCATATAAAATTTTGTGCCAAGTTCTTTGATTTTCTTCGACTAGCTTGTGCACGATAGTAATGATGTTTTTGTTACTGGATTATGCTTGACCGTTTCCCTGAGGGTAGTAATCTTATGAATGAGATAAAGATATCCCATACCCATGACAAAAACCTATCATCTCTGTAGAAGAAAAATTAGAGGCATTTTCCATCACGATATTTTGTGGAATTCCATAACGAATTAATATATTCTCTTTGATGAAGTCACAAATTACCGCAATAGATGTTTGTTTCACTGGTATAGCTTCTACCCACTTCGTAAAGTAGTCAGTTGCAGTGAACATGTGAGTATGACCAACACTAGTAACATGATTCATAACTTCAATGAAATCTAAACCCCATTGTTGAAAGGGTTCTTCAATGACAACTGGCTTCAAAGGAAAAGCTGCCAATTTAGGTCTTCCAACAAATTGCTGACAAGATTCACATTTGGCTACCCATTTTTGAGCATCAGAAAACATACTGGGCTGGTAATAATGTGCTCACAAAATTTTATGAGCTGTCACTGTGCCAGATAAATGACCACCACAAGCATGATTGTGAAAGGATTCAAACAACCTGGGTTGTTGTTCTTTATCGACACATTTGAGGAACATGCCATCAATTCCTTTCTTAAACAAAGTGTTGTCCCAAATAACGTACCTGAAAAATCTCAATTTGATAGCTCTCTTTTCCTTAGCTTTCAGATTCTCAGGAAATTTTCCGTATGTGAGAAAGTAGGCTATCTCAGAATACCATTTGTCTGTGGTACTAACGAAAACTACCAAAGGTAAACTTTTTTCAACTGGTTCTTCTTCATAGTCATCTCATGGTTCATTCTCTGCGATGAGTTGGCAAAGTCCTCTTCCTTGAATCAACTTGGTAGGTTTGATGTCCAAGTCATATTCTTGAATCTTGGAGACCCAAATACCTCTTTTATATCCTAGTTCCTATTGTGTCAACATTGATTTAACTGTGGTATTCGGAACTAAGAATTTAGTGTGAGAATTGAATACGTAGTATTTGAAGTGTTTCAAGGCTCTCACCATAGCGTACACATACCTTTTAAGGGGAGTGTAATTTAGTTCATGTTTTTTGAATCTAGAACTCATGAATGATAGGAGATTTGATTCCCTCTTGATTAAGTTGATTCAGGATGGCAGAGATCGTGTGCGGCGAAGCATAGCAATAGATTATGAAATCCTTTTTAAAATTAGGAAACACAAATTTAGGAGCTTTTGCAATAACACCCTTGATTTGTTCAAATGATTCTCTACCTTATTTTGACCATTTGAAGGATTATTTTCCTTTCATCATATTAGCGATTTCTTTGGTCAGCTTGGCGAAATATGGCACGAACCTTCTAAAAAATTTCACCTTCCCAAATAATGAGTGAACTCCAGGCTTACTTGTAGGAAAGGAAAAATTCTTGATAGCTTGAACGCGTTCAGGATTTATTTTAGTCCCTTATTTAAAAACAATATGACCTAGGAGTTTCCCTTCTATAACTCCAAACACAGACTTCTTCAAATTCAGGGAGATCTTATGAAGTATACACCTTTGCAATATTTTCTCTAAATCTCTTAGGTGATCTTCTCACTTCTTTGAGAAAATTTTCAAGTCATCTAGGTATATCACAATGATCTTGTCTTTATAATCTGTGAATGCCATATCCATAGCCATTTGAAAGGTTGTGCCAGCATTGAATAAACCAAAAGGCATTCTTCTATACATGTATGTACCCTAGAGGGTGGTGAACATGGTTTTATGTTGATCTTCTCTAGCCACTTTGATCTGGTTATAACCAGAGAAACCATCTAGCATGGATAGAATTTCCGATCTAGTTACAACCTGCAGAATATGGTCCATGACCGACAGTGGATAGTTATCCTTCAAGGAAGCTTGATTAAGATTGTAGAAATCCACGTAAATCCTAATTTCTCCATTTTTCTTTCAAACTGGAACAATAGTAGCTATCATGTTTGAATGTCGAATAGGAAAAAATATTCTTGCATCTAACATCTTTTGAACCTCATGGAATATTGTCCCTGCTATCTTGGGATTATACTGTCTTTACATTTTATTGAATGGAGTTGTACTAGGTTTTAAGGGTATGTCATGCTCCATTTCCCTAGGTTGGAAAGACTTCAAGTATTTATATGTGTAAGCCAAGACGTCAGAATATTTGGTAAGGGGGCTTACAAATTTTTTGCACTCCTCAAGTGAGTAACACTTAGCAATGTTAACCGGGTGAGGTTGGTACTAATGTTAACTTGCTCATAGTCAAAAAATTTGTAGGTCCTGTCTATTCTTTCTCTTTGATAAACTTGTCATGTTTATCAAAAAGTTCTTCAAGTGAAACCAATCCTTTTGGAATTTTATTTCCTTTGAGTTGAATGATGCCATCACCAGGATCATCGATCTCAACTCCTTATTGAATGGGCAAGGTTGTTGATTCACAAAATGCAGAATCACTTCCTTCAAAATACAACTGTTCAAAATTATCTCTCTTTTCCAAGAAGGAAATAATTTTTTGATCATCATTAAATACTTTCCAATTTTCTACATTTTCAGGAGCACTTGGCCTAAAAACCATTTCAATAGTGTATTTATCTTGATCAAACTCTGAATGAGGGATCATCAATGAAGCTGAGACTGCTAGAGAATTTGCTTTGTCATTCTTTTCACAAGGGACATATTCTTGTCACCCCTTCTCAAAATAGGCATCTACTGCACTTGTCTCATAGTATAACATCATCCATTCACAAAACGTACCATAACCATCTCAACCTCTTATCTACACTTCTATTTCTTCTTAATACATACCAAAGTCATCCCAACTCCTTATCAACACTTCCATCCCTATTTTTTATCACTACATTCAATCCTCACAACCTTTAGTCTCTCAACCTCCCTACAACATTCCTATGAGTACCCCTCTTCATCATAATGTATTATTACCATGTTATCTATACCAGTAATCAAATCCCCATATCTATAATCAACCTAGCTAATCATCTTCAAACCTTCAACAACCATCACAAAAGGATCATTTACAATCATTAATGGGTAGGATTAAAAGTCTTGAAGCCGCCACCATCGGTCCTAAAAGAAAGTTTTCATATGAAAAACATTGGAAGAAACCCCTCCACCCATCAATACCTTTTAAAGTCTATCCCCCACATTGGGAACTCCCAAAGTTCATTAAATTCTATAGCAAGGAGGACTTGCAACAACACATTAGGGATTTTTGTCATGCATATTATCTCATCACCAAGGACCCATGATTTATGTCGAGTATTTTTCCCATGTCCTTAACAAGACCCGCCCTTGAATGGTATAATTGTTTTTCACAATATTCCCTCTTCTCTTTTACACAAATCACACAGTTGTTCTTAGAGAATTTCTCCATCAATTCTCCCGTAAGATTTCTATCATTGAGCTTTATGCTATTACACAATTTGAATATGATTCCATTACAAATTTTATCACTAGATGGTGGGGGATCATCAATCAACTATCCTTCTCTCTCTCCCACAAACAATTTTTTTTTATTTATTCGCTCGATCTTACACTAAGCATTATCGTCAATTCTACTTATCCAATCCTTCCAAAAATTTGATGAAGCCTTTACCATGACCTAAAAACTAGAACTTCACGCCCTAAAAAATGGTATATTTAAACACAGATAAAAAAACACAAACCCAATTCTTCATTTAAACCCTCTTCCAGTAACGATAACTACAAAGGCTCATCAAAGGCGGTTGTTGTAAAAGCCTTGTCCAAAGGACATTCAGAATTCGAATGAACCCAATCTCAACATAGCTAAAAACCCATTAAAGAATATTATAATGTGGTTTTCAAAAAGCTTCTCGCCACATGCATTATCAAACGTCCCCCTATCTGACCTATCGACACATCTACGTACAAAGCTTCATGTTATAAAGATAATGATTATTGTAAATACCATCAGGTCTGAGGCCATGACATCAAAAGGTGTTGTTCATTTCGAAACATCCTTCAAGATCTCATTGATCGAGGTAAATTACAACTTGATAATCCAAATGTACATCTTAATCAAAACTTGGATATTTTTAAACAAAAATTTACTAATCACTCCCTACCTACTAGTCAACCCCAGTCTAACGTTGTCAATTCTCATCATACTATCAACACAGTCAAAGATCTCTCACTCACAACCTCAACGCCCAATGTTTCTATGATAGAGACTCCAACAAAATCACTAGAATCTTCTAGTCTTATGACTATAAAGATCACGAGTCCTCTTACATATTATACATCTTCTTTAGAATCACCTACTACCTCTTCGAAAGCTCCATAAAAGAATCCTCTCATAGAAATATTAAAAATATCTTTTGAAGTTCACGTCACCAAACATCACATTAATAATTTAAAAAAATGCATCACACGACCTACAAAACATTCATCAATAAAATAGAAATTATACCACACAATCGTTAAACAACTTTATCACAAAACAAATAAACATTGCCTTCTATTCTAGGACCTCATCCCTCTTGTAAATTCATGATTACCATTACAGAACCTACGGTTATTCTTTAGTTGGCACCTAAAAATGTCACAAAGAACATGGCCCCACCTTTTTAAATCTCAAAATCATCAAACAATATATAGATCCCTTCACCTTCACCATCATCCCAGACCCCAATCAGAAATATATTGTTTGCGATGTTTGTCAAAAAATTGCCATTTTAGATGTTTTGTTTCTACAGAAAGTGAAAGTTACAGGTTTTCAATTATGGATGGTTTATAAATACATTTGGCTTAACATCCTATCATTTATTAGTAATCGTGATGGATTGCATGGGGGATTGATTTCCCTTTTTCTCATAAACAATGTCCCTTCTTTATGGACCATGGCATTAACCTCACAAGTCCTGCCATCTGGGCCTTATTTAATATTGAGAGCCACCTTTTTTGCTTCATCAACATTTATGCCTCTAATGATGTTGCTAAAAGGGTTGATCTTTGGTGGTGGATAGAAAATGAAAATTTCAATTTCTATTGAGTCATTTGTGATGATTTTAATGTGGTTGAGTTTCCCTTAGATAAGTACGAGAACTTGTATTTACAATGGAAAACTAATGAAAGGGAGGCATGTTTCTATATGCACAATAAATTTGGGATTGATGACCTTAACACTTCCCCTAGACCCTCACCTGAAGTATGGTTCACTTGGTCCAATCTCCAAGGTGAATCAAATCAGGTTCTTAAATGGCTCGATAGGGCCATGCTGTCCACTCAAGATTTTTTTTGAGTTTGACAACACTTATTCCTCTCTTGTGAAAGTGATGTCAAATTTCATCCTTTCTGATGACTTATTCGATTTCATATCACTTGGAAAGATATGATGTATTTTTTTCATAAAGGCTAGTTTTTTCTCAATACAAAATTGATGGAATATGAACCCATGCTCAATCATATCAGGCAAGTGTGGAACTTAACATCTCAACCACATCATTTAAAAAATTATCATCCACCTCTTAGGTCCAGCTAGACTTAATGGTGGGAGGATATAATGAATAGGATGACCAAATTTATTAGAATATATGATCACCAACTGAGCAACATTCGACACCAATCATGCTCTACTACCTCATCCGTCTTTAGCTGGGTGGTGGTGGCACTAGAGGGATTTCTATGTTGGAGATACAAGATTAAGTTGTGATTTTTGGCTAACTTGATGATATGTATGGTGGACATAGTTATTGATATCTAATGAAAAATAAATTTAAAAGTTCTTATTCTTGACTCTTATATTATTTCTTCATTCTTCTTCAATGTTTTGAATTCTTACATACACTACATATGGAGTTTTTAGAGAATTTGTTATATAACACCACTATTTAAAACTTTAAAAGTGAACTAACAACATAAAAATATCAAATACTTTAGTCAAATAAATATTTGGTTGGAGTTTTTTATTTAACTCTAAAAGAATGGGGATTGTTATAATATTGTCTGACTACTCCTAACAAATTAGATAAAGGCCATGGTTATTTCCAATATAGGCATTGATATCTCACACAATAATTTGTTTGGTGCAATCCCAATAAATTTTAAAGACATGGAGATGCTTTGAAATATCAACCCCTCTTCAAATAGGTTTATAAGAAAGGTTCCAAAGGAAGGAGTCTTTACAACACTTGATGAGTATCTAATTATGGGAAATACTCATTTTTGTATTACATGGTTAAATTGCAGCCATGTTGGCATTTCAAACATAAACAATTTTCCGTCTCCAAAGAGGTAATGGTACCACTTGCGATTGGCATTTCAATATTCATAATGTCTATATTATTGTTCCTATATTTCTATAGAAATCTATAGAAAGAGAAGCAATAATAAAAAACCCTTGCCCTTAATATAGGACCAAAAGAATTTCATATGAAGAAATTATAGTGGCAACTGGTGGGTTCATGGAGACCAATCTACTTGGGTATGGTAGTTTTTGATATTTCTATAAATATATTAGAATTAGTGGTACAAATAATGTTGTTGAATTTCTCAATTTGCAAGATGATAATGCTCACCAAAGTTTTATTAGAGAATATAATGTGTTAAAAAGAGTTAGACATCGTAATGTGATCAAAATCATTTCTACTTGTTCCTACCTTAATTTTAAAGCATTGGTCCTTGCATTCATGTCAAATGGAAGTTTGGAGAAATGGCTATATCATCAGGGAGCAGAATAATGTAGATTAGATATGAATGATATATTAAAAATAGCAATAGAGACACCACATAGGATTGCATATCTATATCATCATATTTTTGTGCAAGTGATTCATTATGCCTTGAAACCCATAATGTTTTGTTAGGATATGATATAACTACATATATAAAATAATTTGGAATTTCCAAACTACATGTTGGAAATTCAATTGATTCATTGAATTCTATAAATGCACATAGAGGATCTATTGGTTATGTTGTAGTAGGTATAGATTATTGCAATATAGATATTATCAATACATCATTTTATATTTTTTTATTCAAATGATTAAAATAGTTTGAGGGTAAATAATCATCTTATTATGTTGGGATGATAAAGTGGCTAAGTATAAGCCAGAAGCTAAGGTTAAAGACCAAGTGCAGGAGGGCACGCATACACCATGAAGGAAGTATCAAGAAGTCAAGAAGATGTGTGCAAAGATACACCCAAGAATAGGAAATTGCTACAAGGATGAAGCAGGTCGTGAAGGTTCACACAGAGATGAAAAAGGAACAAGGTGCAAATGTTTGGGCATATGAATAGAACAAAGGAGTCAACCAAAATTCTGTATGGGCTAAAAATAGAGAAAAACAGAGATGGCGTGTTCGATAAGAAAAATCTAGGAATAAACTCAACAAGGATAATACAATGCCAAAGGATAAAGCACATGAAGAATAGACATGGATTGTGCATGAACAAATCTACAAACATAGAACATGCATGGATAAAAGTATTCTATTTATAGTAGGATTGGAACGATATGCCTATGAAAAATTATAGATTGAAGGTCAAAGCTTGAGTTAAAGCAACATGCAACCTATATTTAGGATTTTTTTATCGATAGATTAAATCATGTAATTAGTGAAGGATAGGTTCTCACTGTGTGTGTGTGTGTGTGTGTGTGTGTGTGTGTGGCATCCTTTATAAGTAGTTAGTCATGAAAAGTATATTGTGCGCGAGTTGATGCATTAATGTTGAATGCAAGTAAGATTCTATGATGATTTGTTAGAGATACTTATATGTTTTTAATGGATGATATAGTATGGATTGATAAAGTTAGTAGATATGTACTTGGTGTAATTAGTATTCAAATTATGTTGATAGTTGTTTACCTTAATGAGTGAATGACTAATCCGGAGGAAATTTTTGGGGCATAATATGTTCCTAAGTTCTCCCTGAACCGATACAATAAAAAAATAACACTTCCTTCCTGCACCTCGTATTCTTCTCCTTTTTATTATTTTGATTAACACGATCTTCTCTCCTTCAAGCATTCTCTCATAACTGTTAATTCTCTCTGTAATTGGTCTCCCATGAATCACAACAATTATGCCTGAAATTGAGCTACATGTGGTTTCCTTGAATCTCACAAGTATGTCTTTACCACCCTCTTCCATCTCTCCCTTTCTTGCTAATCTATCTTTCCTTACAATTCTCAATCTCTCCCATAACCTCCTTCCACATGATCACACTCCACCTCAACTGGGAAACCTTTTTTGCTTATGTATGCTTCGATTGACTTGTAATTATCTGAGCGGTATCATTCCTTCTCAGCTTGACCTTCTCCCAAATTTAAATAAGCTTGGCTTAGGAGGAACCATTGGACATGAACAATCCCCTCCTCCATAGGAAACCTATCCTAATCTAATGTGCATTTTCTCAATCAATGTCCCAATATTGAAATATCGTCTCTAGAGAGAAACAAATTACATGGAAGTATTTCAAAAGGGTTGGGTCAAAAAGGATTGGGTTGTTATCATTAAGTAAAAACATGCTTTCAAGGAAAATCCTAGATAGTCTCGGTGATCTTCCACAACTGAGAGACCTTCTCAATCACAATCAACTTTCAGGGAAAATACCAGCCAACTTAGGGAGGTGCATAACTTTGGAAGAGGTGGACTTATCTTATAACAAGATGACATGAAATATACCTGCATAATTTGTGGGTATTCCAAACCTCCAATTTAATTTCAAAATTTCCAATAATTTGTTAGAGTTTTCTCTTTAAAAATGAGAAAAATTGTAATGGTCCAAGTTATAGATGCGCCTGTTAACCAATTCTTAAGTGGTATTCCAACCACACTGTCAAGTTGCACAAAATTGCAATATTTGAATATTTCTTGGAATTCATTTGATGGCCCAATACCAACATCACTCAGAAATATGAAAAATCTTCAAAACATTGAGCTCTCAAAAAATAATTTGTTAGGTGTAATCCCAATGGATTTCAAATACATAAAATCCCTTTAGCATATCAATCTCTCTTAAAATAGGTTAGTAGGATATATATATATATATATATATATATATATATATATATATATATATAGATTTCAAATACATAAACTATATATAGAGATTTTGACCTTATGTCCATGAAGAGAATAGTAGAAACGTGCCGAAGGACTAGACAAAGTATGGAATGATAAAAATATGGAGGAGCATGGAAAGTAAAGATGAAAAATGCACAAAGAAAAAGTGATTAGAGTGAACCTAGGGAAGAACACGTGTGTAGCTACTGTAGTATGTAATGTACCTGCATGGTTAGTAAAGTGTTTGCCATCGTGAATTGTTATTGTTTGCCCCCATTTGTATACTTGTTTCTCATATGATCAGACTTGCAAGGAGAAAATGATCAAGTAGTCAAATATTTATGTATGTAAATGTAAAAACAAAATGAAAAAATATGCATGTATATGAAATCGTGTAAATGTAACATGTGCACTTGATCCATGTCGAGAAAGAAAGTGTAGAAGGATATCCTGTACTTTGATTTTTTTTGGCGATCTCACGCCACCCTGGTTGAAGAAGTGTAGGGAGGAAATGTTTTGTATTTTCTAAGCTCTAACTGCTTATATGAATGTGTGTGAATAGATCTCTGTATCATCTTGTTTTTTTAGATGATTCAATTCTATTATTCGAAGTAGTATAGGGAAGCACACCCACTGTAACCTGTAAGCATGTAACTGCTTCCCAGAATGCTAAGGACACCATGTCCTATAAAATCCGTTGTCTATGGGGTTCATAGACTGATCTGAAACCACTTGTTGTATATAACTTAACCAAACTAGTGTATAATATTTGTTTAGTGTGTAGAAAACCCCCAAATGATGCCCCACTCTTTGGAGGTGCATGCCACGTTGCTGATAGTAGAATGTAGCCCCAAAAGAGGACCAACAATATGTACTCTGTAACTCTTCCCTGCATGGGGAAGGGAATGTGCTTGGTAGAAACAAAGGCACGAATAAAAAGGGATGGCTAGCCAAAACAAGTGTTAGTACAAAAACACATGATGTAAGAAGACAAAGTGTAATCTACATAGATAATGGAAAATCTACCAAGAAAAGTAGTGTAAATACGTAAGAAGACAAGTAAGTCGCATAAAAGTGGGTCACAAATATGGGACATCACTCACGATGTCTCAAGACACGCAAGGCCATCATGGATGAAAACAACAAATAAGTGTGTACACCAAACATAGGGCAAGGCCCACATACAAGAAACAAACAATGACAGACAAGTACATATAGGAAAAATAAGTGGTCATGGAAACATGTAATCCTACAAAACAAGTGTTGCACATGGAACACCCATTAGCATGTTAGATAAATAATTAATATTTCAAAGCGTGAATAACCAAGTAATCCAAAGTGTTAAGTACAAAATGAAACAATAACACACATGAGAGATGAATGTGGATACGCCCAACAACCACTGTAGGAAGGGTAGAAGGCAAGCATCCATACTGTGTGTGAAGGATCTGTATCTTCAATCACAACTAGAAAAAGTTGTGAACGTGTATGTATGGATGATATAGATAATAACATATAAGAAGTTAATCTAACATGTGTAGTAAAGTGATCATGTAAAACACTAGTAAACAAGAGTAAATGCCCCTAAAATAATGTAATATGTTGTGGATGGATGGAATGGAATGCAAGATGGAGTAATAGGAGTCACGTGCCCCCCAAGTGAATGAAAGTGTATATAATGAGGTTAATGTTTTTCCCCCCCTCAACAGTCAAGAATGAACCGTAAACAAAAGTGCGTCATCAAGAAATGGTCGAATAATGTATGGTGTCTAACGTGTTGCGATGAATGTATAGGTGTAGTGAAGAGATGCGACCTAGTGATGATGTGTGCGTAAACCTTATAGAAAAAGCATATATCACAACTACATGAATGTATAAATGATGATTTAGCCTAAACATATATCAATATAAGATGAATATATGAGTGATGATATATCCCTAAGCGTATATACCTAAAAGATGAAAGGAGGGATTGGTGATATAACATAAGGTGTATAAAACGAAAAAATAATAGAATAGGTGACGATTTAGCCTAAAGCATATGTCACTGAGTTGGAAATGTCACATGTTGAAAGGTTAAATAGGAAATTAGTGATGAGTGTAAAGTCCATTTGATTTGTAAACCCTCGGTAGTCGAGTATGGACTGACGAACTAAAGTGTGTCATAGGGTAGTGAGTGTAGTGCGTAGAAGACAATGTAGTACATGTAATGATAAAAGATGACCATGGGATGAAAAAAAATATAAAAACGCGGTGTAAAAAATGTGATGGTAGATGTCTAGAATTTATAAAATGTAATGTATAATGCGTAATGTAATACATGTAGATAGATGAGTAGTATAGTACGTAGGGACAAATGTAATGTTAGACAGATGTATGATGAAGACTAGCATAATGTGTAGAATATGAGTAATGTAGAGAAGTACAATGTATGATGTATAGTATATGCCTATGTATATTGTGAGGCAAGATGTGTAAATAACCTAATAGTGTATGATGCAAAACACGTAAGGTGAGGACTAGTATAATGTATGATGTATGAATGTGGAAATGGCACAATTTTGTAGATAAATGCGGAGAATGCATGGTACATAGTGTATGATGCATGATGTGTGACTAGATGCAGTATGTAATGCTTATATTGCAATGTGTGTGATTCAACGTATTATTAATCCCTCAATAGTCAAGTGTGAACCGAAGCACAAGGGTGTATCATTGGGTAACAACAATGCTAAAACGTAGGATGAAAAATGCCTATATGAAAATGAAAAGATGATAAATGTTAAAGTGAGTGGGGTAGGATAGATGCAAAGCCCTCTAAATGTATTATAGAAAAGATGAAATAATCACTATCAAGAAGGTCATCATTTTCATGATCACAACGTACTGGAGAAATGTCGAAAACTTGATAAGCTATTGAATGGGGATAGTTATATAGGGACCCATTGCGGTGGAGTGTGTACACATTCATTTCATATTATTCGTCAATAAAGGCAATTGGTGGGAAACCATGGGCATGTCAATGAGAGATGTTTGGAATGTAAGTGGGAGAAGAATTATTATGAATAGAGATACGAAAAAAAGGCATAGAAAATGTTAGTAAAGAGTGAAGAGCATCAATTGTACCACTACTGTAATCAAGCCAGTACTATCTATGTGTGAGTGGAGAGTCACGGGGGGTGCACACAACAAAGATTGTTAGATGAAAGACACACAAGCCATAAAACTCTGTAGTGTGAAAATAGCCATGATAGAGATGTGGTGATTCAAGAGGTGGTAAAATGTCATTGAGGTTATGTTGAACCTAGCTAAAATGTCGTGTGTACAAATAGTTTCTAATCTCGTAGATTCAATGGGGATGTGTCGCCAAAAAGACCTATTGATGAATAATGTGCATGTAAAAGGAGGAAATGGAGCTGTGATCCATTGAGGAGAAGATGAAGTAGCATTGAAACTGTGGACAGAGCCCTGATACAATACCATAAAATTAGTAGATGGGGGGGGGGGTCTTGAACCTATACTCTCCTAGACCATCGGCCATAAAGGTTTCTTCAAAATAAGAATCATCTATACCAAGAGGAGTAAAATTGAGTTTCCCTAATGATTCATCAGTAATTTTGATAGCATCAACATCATCATCAAAAAGCCTTAGAATTATTAGTGTGAGCATCATCTTGTTGTGTGGCACTATCAAGTATGTTAGTAGGTGGCACCATAGTTGGAGGAGTAGAAGGTTTCGTAACTAGTGGAGATGGAAGACTAGCAGGGATGAATACTGTAGGTGAAATAATGATCGTTGTGTGAGTGGATATAACCAAAGTATTGTTAGTAGAAGGAGACTGTGAAGCGCTAGATTGGCCAATGTCATATGTGCTGAGATGCTATATGGAATGTGTTGCAAAGGTGGTATGGTAATAGAAGTAATGGGATCCATGCGAAAATATTTGAATGTCTCAAGATCAGCAGTGATGGTATGTTCATAATCATCATGCAATAACTTGACACATTGATTAAAAGTAGATGGGACTGCATGAATTTTGTGAATCCAAGGTCTTCCTATCAAGATATTAAACTAAAAAGAGGCATTAATAGCATAGAATTTTGTGAGGACAATCTTAGGCCCAACATGAATATGTAATGAGAAAGTACCTAGGCATGAGCGAGTGGTGGAATAATAACCATGAATGAGGGTAGAATTATTAGAAATTAAATCATGACTAATACCCAATTGCTTTAAAAGTGAGGAGCGCATAAATTGATGGTTGATCTATTATCAATGAGGAATATTTTAATACAAGTAGTGCTAATAATGACATTGATAAACAAAGGAGCACACAGATTGATTTTAGCAAAAGAAGAAAGGTCCTCATCTGTAAAAAATATAGCATAAGGTAGGTTATGAAGATATTGTATAATATGTGCAAAGGCCATGACAAAGTTATCACTTTCAATGTGAATGACACGAAGGGAAACTTTGAGCGTACTAGGAAAATCTGGTGCATTACACAATAAGTCATAAAGAGAGATATTAGTAGGGGTATTTTTAAGTTGTTTAATGATGTCATAGACTTTAGAGGTTGTAGGAGGAGCTTCTAAAGTAATGGGTGGTGGAATATATGTGGGTGGAGCCGTAGATGGATTAAGACGAGTACGATGAGTACTAACTACATTAATAGATGAATTGGTTGTAGGTGTGACAAAGTGAGGAGGATGTTGGGTGCACACACATAAAATTAGTAGCGGTATTAACTATACTTGAGACCTTAGTGGTTGCATAAGTAGGATAAGAATATTGAGCCATAACTTGATAAGGAGATGACATGATCAAAAAGGATATGTTGAAACCATCGAGCTCACCAAAATGATTAACTAAAAATGGACTAATTATGTAGTGTGGGGATAGTTAATATAAGTTATGAATATATGTAAATAAAGTAAATAAATGTAGTATAAGAAAATATATAAATGATCTAAGCAATTATGCAAAAGGAAATGTTAACCCTAATGTGCAAGAAGGAATAGGAAAGAACTCAGCTGATTCGACAAAGTGATGAAACTATGTTGTAGGTCTGGCTGGAAAATCAGGAAACATGAACGACTATGCAAAAGTCCCTAAAAGGGTATATCTAGAGGATCTAATTGGAATGGAGTGCATGGAGGAGGATTGGGGTGTCTGTGGATGCTTCAGTCTGCAATCTGGGTGCTTTGGTCTTTGAAAAAGCTATGAAATTGATCTCTGCATGGTTGGAAGATGATCTAGAACCTTCATTATGTTTTGTATCAGACTCGTCGTGATCCTTTGGATGTTGCCAATAATCTGAGATGAAACACAGACCTACAAGACCCCAAAACAAACATTAAACCCTAAAAAATGAATAAAGCATATGAAGGGGTCAGACTGACCTTAACTGCCATAGTGGTGGACTTACTAACTGATCATTGCACTACATCCTAGACCCGATGTAGTTCTATGTGCAAGTGTGTGTGGGCATGCCCTAGGTTGCTCTTGTGCTAGTTGCACTTTGTGAAGTAGAAAGCAATAACTATGTGTAGAAAATGTAATAGAATAGAATCCCTTCTCCTATGAAGTGTGATGTAGATGTCCTAGCCTTGTGCCTTGATGATGGAGCTATGTGGATGCAAGTGATCTCGAATGCAATAGATGGAGTGATAGTAGTAAGTGATGTTAGGTTATTCACTATAGTCTCATAACTTTATATTTATAGGGTTTTCTTGATCTAATTTCATAATTAACCGCAAAAAGGCCAACCACAAAAAAAATAAAAATGTAAAATGGGTAGAAAGAGCCCAAAAGTGGCAGAAAAGTGCAAAAGGGACCGGGGCATCCACAGGCGCTCGAGTACTAGCCTGGGTGCCCCCGTCGAGGATAAAATAATGGTAAATGACCGAAATACACTGGGAATGTGGATAAAAAGGGTCGATAATGATGAAATAAAATAAAACAAGATGACCAAAAGATGGGGGTTAATTAGTACTTTCTTCACTTAAGAACCTTCTAAATAGTAGTATGAGACTAGGATAAATAATGTCTAAAGTGCATGATTTTTTGACTGAAAATTTCAATCTTCATCATGGATTTATTATTGTTCCTATACTATTATTGGTATAGAAGTACTAGTCACAAAACCCTTGCCCTCAATGTAAGATGCAAAAGAATTTCATATGAAGAACTTCTAGAGGTAACCGATGGGTTTATGAAGATTAGTCTATTAACGGTTGGTAGTTTTAGATCAATCTATAAAGGAATGCTAAAAATGGTACATATGTTATTAAAGTGCTTAATTTTCAAGATGAGAATTCTCACCAAATTTTTATCAGAGAATGTAATGTGTTAAAAAGAGTCAGACACTACAATTGGATCAAAACTATTTCTTTTTATTCCAACCTTGATTTTAGAGGATTAGTCCTTCCATTCATGTAAAATGGAAGCTTGGAGAAATTTCTATATCCTTAAGCAGATGAATAGTGTAGATTAAATTTGAATGATAGAGTTAAAATAACAACTGAGATACCACATGGGATTTCATATCTACACCATTATTGTTTTGTGAAAGTGATTCATTGTGACTTGAAATTGAATAATGTGCTATTATGAGATGATATGACTCCATATATAGCATATTTTGGCATCACCTAACTAATATTTGGAAATTCAATGGATACTTTTACTTCTACAAATGCGTTCAAATTATTTACTAGCTACATTGCACCAGGTATAACATTTACATTATTGCAATATATAATGTCATTGGATCCTTTTTGTATTTCATATTCAAATATTTAAAATGGTTCCAGATCAACTTAAATTGCATAGTATTACAGATCATGGAATAGGTGGAAATATCTCGAACAAAGGAGATGTATACAGTTATGACATCATACCCTTGGAGTTGTTTATAAGGAGGATACCAACAAATGACATATTTGTAGAAGGAATCAATCTACAAAATTGGGTAGGTATGCATATTCCAAACAAAATAATAGATGTGGTTGACAATAATCTTCTTAGATATGTAAATGTGTATACACCTATTTTTTTGTGTTTTTTATGTTCATATCTATTACTAAAAATTTCTTTATTCAATTTAGAAGTCGTTAATGCATCTATTTCATGGAATGGGTGCCTTAAGGGGATCATTCTAGGATAGGGGTATGGTTATTTACGTAACCATTGGGTTAGGGATGATACATGGAGAGAAAAACAAATTTGGTCCTACTTATGTCTTTCTTTTGTTCTTGTCCTCTTATTTTACCTTACATTCTCTTGACATCTTGCTTGCTCATGACCACATTTATTTCATCTTGCATTATCCTTGCTTCCCATGACACTTTGCACACATCCATTTATATTTTCCTCCCTTTTCAACGTTATTTCCCACAGGTGATTGCATCAGTGCAATTTCAAATTCCCTATCGACGCCTTCACCCGTGGGAGATGGCGTCAATATAAATACCCCAACTATAATTTTCACATCATAAACATTAAGGACATCACATCAGATCATACAGGAAATCACCATTATATTTTCTCTCTTGTGCCAACTTGCACCTGCTCTCTTAGCTTATAGATTTCTTACATCTTGACTCTTAGCTTGGAGATTCTTCTTTCTTGGATTAGCTTTCTTTCACTTTTGGGTCATCTATAGTGAGCTAAAAATGGATTATTTCCCCTTATCCACCTGAAATCTATTCTCTCTTGGTGTACGGTCCCTTGGGAGATAGATTCATCAGTGATCGTCCCCCAAAAGGTAAGTTCTATAACTCACTTTTTCATTTTGTATATAGTAATTTCCTACATTCACTATATCATGTATGTCAGGCTAGTATTTTATGTACATGATAGTTTAGCATATTGTATTTCTATTGCTTATTTCATGCTACATGCTTTACTTCTATTAACATAGACTTTTTAGGATAAATTTGTTTATTAACACCCCCCATTGTGTCAATACTTCCATTGGGTTCTTTCCTCTTCTTCGACCTAGGGCATTGAAAACATTAGTTTGTCTAATTGTAAGGGTTAATTCCCTTGGGGTATGTGATCATAGAAATACCTGTAACTCCTTTAATTCTATTTGTTTATGTGACGGTATTGATGTGTCCCTTACTTGTTGCTTCAAATACAATGGTTCAATGGATGATAAGAGTGCACAATGTCTAAAAAATATTTTGGATACCATACATCCTTGGTGAACCAAACATGAATCTTACAAACTTCGTGATTGATCGTAACTAGTTAAAAGAATCCATCACACTAATTCCTACTCATTTTTCTGATTGATTCATCTTCAAATTTACCTTTTATATCTAATAATTCTTCA
Source organism: Taxus chinensis (assembly GCA_019776745.2). Lineage (NCBI taxonomy): Eukaryota > Viridiplantae > Streptophyta > Pinopsida > Cupressales > Taxaceae > Taxus > Taxus chinensis. The sequence continues at coordinate 166,029,736 of CM034146.1, read as the reverse complement.
CATCGGCTTCAACATCCTTGGTGAACCCAATTTGAATCTTTCTTTTGTCCCTTTTTATCAAGCACAACTCTTTAAAATCACCCATTTTTAATTTTTGTTTTGTTTCAGTATTTAAAATTCCCAAAAAAACTAAAAATAAGTTTTCCTAGATGCCATCGGCCCTTGTTTCATTTCTATATAAGGTTGATCCTTTTTGTGTTGTCTAAACTTCTCCCAGACGCCATCGACCCCTGTGTCATTTATGAAAAGTGATGATTGTGTCTATTATAATTCATTTGTCTTCTCTAATGCCACCGGTCCCTTTGCAAAAAATTATGCATGAACGATTGCGTCAAAATTTCAATTTTCTAGAGTTTTATTTTCAACTTCCATATTATGCTAGTGTATCCTCTCAAGATATTTTTAACTCATTTGAATCCTCTTAAATTATTCATGGGTTGTTCATTCATGTCTACACTTCCTGTGCATGCACCTAAGAGTTATAGTTCTCATCCTATAAATGATAATATTCTTAGATGTCCTAATCTTACCCCTAAAGCTCCAATGTCCTCGCCTTTTCCTTCTCATCACTTAGAAAAAGGTCACTCAAATGAGTGTAATGTGGTTGATATTGGGAATATTGATCCTAGATCCATCATTAAAAGTCTCAATGATGATAAATATCTTATACCCAATCATCATGGAGGTTTCTAAAGGATACCTACCAGCACCATGGCAATAACTAGGCCTCATTCTAATCAAGAAGCACTCATCCATGATGAGGCTTCTCCCTATAGAAATAATTAGAGTGAGTCCACTAAAACTCCCACTAATGATCATAAAAAATCACCCACTTCTAAAGGTTACTCTTCTTCTATAGAATTTAATGTAGTAATAATAAAACTCCTAGAATATACGACCTTATCCGAGGCCGCCTCACAACTAGCATGATTCAAATACATAATCATATGTTACAGTTAATATCTAAAAATGTGGTGCCTAGTTGGCCTTCTCATACACCATCCCCACTAGTGGGTGTGCATGAGAATAATATCCCTCCTCCACTAATCCATAGTGAGCTATCACAAAATGTCCAAAATAAATGTCATTAGTCCTTAGAAAGATATCATTTCTACTATGAATTTCAACATCATATAAGCCCCATGAAAAATATTGTGGACACTTTAAAGCCTTCACACTATTAACGTGCCTTGGCTCAAATGAGGTCTTCCAGACTTGAAATCAATACCATTGACATATATTACAACAAAGTTTTAAAAACCCCTCTATACCATTCTATGCCTCAGAATCAAACTTCTCAAGACATAAATATCTCTCTCCCAAACACCATCGGCCCATGTGAAAATTATCCTATAGGGATGAGAGTGTCTTGGGAAACTTCCTTGATCACAGATACCATCAGCCCCTATGTAAATTATCCTATAGGGATGATTCCGTCTAATATTACTATTACAGACACTATAATCCCATGTCAAAATGGATATTGTAGGGCCAACAATGTAGAGAGTGAAGAAAAATAAGTTTCTAAAGTATCCCTAACTCAGCCTTCCAATTTAGGATATGTTCTTGAGGACTCCCAACACTCTCATCCCACTGCACAACTTAGTCATGATGAGTGGGGTCCCCTTGAATTATTTTCCCAACTACCTAGCTAAGTTCATCCCCTCAAAAACATGTGTATGTCACCTCACCTCTACGAGCGTCTCATGATAGCCCTGTAATTTATAAACATTCTCTTTCCTACCTCTTTGGGAAAATCACCACATTGCATATCTTAGAGGAAATAATCATCCATCAGTGTGAGATATTTTCTGTGCATACTAATCTCATCACAGAGAGTCAATCTTGCACATGTATCACCTCATTAAAATTCACATAAATTATTGGTTATTCCCCTACACGTGCGATCAAACCTTATTATTATGTCTCAAGCTAGAAATCACATCTTACATAAAATTGATGACATCATCATAAATAATCTACATTCATTCGCCCCTCATGGTTAAACATATCCTCTAGAAATACCTTGAACGCACCAATCTTATCCTTGTTTAGGCTCTCCGCCCTACTTGTATTTATCATTAGCTCTCTTTTTCCTTGACATATCCTAACATTGGAATGTCATAGTTTTGATTTCACCTATCTTGGAGTCTTTTTTTCCCTTATATCTTGGTCTCGCGTGGTTTTTACCTTGGTTGTCTTAACATTTTCAAGGGGTAATAACAGAACTCAACCTTGATATGGTGGGGTTTTTGGGATACCCAAGAATGTAGATTATGTTTTTGCACACCATGTTTAGAAATAATCCAAAAATAATTCTTTGTTGTAAATAAGACTCCTATAATCAAAGTTGTACAATGATATGTTAAGGCAAATGTTATTGATCAACATGATGTAATTTGATCTTTATTTAACACATATAGTTGTGTATATAGAAGAGCTTGATAAACAACATGTGATTATCACATATTTAAGTACATATATGATTTGAGAGTAATTAAAGATTAAATCCACAAGTTCATACTCTTGATCAGTATAAATATTTTCAGAGGCAGGGGAATGAGATTCAGCAGATTTAGTAATTTCTTCTTCTTTTTTAATCAAATATGAAGTCAGGAAATGGAGAAATAATCCTTGGTGAAGGAGTCTGAGTCTTCTTCTTAGAGAATCACATTTTTATGTGAAGTGAAGGTGGCTTCTGGAGATGGAGATGTTTATGTGACTGTTGCGGAGATCAGAATTCTGAAATCTGTGTATGATACTCCTCTTGCAAATATTTGAAGACTGGTTGTGAAACGAGGTTTAAGCTAAGAAATTTCCTCTCACAATCTTAAGGCCTCCTGCAGTAGGATTCCTAAAAGGCATCAGTTTTCTCCCTGATATGGAGTTGTGTAATGGCAAACGAGGGCTTCAATATGATTAAGCAGGGCTAGTATAGATGACACACATATATAAATCATTGAGCAATTCATTTTGCTTCCTACTGAAATGGATGACTGGAAAAGAGGATAAAGCGATTAGCTGCAAGGAAGTTAGAATCTCTTGATGACATCTGAGATCATAAAACTAGACAAGATACTATAAAATAACCGCAAACATGCATTCATTTTGATCAGGTTGAATGGAAAATAGTAAAAAGATAAAAATAATAGGAATCATCAGCGATTCATGGGAATCACAGGCAATTGAGGTAATTGTTGGTGATTACTGTATAAATTTGATCAACTTTTAAACAGAGCCAAAATTAATGATCTAACTTTCAATTTTACCCAAAATAGAGTATTAGTAGCAAGTAAAAGAACTACAAATGAGAATGTATTTGACTATAGTGCTTAAAATGAATAGAATGAAATATTTTACCTTACATAATGTTGATATGACCGATAGATCAAAATAGATGGTTAAAGAGTAGAAATCAGTCTTTTGACAACGAATTTGATGCTCTATGAGTATTGTAACATTGTGGTGTATTGATGTTGAAGACTTGAATTCCCAGTGGATTGAGAAAATGGTAGAATACACCTACAAAACCTATGGATTCATGATGCAAAATGAGGTCTGAGAACTTGTATTTTAGATCACTAGCGATCAGGTGAATCGCCGATGATTGTAGTGAATGTAAGTGCAGTTAACTGCAGCAATAGACTAACACACAATAATAATTTTCTGATTTTTAATTTCATGCAGAGAAGGTTACACATATATAGGAATATGTATTCCTAGAAACAAGGAGGCTGGTCAACAACACTCCCTCAAATCTCTCTCTCAACACCTACATACGTGATATTGTTTTAACTCACAACAATATCACAACTTCAAATAGTACAGCTTGTGAAAATTACTGTAATAACAACATCAATAATAATGGAGCACTTTTACCTTGTGCGAGAAAAACTGTTTGGTATGACTGATAGATGAAAGGAAAATACCAACAACCACACAACAGATGGTTTTTGAGGACAGTTGAAGTTTTTCTGGCTAAGAACGAGTATCATTTGATGCAGTGATCAACAAATCTGTCATCGCTCTACTGAGAAGGAAATTCTACTGAAAACTATTTCTCGTAACATTGACATAGTGTGTCATGTTCCCCCCTCAATGTGAAATTTCAACTTATTGAAAACAGGATTGCAATGAGGCACACCACACTGGATGGACACACACACCTGTAAGAAAACTAACGGTAGAATGATCTAACCTACAAAACTCAGCGGAATATGGACATGGCTCAATTCAACCCCCAAAATGATGTCGCAAAAGTGAGGTCTTGAAATGCGGGCAAATTGTTTTATTTATAGATCGCACGATTTTTAGGTAAATCACCAATGATTTTGGTGAAATTTTGACAACTTTCAAGTTACAATAAGGAAGACTTAGAAACTCTTGAATGATTTTGACTCAAAGCTAATTAAACAATATTTTTATTTCTCATTACAAGAGATGGGTTTTGAGTTTCTTTTGATGTTTGAAGTGGAGGTTCGGTAATAAAGCATGGCTGGAAGAAGAATGAACAAATATCTATGTGATAACCTACTGAATTTTGAACAACTTACGCATGCCACCGATGTTGATTTGACATGAGGAGTGATTAAGAAATGTAAAATTTTAGTATATTTGAAATTAGGTTAAAAAGAGCAGTTAAGTTCAATTTAGAGAAGACAAGTGATCGAGTCAAAACAGGCAGAATGCATTTTAGAAATTTGTCCTAACTTTCTCAAACACCGATGACTCAATTGTGCATGAGGTACCATATGCTTAACGTGGGAGCAAACTAGATGAGATGATGTGACTGTCATAGACTGTTAAAATGAGGTGTGAGGGGATAATATCCATTGCCACTGTCATATATTTTAATCATTTAAATAATTATTTGGCTGAGACTCCACGACATGACCAAAATAGAAATATGATGGGATAAATTAATTAACAAGGCAGAGGATGATATAATAAATATGTATCGCAAGTGTTGTTCATTCAAATCTTAGTCAACACCTGTGATATTGTTTTAACTTTTTTAAGTTTATGGGGGCAGCAAATTTTTTTCCTAACAGGTGTCTACAAACTATTAGATACTTCCCCATTCTAAACTAGTTTTAATTTTTTTTTGACTCAGGTTAAAAAATTATGAGAATGACTCATTAGGATGTGGGGAAAGTTATAAGTATTTTGATTAACTAGAAAAACAAAATTTAATGATCAAGAATTTTTAAGTGACTCTGGTGAGGCATTGTGGCGAACCTAGATGAGGTGTGAGGGGATATTCACTCTATTCTATTTAAAGGGTTCAATCAATAGATAATATCATACATTAATTATCAAGGGGGGTGAAATAACAATGGCCATTGAAGTGTGTTGATCTTTTAGTCCTGGGCTTGTGATTAAGTTTATGGCGTGCAATATTTTTGGTGTCGGCATTTTCCCCTTTTTGTCTGGAAAGGGTTTCAGACACTGCCCAGCATCCCAAATGATGAGAGAAGAGACTTTGTTATTATGGGTGAGATTCAATTGGTAGTGCAATGACAATGAACCGCGGTATGAGAGGGAGGTTTCTCCCTAATCATGAGAATTCACAAAGCGTGAAGCTAGGGAATCAAAGGGCATGTCAAATGGATCAAATTGCATGGGCATGTGATTCTTACTAGATAAATAGGAAAAATGACAAGTGATGGGGCCCAAAGGGATCATCTCCCATAGACATATGGAAAATCCCCATGTCATGTTTGTGTTGTTTTGACGAAAGGTTTCCATGGGCTAAGGTCCATTTTAGAGGCATGGCACACTTGTGCATATTTTGTCTTGTGTTGTATTTTTTCTATTTGCTTTTTCTTGATAGGGAAGATCATATAAATAGGCCTAAAATAGGGTAATCATCAGTGATTGACCCAATCATTCCAGTGATTGTGATGATCACTAGTGATTGGGTTGTGAAGAAAATCAGGGGTATAAATACCCAAATGGTTTTTTATTTTTTATTCTATATTATACGTGACAATGACCTGTCAGAGTAAAGGAAAAAAATGTGTTTTTTCAAGCAAAAAGGTGTCAAATGGCCTCATCTAGCCACAAACAAATTCCATTCTTGCTAAGATATGGTATAATTGTGTTTTAGTTTATTTTTCTTGTGGTTTTAAGGAATTTTTAGGGTTTTAGAAGGATTTAGGGCCGTGTCAATGCCCGAAGGAAAAATTACCTGAATCGGTAGCAATCTTTTAAATCACTAGAAATTGAGGTGAATCGTTAGCGATTCACTTGCAATGCAAATGCCTTGTGTTTTGTGTTGAAAAATGTGATTTTTGAGAAATGTGCTTAAATGCATTGGGGGACTAGGATAACATTTCAGATGTTTGTTTATCATACTTATGTTTTATGAGGATAACTGATGGTTATGAGTGTTATCTATATATTTATGAATGTTTTCTTTCATTTTCATGTTTTTCACAGGTGGATGCCCAATTGACTAGATGAGACCACATCCCCTTGATGCTAGATGAAGTGAGGGAGGATATATCTAATGATTATTGGGTATATTTAGAGGCTGTGGGGTTTGGTGGGATGAGATATTATAAAAGATTGCATAGATTTCATAGTTTTATCCTTGCATTGTTGGAGAGGTGGAATCCTTCCACCAACACATTTTGGTTACCCACAAGAAAGATGAGCATCACACTTGAGGATGTTCATCAGATTATGAAGCTTCAAGTGAGGGGAGATCATGTTTATTGTATTTCAGATACAGAGAGGGTCAATACTATGTAGTGTTTATATGGAGGTGATGTTGTGGGTGTTAGATACACATCAGGGGCTTTTGACTATCAAAATTTGTATGGTGCTAGTAGAGAGGGTTCTCTGTGGATGATCATGATGATGATAGTGATTTAGGGGGAGGTTGATTCCCATGGATGATGACAGGAGTGGTTGCAGAGATGATGGAGCACCATATTGTTTTTGAGTGGGCACCTAACTTTATTGGCACAAACATATAGAGAGGTGTGGAATTGGATGGCCCACAAGCATTATGGGATTGATGTTGGTTTCTTATTATAGTGTTTGGCACATGAGAATATTACTATTTCTTGTCCATTCATCTTGTCCAGTGTTATTGAGGTGAGGTATCTAGGTTTCATGAGGTAGAGCCAGAGTTTAGGTTTGGCCAGGAAGGCAAAGGGGCCTACTTATTACAGGGATTTGATTTTAGGATTATAGGTGGGTGATGTGATTTGGCATCCATATATTGAGTTTCAATATTAGCCTAAGTTTTTTGGGGATTTATCGTGTTTACAGTATGATACTTAGGTGTAGGGCTAGAGAGGATGAGCTGATACACTTTAGTTGGAAGAGGAGACAGTTTTGATTGATTCAGGGTATACCTGAGGATTTTTTTTTATATAAACGAGATGACAGGGACACTGATACCCCACGAGAAGTTGTGACTGGGCCAACAATCACTATTAATGAGTAAAGGGAAATGGGTCTAGATGAGGATGGTATCATAGTACTTATTGATGATGTGGGGGTCACCCACGATTTTATTGTTTGGTGGTCTTGTTCATTAAGGGTTTTGAGAGGATGAGGGCTATGGAGAGGGAAATCCAATCAGTTAGATGGGTGCAGGCTCAAGAAGATGGAGGAGTTGAGGTGGGTGTTGAGGATGAGGAGGAGCAAGTGGAGGGTGATGTAGCCATGGTTCCAGATATTTCTACTATGATGGATGAGAAGGCCGTAGTGAAGTATGAGAGAGATGCTTCTCATAGAGAGCCAGATGATTTGATAGGAGTGCAGGATTCTCTCATTGAAGAGAGGGATGGCTTGATTGTAGAGCGTGACGGGACTCAAACCCAAATTATATGGGTTTCTTATGAGAGAGACCAGTACAAGAGCCAGAGAGACACCTTTAGGAAGGCCTTGGGGATACAAAATCCTTCCATTTCTCAGACAGAGTTATCAGTATTGGTCAGACAAAGAGGAAAATCTACAGGATCTTATGGTATGATCGTGATATCTCATTATGAGGCTTATGAAGGCGGAAGTGGGAATATTATGTAAACATGATCATCAGAAACTACCCTGATTTCTATACATTGTATGTTGATAATATGGTTGTCCAAGGGGGCACTACAGTAGCAACTAGACTGAGTGACAGTGCAATGAGTATGGGGCAGCCACCCTAGAGACTTCCAAGAGGGGATGTCGATGTAGAGGAGCTAGTGGTGCAGTTTTGGGAGGGACTCCCAATCCTAGTTTGATGCATTTTACCATTTTATTGTAGGCTCATAGAAGCCCTGTTTCCTATTTATGACATTATATTGAATATGTGGACATTTGATATTATATATATATATATATATATATATATATATATATATGATGGTGTTTATTTTTTAGTTCTATGATAGACTCTTGATTTTTACATGGATGATATGGATATACATTTTATCAAAATTTGATTATAAGGGTAATTATGTTGATGATTATATGATTGTATGATTTTGTATATGATGATGATTATGATGATGAATCTTTGTGAGTTGTTATTATGTTTACGATATCTTATGTGTTTGCATGAAATATTTGTCGAATGTTTTGATGTTTATGTTTTGATTATGTGAATCTTCTTAGAAAAATCAAAATTTAATCAAAATGTAATAAAAAGTAAAGTAAAAGTGGAAAGGGAACTGCCCCATTGGATAATATATATGTAATGTATTTTGATAATGTTTACACTTGTATCCATTTAAAACGTTAAATGAGACTATTAGTGAACATTCCATACCGGTTATGGTGGATTTGGATGAAATGGAAAAATGAAAAATATGTGTACATGATTTTTATAAGGAAAACAGGGTTCTTATTTTGAACAAAATTAAAGGGAATAAATACCCTAGCTATTTATGATAAGAAACTTCATGAAGAAAACTAACCAATGCAGGAAGCTTGCTTATGGGAAAGTTGATCAATGTTGGAAGCTTTCCAGGATGCTTTCAGATTTTCATGTATTTGCAAAGGCTGATTAAAACACCTGAAGCCTTTTTCATGGGTAACCATTCTTTGAGGGTATGGTATACATTTTTATATTTTGATTTGAATGGTTTTCCTTCAAGGGATCAGTACATGAATGTTTTAAAATGGTAGTTGTCCTTTGAGGGATCAATCTACTTTTCTTTTGACAATTCAAATAGCCATCCTTTAGTGGATCAGTCTATTTACTTTTTTTTTATCTTAAAAAGAACATCTGTATGTATATTTTGAATTTATTTTGAGCTAAGAGAAAGACCCCAATAAATCATCTATTTAAAGAGGCTATTGATGTATAAAAGACACATATTCATATGCATCATGTATAAATGTAATGATTCTGGAGGATATGTTTTAAAAAAAATCATGTTTGTTTTTTACGATGGAATGGTAAGGTTTGACCAAAATTTTCGTCATGATAATCAATCATTTACTAGTAGAATGACAACAAATTCAAAGCATTTATAGGCTCATGTTCAAGTTACCCATCAAGAGAAGCGAGATGAGACACTCCAGAACCATATTTTCTGATTAATAACAGAGGGACCAATCCAATTAGGGGTGAACTTACCACCTCTACTTTGTTCTAATTTAGTCACATTTTTATTTTCCTTAAGTAGTAGGTCACCTATTTTGAAGTCATGTTCTTTGACATGTTTGTTATATGATCTACTAATGTGTTTTTGTTAAACTTGGTGATGTTCAAGGGCTGTTAGGAACTTTTCATTCAACAATTTTGGTTGTACAAGATGATTTTGGCAGTATTTTTCATCTGAAATGAAATCCTTTAAACATACAAAGAGTCATGAAATTTGAATTTCTATGGGTACGATGGCTTGAGATCCATATATGAGTGAATAAGGTGTAGCACCAGTACATGTATGGATACTAGTTTGGTAAGTACAAAGGGTGAATAGGATTTGAATGTGCCAATTCCTTCATGCGTCCTTTACATTTTTCATGAGGATTTTGTTAAGTGTTTTGTTGGAAGCCTCCACTTGTCCATTTTCCTAAGGATAGTATGGTAATAAGAATCTTAGTTTAATATTGAAAGTATCACAGAGATTTTTAGCATCCTTGTTTTTAAAGGATTTACCTTTATCGGTGATGAGATTATGTGAGATGTGAAAACGACACATGATGTTTAGGTATATGAAGTTGATGATGGGTCCAAATTTTTTTGAAGTCAAAGGAATTTATTCAACCCCATTAGTAAATAATTCATTTGCAGTGATAATTGAATGATTTTGTTGAGAGGATTGTGGATTTATTTCACCAACGAGGTCTAACCCCCATTGAGAGAAAGGTCATAAGTATTGAGTTGGTTGTAATTCTTGACTTAGGATGTGAATGAGATAAGAATGGAGTTGAAATTTAATGCAATTTTTCACATATGCGCAACAATATTTGGTAACAGTGGGCTGGTAATAACCCAACCATATGATACGCTTAGTGATATCATTTCCACTAAAATGACCTCCAAAAATGCCATCATAGACTTCTTTGATTGTATTAGTTGATTCACATGACTTGAGACCACGTAGTAATACAAAGTCAAAAATAAGTTTGTAAAGGATGCCCCCTATGACCATGAAGCGAGTGACATGTTAAAGGAAGGATCATTTAGCACCTTGCAATAGGTCTAGTGGTAATTTAGATTTAGTAAGATAATCAAATATTTCAGGTATACCAAAAATCTAATGGGTTTTCATCATTAATGTTTATGGAAGGTAGTTCATTTTGATGTGAAAGATGGTCCAATCGTTGAATGACTACGAACATTTTAATTTTATGCTTTGATTTATTTATTTTGAAAAGGAAAAGATATCCTAGGGAAGTAATAGTATCTATGAAACCTATTTGAAGATCACATAATAGCTTGAATGTTGTAATGGTTGAATTCACTAAGGATAAAATCGACAATGAATTTAAAACTTTGAAGGACTTTGTTTTTAAATTGATATTCCCCCTTAACTTGAATGATGAAAAGTTGAGAGACTCTATAGATTTCCATATCATGGACACCGAAGAGAATAACAATAGTTAAAGCCATGATAAAGGCCTCATATTCTATCATATTGTTGGTATACTCAAAATTGAGTTTAAATGATAATGGGATGGGAACGTCCCATGGTGGTATTATAATCAAACTGGTCCTCCTCCTTCTTGAAATTTAGTGTTGTCGAAGAAAAGGGTCATTTTGATTGGGGTGAGATCTGATTCATAATCATTAGATTGGTAAATTTTATTGATGGATTTTTGTGTAAAGAATTCGTGAGGTGCTTTGTTGTTTGAAAGTTGCACGTCAGTGAGTTGATTAGATATGACCTGACCTTTAATATATTTTTGTGATATAATTTCTAAGTCAAACTCAGTCATTAACATGAGCCATCGGGTTATGTGATCATTATGATAGGGTTTAGACTATGCATGGCTTTGAGCAGATTAAAATTGGTGATGATGTATGTTTTGTGGTTAAGAAGATAATGTCATAGTTTGGTGGTTGAAAAATATAATGTACTACACAACTTTTCAACTTCAAGGTAGTGTGTTTAATATTCATGAAGTGTGTGGCTAATGTACTATACGGCCTACTCACAACCTTGATTATCACGGTGAGCAAGCATGGGTCCTAAGGCATGCTTCGAAACAGTTATATATAGGTAAAATGGTCCCCCATCATGAGGTGGAGTGAGGATAGGTGGTGATAATATATAATTCTTGATTTTGTGAAAGGATTTTTGACAATATGAATTCCATTAAAATACTATATCTTTAAGGAGTAAATGGTGGAATGGTTGACAATGGTTAGAGAGTTGTGATATGAAACATTGTATGGATTGTAAATCTCCTTGAATGCTACACAATTGTTCAAGATTAATAGGTGAAGGCATATCGATGATTTCTATGACCTTTGCGGGGTCGAATTCAATTCCATGAAGAGATACAATGAATCCTAAATTTGTTTCTATGAGGACACCGGAGACATGCTTTGTCAGATTCAAGTGGAGAAAAAAATTAATGAGGCGGGTGAAGATTGATTCAAGAACATCAAGATGATTTTTATGAGATTTAGATTTTTTGAGGAGGAAATCGATGTAATCCAAAACAATTATTTGAATGAGGTCATGGAAGAAATATGTCATAGCACATTATATGTTACCCATGAGTTTTTAATCCAAAAAGGAATGAAATGGTAACAAAAGGTTACCCATGGGGTGATAAAGGATGTTTTATGTTGGTCATCAAGCATAATAATGATTTGGTTATAACCTGAAAAAACCATCCATAAGGGAAATCATTTCAAGGTCAGCCATCAGATCTACAAGCTGGTCTATGTTTGGAAGAGGGAAACCATCTTTGGGATAAGTAAGATTGAGATCCCTAAAATTGACGTAATTAAGAATTTTTCCTAAAGGTCTGTTTACTGGGACAATGTTAGAGACCCTTTGTGGATAGTCAATGGGTATGATAAAATTGGTATATAAGATATGTTATAACTCTTCTTTAATAAGGAGAGCTATACGGGGGTGTATTTTGCGGTGTTTTTGTTTGACTTGTATGACATTAGGATATGTGACGATGTTATGTATGACCATGTTTGGATCAATTCTAGCCATATCACCATATGACCAAGTGAATGCTTGATGATCTTTTTTTAAAAATGAGGTGAAGTCATGTAATTTTTGTGGATTGAGACTTTGACCGACATTGACTATGCGAGGGTCCTGCAAGGTTCCCAAGTTACCGTTGATAGTGGATTCGTTTAGAAGAGATGATTTATTAGAAAAAAAAATATTTATAAAGAAATTTCTCTTCAACTACCATGTGTGAGATAATTTCTAGATCATTGTGACACTGAAGGATATCTATGGTAGGTAAATATTCTTCAACCATGTCCGGTGAAACAAGTAGTAATGATTTGACAGAGTTTCCAGATTGATATGTGAGTGTTTTTAAGTATATACTGTTGATTAAAAATAAGTTAGGTGGGATAGATAGACTGTCATATGTATCTATGGAATCCTTAAAATTGTGGGTGATGATGATTCTGATCCAAAAATGGATACATGTGTTTGTTACTCGGATGCAGGGGCTTCAGTTATTTTAGGGAGGAATTTTCTATAACATAGGCCATTTTTCTCATATGGCTTGATGGTGAACAAGATGGGTTTATCATGTATTTCTCACTCATAAGGCCTAAGGCCAAAGCCTTTTCATGCAAAACATTGGAGGTACATACGAGAAAAATTGGGATTATCAAGGGATTTGAGGTTTGACTTGAATGTTGCATGGTGTAATTTGGTTGATTTTGACGGTGGTTTATCAAAACCGCCATAAACAAGATTGGTTTTAAGGTATGTTGGCCCGTAAGAGATAACATCTCCCACATCACGGTTGTACATGGGTTTCTAGTTGGGGTGACCATACATTTTTGGTGATGAGATAGATTTAAGGATAAGAAGGCGATATTTCCCAAGAGTGAGATGTTTCACATATTCTATAACAAAGGAATCATATGGTAGTTTGGAAGATGCCACTTATGTGCTAATGGATGCTTGATAAGAAGAATCGGATATGGAGTTAGGTAATAATACATCATTTTGATGATACATCATATAACAATTATCAAATATATTCGGGTTAGTGGGCACTGTGTATGTTTTCCTTTTGTGTTCGTACTTAAGGCACCGATGCAGAGTTGAAGAAATGCAACGCAACACATGGTGCATATCCAAGGGCATCCTACTAACAAAGTATGTTTCAAATCTCCTTATATGATGTAGAAGAGCTCTAGTAGGGTTCTGACACAAACTTTTAGTGGTAAGATGACAGTGTCTAGTGTGGGTGCAATTTCATCATTAAATGAGTGAAATAGGACTGGGGTTTGACCAACAACCATGTAGAGTAGTCTAAGCTGATTAAAATCTAGAGAGGATATAATGTTGATAGTTTCACCACTATCAATCATGAATCTTTTGATAGAGAGATCATTGACTTGACAAGTGATAAAAAGTGGTAGGTCATGGTCTTCTATTCTAAGAGTAGGTATTTCAAATTTTTCAAAGGAAATTATGGTCGACGCTTTCAGATAACTTACAAAATTTGTAAGAAGGACTGAGTCATTAGTTGAGATAGTAATGGGCTGAAGTACTTCTATCACAACTTGTTTGTAAGGTGGAGAAGTTTTAATGAGTTCATAGAGTGACATTTTGACACGAGATTGGTGTAATTATTTAGTGTTTATGTTTTGTAATATGGTGAGAGGAAGAGGGGTGATTTTTATTGAAATTTTATCTTTATATAATGATGGTTGATTAGGATATTTAGGGTCTAGTGAAATTAAGAGGTGAGGTTTATCAGATGATGTTGGTGATTTTGGTGGCTAGGCTATAGTGATAGTGTCTTTTTCTTATTTGGAATAAGAGGATTTGTTGTTGTAATTTTGTGAGCATGTGGTGATATGAATAACATTTATTTGATGATCGGATGCATTTTTGAAGCAGGATCGTTAGATGATCTTGACATTCAAGCCGAAGTTGGATGGGAAGGAAGAAATAATGAACTACCAATCTTCTAAATCTTCTGATGGAAGGCTTTACAATATTTTATGGTATGACCTTGGGTTATGTGATAATATCAAAAGGCATTAAAATCATACCAGGTGGGATTCCATCCTTGATGATTTGATGGATTAGGAGGGGGTTATGTGATTAATGATTCTTGTAATAGATTATTAGAGATGGTAGCATATCACCATTTCAGGCCAAACACAACTGGGCATTGAATTCTGAAAGGGATAGGTAAGACATGTTACTTGGTGATGGTTAGTTTTACTTAGCGGTCATGGAGGTTTTACTGCTGCTCCAACGAATGACTGATAGGGGTCTTGTATAGGTGGTGGATTTAATGGATACTTAGATTATATGGGATAAAATGAATGAGAGTCAGATGTAGTTGTCTATTATGGGATAGTGGATGTAGTGCAAGGGATCACTTTAGGAACATTATGAGTGGGTTTTTGTCCCTGTAACAATCATGTGGTTAATGGGTATAAAGAAGGAGGGATTGTATGAGGTTTCTTGATTAGGATTTTGGAAAATTTTTTGTTCGAGAGATCCTACAGGTCTTGGTTTTGGCATGACTAAGGGTTCTTCAAAAGAAGCTATGCCCCTTAGATGAAGAGGTGGGAAAAAATGTGGAGGACCATGGAAACGATAAGTTTCATCATAATGAGGACTTTTGAAGACTCAGATAACACCCTGTTTATTCAGTCCCTTCAAATTTTTAGATGAGTTCGGTGTATCTGTTGAAGTTGATGATAATGAAGGAAGAGGAGTTTTAATGAATACAATTAATATAGTCCACATGATTTTTAGGATTATTACTTTTTGTGGGTTGTTGATGACTGATATTGGTGGATCTAAATGGGGGTGACTGAGATAAAAATGTTTCTAATGGTACCATTGTTGTGTTTGAAAATCTTAGAAAAGTGGAGCAGGTGTATATAGGTGTAGTATTATTATTTGATGTAGGCATGGATCCTATGAAACAACATCAGGTAAAGGTGTGGGAAGGAGGTTAGTGGAAAGTGGTGGTTCAATGACCATGGATTTATCATATCTTGGTATCAATTTCGTAGGTGTTGAATCAATAACTAACAAGGATGTAGGAGTAGTTTTTGTATGTATGATTGGAGCAAGTTTTATAATTTTGATTACATGGTTTGTTGGCCTCTGGTGGGATTCTATGTGATTCTATTTTACTTGGTAATAAAGCAGATGGAGAAATGGGTTCAATTTTTTTTATTGTGTTAATGATGTGGATGATATTGGATTGTGGTGGTTTAGAGGATGAGGGATGATTTGAGAAGGGTTGTTTGAATATATTAAGGTTTTGGTTTGGAGGTGTGTTTGGATTATCTAAATGGAGGTCACCTTTATTAATCAAATCCTGAAGGACATTACAAAAAGTGTGACATCGCTCTATGTCATGACCGTTTACTCAATGGAATTTGTAATAATCATTATCACGGTACCAAATAGGCTTTGATACTGATATGTCAATAGTTCGAAAGAGTGGTAATGATATGATGTTAGAAGTGAATAATTTGTTGAAAACCACACCATAAGTTTTTGTTATGGGTGTGTAATTACACTATTGGCGAAATCTTGTTTAGTAATAGGATTTTCTTCTGGGAGTGGATTTGACCACAATGACATTAGCAGTTGTTTTAGTTTTATCTGGATTGGATGTTGATTTAGGTGGGAACTCTACTTTTGGTTTTTGGGGAAAAGCTTCACCCACCCATCTTCTAGAGCTCACAATTCCAACTTACGGGCCATGGTGAAGGCTTCATCAAAGGTGTGGAATGATTGGATTTGTAAAGTGGATGAAATATGCTTAGCACAAGTGCGACAGAAAATCTCAATCAATTATGTCTTTGGTAATGTGAAGGATAGCTGATTGGTTACACCCCTCCAACGGGTGACAAAATCAGTGATGGATTCGTCTTCAAATTTTCTGATGGCATACAAATCATTAATGGTAATTTTACGAGCTATGTTTATGGAGAAATGATCTAAAAATAGATGAGTGAGTTGTGCAAAAGAAAATAAAGAATGTTGTGAAATGTTGTTGTACTAGTCCAAGGTAGGACCAACAAGAGACATAGGGAATGTTCTTAGCATTAAATCCTGATCATGGGATATCAAATAGCATGCATGGCGAAAAGTGTGAATGTGTTGTTGAGGGTCCTCTTTGCTATATAACTTGATAAACTTAGGAAGCTCCTAGTGTGGGGGATATGGCTTGTATGGTATGGAAGGATGAATGGGCTCATCGCAAATTTTCTCATACAAGAGTGTATTTTTGGATGAGGATGAGGCAACTTCTAAACTAGATATGAGGCTTAGAATATCCTGGATGGGGTCTGCCTGACCCTGTTGGCCTAAGAATGGGCTAGGTTGATATGAAGACTGGGGTGAGTACACTTGATGTTGTTGTAGAATGTTTTGTTGGTAAGGAATGTTTGTTTGAGGGATGTTTTGTTGATAAGAGAGGTTAGGTTGATAAGGGTTATTTTGCTGTGAAATATTATGTTGTGTGGCATTGTGTTGCAGAATATTTTGTTGAGGTGCGTACTGTTGGTGAGGAATTTTTTGTTGAGGGATGTTCTATTAATAAGGAATGTTCTGTGATGGAATGTTTTGTATAGGAATGGGATATTTTTCTAAGAGATGTTTTGTTGGGGGAAAGAACCCTGTTGCAAAAGCACTAGATTGCAAAAATTGAATATACTAGTATGGTGTCAAAATTTGTGTAAGGGATGTGAATGTGAATGTGTTGGGGTGGTGTAGAAGGAGTGACATATAATGGTGCTCGCTATGGGATATTGTATTGTGGGATGTTTTGCAATGGTATGGACCGTGGCATAAAAATTAAAGGTTGAGAGGGTTGTGGCATGTATTGTGAAGGAGATGTGTGCTGGAAATGGCACTGGTGTTAATCATTAGCGTTGTTGAAGGGATAGACATGGTAATGTTTTGGATGGGGGTGGTATTCTGTTGAGATAATACAAAATTAGAAAGAGGAATGAAACTTAATGATGATGTTGGTACCTGTGAGGAGACCAAAAGAGCCATCATGGAAGAAATGGTACTATTTTCGAGAGGTGTGGACCCTGTAGAAGGACTTGATGAAGACCTGAATTGTTAGGTGGACATGTTTTATGATGAGATCATATGGAGATCATAGACAGGTGTTGAGGAAACATTAGATGCTTTGGGTTGACTTGCAAAAGGTTTATCATCCAATGTGTCAAATGGATTGGTAGAGCTAGTAGCATTCTGGGATTGACTAATGCTTGGCATTTCGGATTGAGTTGATTGAGGATTCTTTGTTTTGTTCAAGTATGGTGAAAAGTGTGTGTAATGGAAATTACTAAATTTGAACATTTCTTGGGTATCCTTAAGAGAAATTTTCTCACATCAATGAGGATTCTTTGTGTTCAATTGTGAAATGGTGGGTAAAGGGTTGTGAGTGTGTGCAATGGATTGTGGTGTGAATGACTACATTTGAACATTTCTTGCTCATTAGGTATGCATTAAGAGAAATAATATTAGAATCTAACATCTCTTCAAAAATAAGATCACCCCCATTATAAAACGGAAGTTTGGGTGTAATGGGAGAAAATTAATGTTTTGATTCTGATGTGTAAATAATTTTTCCATGGTACTGTTATGGAGAATGAAAGGATTTTTATCCAGTTTAATTATTATAACCAGATCCCTACTCCACTCCATGTTTGTGTGTTAGAAAATGGATTGGATGTGTCTGTTTGATACAGAAATGATTGTGGCTGCATAGGTGAAGAAATTGTTACTAGAAGTGGTGTAGTACGAAGTGGGAGCTTGAAGTTAAAACGCAGTTATTTAGGTAGAGATGTTTTCAAATAATTGATTATGTGGTTTTTGTCTAGTAAGTACCATAATAAACAAACACAGATGCACAAAACACAAAGAAGGTGATTAATAACTAATTGTGTTAATTATCAAGTAACAAGCAACAGAAATAGCAAAGTATTTATTCTTATGTTGTTTTAATTATGAAAGATGAACTGTGTAAAAAATGGTTACGAGGGTCTTGATAAATGGCATTTCTAAAGCTATTTATCATGTGTGTTTAAAGTAGGATTCCTTGTTATACCTGAAGGTACGTGAGGACCAAATATGTACTATTGTTGGTACAGACGTGGTATTGGGGCCTGCCCCCTCACTTCATAGTCCCGCTACAATAAGGGAGTCAAGTGTTGAGCCAAAATATAACAACAAGCAGATGTTTATACTCAGCCAAAACACCAAGTTGACTTCCCAATTGGGTGATTAAATCCCAATCAGTTTCACCTGGGTGGGAATTTTTTAAAATGGATTACTTATGTTGAAGTGGTTTGGTTGTGTGTGGGGGGAAGAAATAAGTGAATGCAACAAATTTCCTTCCTAAATATACTATGTGATCAAGTATTATGTGTTAATTTGTTTTAAATCCCAAAATGAGATATTGATTTCGATGAGGAAAAAAAGTCAATCATGCAAGAAGGAAAATAAAAGGAAAGGTGTTTCGAGAATCACCATGAGATTACACCAATATATATATTTTTTATTTTTCCTTTTTCATGATTGTAAATCATTTATTTAGCAAATCCATGTAGAAGTAGAGTTTCTGAGAGATGAAAAACCTATGATTTTGTTAAAAACAGCCACAAGCAGAAGGAAAAAAGACTACAAATTGATGAAATTTGTTAGAGAAAATTAAACAAAGAGAATCGAAAGCAATTCAAAGATATTCAAAGGTGATTAAGCCAATCATTAGGGAGTGGGGCTCAGAGGAACATAGTGTTAAAATGATGATGAAAAGATAAATTTACAAGGGTTTGTGCTCCAAATAGGCATTCTAGAATGTCTCACGTGGTTTTTACCTTGGTTTTCTTGATGTTTTCAAGGGATGATAACCGAACTCGACCTCGATATGTGCGGTTTCTAGGATACCCACAAATATTGATTTTTTTTTGTGCACCGTGTTTAAAAACAATCAAAACAAGTCTTTTTTTTGAATAATACTTCATATTAATCAAAGCTACAATGATAAGTTAAGACAAATGTTATTGATCAAGATGAATCACTCTAATATTTATTTAATACATATAGTTGTGTATATAGAAGAGTTTTCTAAAAAACATATGCTTATCACTTATTTAAGTACATATATGATTTTTAGAGTAATTAATATATTAAATCCAAAAGTTAGATTCTTAATCAGTATAAAGGTTTTCAATGGCAGTGGCTAATGAGATTCAGTAGACTTATTCAGTAATTTCTTCTTCTTCCTCGGTCAAATCATGAATGAGGAACTGGAGATATAATCCTCGATGAAGAAATCTGAGTCTTCTTCTAGAGAATCGTATTGTTTTGCGAAGGTGGATTTTGAGATGGATATTCTTAGGTGACTGGAAAGGCTAGAATTCGAAATTTGTGTGGTATTCCTCCTCCAAATTTTTTAGACTGGTTGTGAAATGGGGTTCAAGTTGAGCGATCTCCTCTTGCGATCTTAAGCCCATGTCGTAGGCCTTCCCAAAAGGAATCAATTTTCTCCCTGATACATTATGTAATGAAAAATATGGCTTCAATATGATTAAGCAAGGTAGTCTAGATGGCACACATATCTAAATCATTGAGCAATTCATATTGCTCCCAATGGAATGGATGACAAAAAATATGAAAAGGGTCAGCTGTGAGGAAGTTAGAATCTCCCGATGACATCTGAGATCATAAAACTAGACAAGATATTAGAAAACAACCAAAAGCATGGATTCATTCTGATCAAGTTGAATGGAAAACAATAAAAAGACATAAATAACAGGAATCATAGGTGATTGAGGTAATCGCTATCGATTATTGTGAATTTAGATTAGTTTTTAAAACAGAGCCAAAATTAATTATCTAACTTTCAACTTCACCAAAAATATAGTATTTTTAATATATATATGAACTATAAGAAAGAATGTACCTGATTGTAGAGCTTTAAAATGAATAAAATGAAATCATTTTACCTTGTAGAATGTTTGGTATGACTGGTAGATGGAAACGGGTGGTTGAAGGTCGAGATCGAGTAATTTGACAACTTTGACGCTCTACGAGCAACGTAACAATTGTGGTGTGTTGATGTTTGAAGACTTGAGTGCCTGATGGATTGAGAAAATGGTAGAATATGCCTACAAAACCTGTGGATTCATGATGCAAAATGAGGTTTGAGAACTTGTATTATATAGAGACAAATGATCGCCGGTGATTTCGGTGAAATCTTAGTTATGATAGAAATTGAATGATTTCCTTCTATTTTTCATTCCAAAGGATGGGTTTTGAGTTTTTTTGATGTGGTGGAGGTTAAAAAAGCACGAGATAACCTAGTTGGAAGTGAGGAGGAGTTAGATTTTAGTATATTTGATTAGTTAGAAAAATAAGTTAATTTAGGAAGGTGATTAGTGTTATTTTAGTAATTTGTTTAAGTGACTCGGTGAGGTGTTGTGGTGAACTAGATGAGGTGTAAAGGTGAGGTGTGAGGGGATAGTATACTTTTATTTATTTTAATCATTTAAATAATTATTTTAGAGTTTAGAAATATGATGGGATAAATTACAAAAAAGGGGGGTGATATAACAAAGCATCACAATTGTGTCATTTTTAGTCATGGGATTGTTTAAGTTTAGGGGGTGCAATTTTTTGGTGTCTACAATCTCCTATCATTGAAATGTTGGGGTCTTGATTTCACCTATTTTGGCTTCTATTTTTCCTTGACATCTCCTACCATTGGAATTTTGTGGTCTTGATTCCTCCTATCTTGGATTCTCTTTTCCCTGACATCTCTTATCGTTGGAATTTCGCAGTGTTCATTCCGTCTATCTTGTCTTCTCTTTTTCCCTAATATACCCTACCATTGGAATGTCACGGTTTGATTTTTCATATCTTGGCTTCCCTTTTTCCCTGCATCTCCTACCATTGTAATTTTGTAATCTTGATTCTACCTATCTTGGCTTCTCTTTTTCCCTAGCATCTCCTACCATTGGAATTTCATGGTCTTGATTCTGCCTATCTTGGATTGTTTTTTTCCCTGACATCTCCTATTATTGGAATGTCATAGTCTTGATTCCACCTATCTTTGATTCTCTTTTTCCTTGACATCTCCTACTGTTGGAACATTACAGTCTTGATTCTGCCTATCTTGGCTTCTATATTTCCCTAACATCTCCTATTGTTGGAATATCGTGTTCTTGATTCCTCCTAACTTGGTTTATTTCTCCCTGAAATCTCCTTCCATTGGAATTTCAATTTCTTATGCATCCTCACGTAGGTTCTTTACCTAGCTTGGATTTATTTTTCTCTATGACAATTACAAATCTTGGTTTCAATTCACCCTGCCCTTTCTTATAGGATTTATCTGGAGGAAAATTTAGTGGTATAAGTTCTCAAAATCTCTCGAGATCATGATAGTATGGAAGATCATTCTGAGATATTTCCGATGGTATAAAGAACACTAAAAATGGGGCACGTACGACAAAGTTGTCCTTGGTCAAATTTTAGACTCAACAGGGTCAACTAGCTAAACAGGTAGCAACACATAGCTAAGTGAAATCAGGAAAAGGTGAATTTTTTTTGTGATTTTAGTAATTGATGCTCATTTATGGATGGGTTAATTATCATTTTCATAAACACGATAATTTTTTTCCATATGGTGGGTCTTCATGCCACCACGTGGATTGCCACCATATTATAACATTATACCAAGTTGAACACCAAGTTACTCGACAGAGCAAGCCATTCCAACAACTCAGCGAGATTACTGAGACCATACGGGTGAGCCATATATTTTGGGAAAAAAATACAACCGATGTGGTCATATCCACATCTACTCCCAAGGGCACTGGGATATTTTAAGCCCAATCTTACCCCCCACATAGTGAATGTGGTATATCTCCCACCAGCCAACTCAACAGTAAAAAATGACATGGTTGAAGTGGAAAATCCATAGTGGAGTCAATAGACATGTGGCATGGCTAGCAGGATATTGTGGCGTTATTGGGTGAATCGGGACCAATGGGAAATATGACATGGCAAGGTCAAGAAACGACATATGCGTGGTAGGGTCAGCGTATGTGGCAAGTGAAGTGACATAAATGTATACACGATGTAACCTATGATGGGTGGGTATAAAACAAACCGACCAAAGTGGGTAGTAGGAGAGTTAATATCAAAACCCCCCCTCCCACACCGCATGCAACAACCAACTCAACCAACCAAGTTGGTTGGAAAATAGTTGGAAGATGTGGATTATATCCACCATAAATGGTCTGTCTAGGCCTATATAAAGGCCCCTCTTCATTCCAAATCATAATAAGCTCCTCTTGAAGCAAAAGGTGAATAAGAGCAGAATAGAGAAGAAAGCCTCAATAGTATAAGGCATTATTTTGGAGAAATATTCAAGGCCTATTTATTTTTAAAGGCAATAATTGAATTTTGAATACCTATTAGTATTTTTAATAGGAATTGATGATAAAAGTTCTATTATTATAGCAAACATTTGTAAATTCGGGAATTAGTTTTTTTAACTCAACGAAATTGTAAAGGCCATTTTGAAGCCAGATTATTCTCATACAGAATCAATGAGATACCGTGAAGTTGAGGGACATGACGAAGCACCAGAGAAACATATACTCATATTGGAACTCTGACACTTTGATGCTAGGCATATCACCAAGTTAGTTTTTTGGAGGCCATAGAGGAGGGTCGTAATCATTATTGAGCTCATTAATGAGGTTGGGTCTGATCTTATCTCTATGTAGAGGATGGAGTTCATGCAACAAAGGGAAGATGATTTTCATTGGCAACACCAAACATTGAATCGAATATTAACTCTGCATGGAGGTTGATTAAGGCCATGGAACAAAGTGAAATATGATCATGTCAAACCTGACTTAGCTTTGCGTAGAGGCTAGAGGCCATGAAATAAAGGGAAGTCAACATAAGACATTATTCAAATTAGCACAATGTAGAGATAGAGATCATGAAACAGAGTGAAGGTCAAGATTAAAGTGTCAAATTGAAGAGTTGTGTAAGGGCAATGATTTTTCCAAGACCAATGGGTTCTTTTTACTTATATTTGGATCATTATAATGGATTGGTTCAGATATTTTGCAAACCTGGAGACGTAGACATTCTACCGAAATTTGTTATCAACTCATTTACACTATGGTTTTTATTCTTGCATTACATTATTTGAAGTTGATTTTTTTTAAATGGGGTATATTTGGTAAAATAATAATTTTCCTATAAGGTTCCATGCTCAATGGAAAACAAATTTGATTACGGATCAAGTTTGGTATCAAAGCAGGTGATCACATTTGCAAACTTGTAAATCTCTAAGCTAGTCTGGTATTAGAGCACATATTACGCATGTAATCTTGATATTAAGACTAAATTATTACCTACAGTAGTAATGATATGGACTTTTTACCAGTTCATACTATGGCCTGTTGTACTCATTCTACTGGGTACTATGCTACACATGGTGAATCTACATCAACAAGATTAGGCACATAATTTTTTTGAGATGAGATAGAGTATGGAACTACTACATTCTGTGTTAGGAGAATAACGTCATCACCATAGACCCAAGGAGAATGGGGTGGTCCTCATGTATGTGCATATTTCTCTATGATGAGGCATAATAAGGAATAATGTTGGTATTTAATCCTAGACCGAACACTAAGGTGGTTCCAACATCAAATAGTGGAACATAAAAAGGAATCGAAAAAAACTATTAGTAGTTAACCTACTGTAGCCACAACTCAGAAACCACTCCATATCCCAAATAAGGATTCTCAATTGAGGAAATGTCTACAACTCATGGAAGCATAGAAGCAAGAGCTACAAGAAAAGTTTGAGTATCAAGGAGAATTACGAGGAGTGATCATGGAGATTCAACGTGAATAACAAGCTAAGAGAGAACTACTAAAAACTTTGCAAGATGGTGCAAAGTTAGAGAAGAAAGTTATGCTCACTGATAATCACCATGTAAGTGCTTATGTGAAATTACCTTCCCATGAAAATGTAAATCCTAATTTTGGTGAATTCAAAAAGTACACTAGAGGTATAGGATCAAAATTACTTCTTAAAATGATATATAAAGGAAAAGGCTTTGGTATGAATAGCCAGCTTATAACTAATCCTATCTAGGTGGTAGGAAATACCTCAATATGTTGGTCTAGGATACATTAGTGGAAGAAATGAGGAAAGAGAAAGTTACAAGATAACTAAATTAGGTTAAGCATTGAGCATAGATCTCAAGCCACAAGTCCTCCCGAAGTAACCTGTAGTAGGGAACATACCAGAATCTCACAAGAATGGTGAGAGAAAAGGCTAAGATGACATCTCTAAGAGGTATGACCATATATTATTTGAATACAAGGAACCCATAATAACCCCAGATCTATTGTGGACATAGTTGTGTGCTTACTGCGGATCCAATAGCCATTGTGTGATTTGGTTTGGCAAGTAAAACAAACATGTCAAGAGGGTTAAGTTCAATGAAGACAAGGGAAAATCTACCCCATCTTAAGAAGAATACATAGGATCATAGCCACCTAGTAAGTAAATAATTCGTGACGGGTTTATCATTCATAGTGTTTAATTACAACATTGGTAATTAAATCTCTATATAAAGACCTCAAGAATACCAGAAGGAGATAGTCATCCTGATTTGACATCAGAATGATGTAGCAGAAGGAAGTGATCCCAAGTACCATAAGTCCCAGAGATCAAACTGATTGTTTGATTGTAGGAGTAGTAGTTTAGAAGCCATCGTGTCAATTGTAGAGATCTCTTCACAGAAATAATTAGCATTCTAGATCTAGGAATGACGAAATAGAAGTTTTATAGGACAAAAAACTTCCTTAGTGGGGAGGTGAGATCTAGAGGACAATGTATTAGAAAAAAGTTTCCAAAACTTCATGAGATCATGACAGTACAGAAGATCATTTTGAGAGATTTCTAACAATATAAGGAATGTTGAAAATGCATCCTGTATGAAAAAGTTTCTACTGGTCAAATTTTGGCCAAAATTCAGACTCAGTAGGGTCAGCTGGCCAACTAGGCAGCGACCCCTGGCAAAGTGAAATCAGGAAAAGGTGAAATTTGGTTTTTTCACTCCATTATTCAATGCTCATTTATGGATAGGTTAATTATCCATTTTTTCAACACGATAAAAAAATTCCATATGACAAGTCGTCAAGCCACCACATGGCCTGCTACCATATTGCCACATTATACTGAGTTAAACATTGAGCTACTCGATAGAGAGATTCATTCTGACAACTTGATGAGCTGACCAAGCTCATACATGGAAGCCATATATTTCGGAAAACAAAATGTAACTGATGTGGCCATAATTACATCTACTACCAAGGGTGTTGGGCTATTTTAAGCCCAATCTTATCCCCCACATGGTGATTGTGGGATATCTCCCACCGGCCAACTCAACAAATGAAAATGACATGGTCGGAGTGGATAAGTCACAATGGGGTTGATGGACATGTGGCACGACCAGTGAGGACATTGTGGTGACAAAAGGTGACATATGACCACTGGGCGATGTGGCATGATGGGGTCGAGGAATAGAGGATGCATAATGGGGTTATCATATGTGATGAGAAAAGTGACATACATGTGGGTGTGGTGTAACCTATGATGAGTCGGTATAAAAAAATGACCAAAGTGGGGGTTAGGGGAGTTGAACATGTAACCTCCTCCTCCAAACCCACATGCCACAACTAACTCAACCAATCGAGTTGGTTGGAAAATAGTTGGAAGATGTGGATTATATCCATCAAGTGGCCTACCTAGGCCTATATAAATGCCCCTCTCCATTCCAAATCATAACAATCTCCTCTCAAAGCCAAAGGTGAGTAAGAGGAGAATAGAGAAGAAGGCCTTAGGAGTATAGGCCATTATTTTAGATAAATATTTAATGCCTATTTATTTTTATAGGTAACAATTGAATATTGAAGACCTATTAGTATTTTTAATAGGCATTGATGAAAAACGTCTTATTATTATAAGCAACATCATAAATTTGGGAGTTAGTATTTTTAAATCATCGATATTGTAAAAGGTCGTTTTGAATCTATATTATTCTCATGCAGAATCCTGGAGACATTGTGAATCTATGGGACATAACAAAGCACCCGAGAAACATATAATCATACTAGAGCTCTCACACTTTGACGTTAGGATTATCAAAAAGTTAGTTTATTGGAGGCCACAAAGGAGGGTCATAATCATTATTGATCTCATTGACGAGGCTAGGTCTAATCATAGTTGTATGTAGAGGCTGGAGGTTTTGCAACAAAGGGAAGATGATCATCATGGTCAATACTAGACTTCATATCTGATATTAACTCTGCATAGAGGCTGATCAAGGCCATGCAACAAAGTGAAATATGATCATGTCAAACCAGACTTAGCTCTGCGTAGAGCATAGAGGTTGTGCAATAGAGGGAAGTCAAAATCTAACACTATTTGACTTAGAACCATGAACAGGAAAAGACCGTGCTATGAAGTTAAGGTCAACATGAAAGTGTCAAACAAGAGAGTTGTGTTGGAGCACTGAGTTTTCCAAGACTAGTGGGTTCAAAGGATCGACTGGAAAAAGGTTCAGTTGAACATTCATTGTAGTAATATAAGTTTATTTGTACTAATTTTTGGATCATTATAATGGACTGGCTCAACTATTTTTCGAACCTAGAGATGTAGGAATTATGCCAAACTCCGTTATCAATTCATTTGCAGTGTCATTTTTATTCTTACATTGCATTATGTAAAGTTGATTTATTTTAAACGGGGTAAATTTGGTAAAAGAATAATCTTCCTATAAGGGTCCGTGATCACAGAATTATTTTGGCCAGTTTATGGATCAAGTTTGGTATTAGAGTAGGCGATCATGCTTGAAAACTTACTAATCTGTGAGAAATTTTTGTATTATTATAGGTATTACACCTATAAGCTTGCTAGTCTCTGAGAAAGTTTATATTGAGAAATAGATTGTTACAAGCAGTAGCAGTGAGATGGACTTGTACTATTTCATATCATGTCTTTTTGTACACATTCTATTGGGTACTATGTTGCACAACGTGAATCTACATCGATGAGATCAACCATGTCAACTTATTGAGATGAGATGGAGCATGAAACTCCTATAATTTTCTTTGTGAGAATAACATCATCAGTAGGGGACCGAAGGAGAATGAGATGGTCCTCATGTATGTGCACATTTATCTATGATGAGAAATGCCAAGGAAAAATTTTGGTATTAGTTCCCATACTAGGCACCAATGTGGTTCCAACTTCGAATGGTGGAACGTAAAACGGAACCAACAAAGACTAGTTACAGTCAACCTACCGTAACCACAACTTGGAAAAAAATTTGTATCCCAGCGAAGGATTCTCAATTGAGGAAACATCTATAGCTCATGGAAGCAAGAATTGCAAGACAAGTTTGAGTCTTAGGGATAATTCCTAGGAGGATTGATCATAAAGTTACATTTTGAATGGAAATCTAAGAGAGAAATCCTAGCAACATTACAAGATGATGCAAAGTTAGAGAAGAAAGGTACGCCCACTGATAATCACCATATAAGTGATTATGTGAAATTTCCTTCCCATGAAATTGTAAATCCCGTTTTTGGTGAATTTGAAAAGTACACTAGACGTATATGATGGAAATTGATTTTTTAAAATGGGATATGAAGGAAAAGACCTTGGTATGTATATCCAAGTTATAACTTACCCTATCTAGGTGGAGGAGATACCTCGATATACAGGTTTAGGATAAAAGAGTGGAACAAATGAGGAAATATAAAGTTTGAAGACAACCAAAACAAGTCAAACATTGAGCATAGAGCCCAAACCACCAGTCCTCCTGAAGCATCCTGAAGTACGGAACATACCATATTCACAAAAGAATGACGAGAGAAAAGGAAAAGTTGACATCCCTAAGAGGTATAATCATGTCTTATTTGAATACAACAAGGAACCCTTAATAAGCCCAAGCTATTATGGATACATCCATGTGCTTACTGTGGATCCAATAGCCATTGTGTGATTTGGTATGGCAAGAAAAAGAAACCCACCAAGAGGGTTAAGGCCAATGAAGACAAGGGAAAATCTACCTCATCTTAAGGAGAAGACACATGACCAGATCTACCAAGTAATTAACCCCTTCGTGATAGGTTTATCATGCCTAGTGTTTACATGCAACATTAGTAATCAAATATCTATATGAAGTCCTCAAGAAGACTAGAAAAAGATGATCATCCTGAATTGACATCTGAGTGATACAATAGAAGGTAGTGAGCCCAAGTGCCACAAGTACTAGAGATCGAACTGATTTTCTGATTGGAGGAGTAGAAGTTCGAAGGCATAGTGTCAATTGTAGTGATTTCCTGACAGACAATATCAATGTTTTAGATCCAGAAGCAAAGAAATAGAGGATTTTTGGGGACAAAATCCTCTTTAGTGGGGAAGTGTGATATGGAGGAACACTCAGTTGGTGAAATTTCCCAAAACCTTTCGAGATCATGACAGTACGGAAGATCATTCCAAGAATTATGACGGTATAAGGAACACTGAAAATGGATCCTGCCTGCAAAATTTACCTCTTGTCAAAGTTTGGTCAAATTTCAGACTCGGTAGGATCAACTGGCCAACTAGGAAGAAACATGTGGCAAAATAAAATTGGCAAAAGGTGAAATTTGGTTTTGTGACTCTGGTCTTCGACATTTTTTTATAGATGGGTTATTATTTTTTACAACATGATAAAAAATTGTTATATTGTGGGTCCTCAGGCCATCACATGGATTGTTACCGTATTTTCACATTATACGGAGTTGAATAGTGAATTACTCATAAAAATGAGCCATTCCAATAACTCGGCGAGCTGACTAAGCTCATACCTAAGAGCCATATATATTGG
This sequence comes from Taxus chinensis, assembly GCA_019776745.2. Taxonomy (NCBI): domain Eukaryota; kingdom Viridiplantae; phylum Streptophyta; class Pinopsida; order Cupressales; family Taxaceae; genus Taxus; species Taxus chinensis. The sequence goes on along the minus strand of CM034146.1, from coordinate 166,000,144 downwards.
AAAACAAAATGCAACTAGAGTGGCCATAGCCACATATACTCTTGAGGGCACTGGGATATTATAAGCCCAATCTTATCCCCCACACAGTGAATGTGGGATATCTCCTACCAGCTAACTCAACAGTTGAAAACAAGGTGGACAGAGTGGATAAACCACAATGGAGCTGATGGACATGTAACACGACCAACAAGGACTATGTGGCAATAACGGGTGACATGGTACCAATGGGAGATGTGCCATGGAAGGATCGAGGTATGTCAGATGTTGGCGGGGTTGGCATATGTGGTGAGAAAAGATAAAAACATGTGGGCATGGCATAACCAATGACAGGTTGGTATAAAACAAAATGACCAAAGTGGGTGCAGGGGATTTGAACTTGTAACCTCCCCTTCCCAAACCACATACCACAACAACCTCGGTCAACTGCATTGGCTGGAAAATAGTTGGCATTTATGGATTATATCCACTATAAGTAGCCCACATAGGTCTATATCAACACCCCTATCTATTCCAAAAATTAACAAGCTCCTCTCGAAGCTAAAGGAGAATAGAGAAGAAGGTTAGGATTATAGGCCATTATTTTAGAGAAATATTCAAGGCCTATTTAATTTTATAGGAAATAATTGAATATTGAAGACCTATCATTATTGTTAATAGGCATAATTATGGAGAGAATACATATTAGTATTTTTAATATGCATCGATGAAAAAATTCCTATTATTATAGGAAACATTGTAAATTGGGGAGTTAGTTTTTTTAACTCATTGACATTGTAAAGACCATATTGAAGCCATAGTATTTTTTTATGAGAGCCTAGAGACGCCGTGAAGCCATGGGATGTGACGAAGCACCAGAGAAGCCTATACTCACACTATAAGTCTAACACTTTGACACTGGGTGTATCACCAAGTTAGTTTCTTAGAGGATGCAGAGGAGAGTCATAAAAAATGTTGAGCTCATTGGCTAGAATAGGTATAATAGTAACTCTGCATAAAGGCTGGAGGGCCATGCAATAGAGGGACGATCATCATCAGCATCAAATAGAGAATTATCTCTACGTAGAGGTTATTTTTCTATGCAATACAGTGAAGATCAACATCAGACATTTGAAGACTTAGAACCATGTAGAGGTGATTTTTTCATGCAACAGAGTGGAGATTATATGGAGGTGTTAAATCTAGGAAGCAATGCTCTTGTACTAAGATTTCCAAGACCAGTGGGTTCAGAGGATCGATTGGCACCAAGTTCAGTTGAACATTCATTATAGTAATATAAGTTTATTTATACTTATATGTAGATCATTATTATGGATTGGTTCAGCTAGTTTGTGAACTAGGAAAGATAAGCATTCTTGGTTTATTTAAATGGGGTAAAATTTGAATTAGTTAAGTTTCCTATAAGGTTTCGTGGTCAAGATTTTTTTTTTCTAATTTTCGGATCAAGGATCGTCATGGTCTTGTACATCTTTTCTCAAGCTCATAGTCTTGCTTGGATATATTTGGCTTTCCTATTCTTATAACATCTACCTCATGTTTTTTTGACTTTTCAGAATTGCGATTTGTCCTTGGGGATAATCATCCACAATTAATCTATGTTCACCTTTTTTTTATAGCACTACCTCTTTGCAACTTCTACCATACATTTTTTACACTTTTTAACATTGCTACCTATTGCTTGGCTTTGACTCTTTTTGACCCCTTATCTTCCAAATCTGCAACATCTATCCCATGGGCCCCTAGTTAGGTGATTTATGTCTTATTTTACTAATGATTCTCTAGTGTTTCCTTTCAGTTTTGTTTCTCTAAAGTTATAATATCATGGATTTTGCCTGTACGTGGCAAGACGACTGACACTATTAGGTACGCATTGGTGGGTATATTTCATTTTAGCTAGTCATTTCTTTTTTTCAACATTTACTTTGAGTTTCAGTGTTATGTATCGTTATTTCTATTGACTACCCCATGTTTTTATGTTGCAACATGCGGTAATCAACGGTTGGGGCATATGTATACACCTAATATTTTCCGATTTCTATTTTCATACTTGCTACTAATTTTTTTTTGTTTCAGGTTAGAGGTCACTAATGCATCTATTTTGTGGAAAAAATGCCTTAAGGGGCTCCTTCCGGGATAAGGGTATGGTTATTCATGTAATTATTTGGTTACAGATGATACATGGAGAGAGAAAAACTTTTGTTCCTACTTATGTCTTTCTTTTCCTTTTGTCCTCTTATTTTACCTTGCATTCTCTCGACATCTTACTTTATCATGACCACATTTATTTCATCTTGCATTATCCTTGCTTCCCATGACACTTTTCACACATCCCTTTACAATTTAATCCCTTTTTTATGTCATCGCTCATGGCTAATTGCATCATTGTAATTTCAAATTCCCTACCGATGCCTTCACCCGCGAGTGATGACATCGGTATAAATACCCCAACTATAATTTTCACATCATAAGGATTAATTACATCACATCTGATCATAAATGAACTTGTCATTATATTTTCTCTCTTGTGCCAACTTGCACCTGCTTACTTAGCTTCTGGATTTCTTACATCTTGACTCGTTGCTTGGAGATTCTTCTTGCTTGGGTTGGTTTGATTTCACTTTTAGGTCATCTACAATGAGCTAGGATTGGATATTTTCCCGTTCTTCACCTGGAAGCTATTCTCTCTTTTCTTATGGTCCTTTGGGAGATAGATGCATCAATGACCGCCCCCCAATAGGTAAGTTCTCTAACTCACTTTTTCATTTTGTATAGATTAGTTTCCTACATTTACTAGATACTTTATGTTAGCTTAGTATTTTATGCAGATGTGAGGCTATCATATTGTATTTCAATTCCTTATTTCATCTTATATGATTTACTTTGGTTAACATAGAATTTTCATGCTTGATTTGTTTATCATCACCCCCCATAGTGTCAATTACTCCATAGGGTTCTTTCCTCTTCTTCAACCTAGGGCCTTGGAAAAATTCGGTTTTCCTAATGTAAGCGTTACTTCCCTTGGGGTATGCGATCATATTGGTCCTTGTATCCCCTTTAATTTTATATGTTTGTGTGTCGGTCTTGGTGTGTCCCTTACTCGTTGCCTTGAATACCCTGGTTGAATGGATAATAAGAGTGCAAGGTGTTTAGACATGTTTTTTCCCACCATACAAAATGAATATGAGATATAAATGGTATTGGAATGCTTTACTCAATATATGCATGTAATATTTGTTTGCACATGGGAGTTTCCTCAACAATGCCCAAAAATGACAGAGATTGTTGAGAAATCAGAAATAATAAGAGGTGCATTCAAGATAATCTTATATATTTTCAATTTATGATAAATATCTCACCTTTTCTTATGGAGACAAGTTGTATAAGAAATACTAACTCAAGGAGCCGCACATATTTGTCTACATACACATCTCATTTATTCACTCAACATTTTTATTCATTAACTATTGTTACTTTAATTTTTGTCACATTCTTTGAGATTGAATAATATTTTTTATTATATATTCTATATGGTTTTATTATATTGTAAGGTTATATAAGGATCATATGTATAATGTTTGGAAAATTACAGACATACAAGCTTAAGTTGTTATTTTTGGCCAACTTTATGATGATGATGATGATGATGTGTTTGTGTGTGTGCACATGTGTGCATGTGCATGTGTGCGTGTGTGCGTGTGTGGGTGTGTGTGTGTGTGCATGTGTGTGTGTGGGTGCGTGTGTGGGTACGTGTGCATGCGTGCGGGTGTGGGTGTGGGTGCAGGTGCATGTGTGTGGGTGTGTGTGCATGTGTGTGTCTGCACGCGCGTGTGCATGTGCTTGTGCGCGCGTATGTGTGCATGTGTGCATGTGCGGGTGTGTGCGTGTGCATGTGCGGGTGTGTGCATGCATGTGTGTGTGCGCATTTGTGTGTGGGTGTGCGCATGTGCGTGCGTCAGTGTAGGTGTGTGTGTGTGCGCGTGTGTGGGTGTGTGCATGTGTGTGGGTGTATGTGTGTGTGTGTGTGCGTGGGTGTGCACATGTGTGTGCGTGTGTGTACATATGTATGTGTGTGTGTGTGTGTGTGTGTGTGTGTGTGTGTGTGTGTGTGTGTGTGTGTGTGTGTGTGTGTGTGCATGTGCATGTGTGTGTGTGTGTGCGTGTGTGTGTGTGTGTGTGTGTGTGTGTGTGTGTGTGAGACACACAGAGAGAGGAGAGAAGAGAGAGAGAGAGAGAGAGAGAGAGAGAGAGAGAGAGAGAGAGATCTTATTTTTGACTCTTGAACCATTTCTTCATTCTTCTTGAAAAACTTGAATTATCACATACGCCTCATAGTGTTTGGATAATTTTTTTATATAACACCAATATTTAAACTTTAGAAGTGAGCTAACAATATAAAAAATATCAAATATTTAAGTCCAATAAATATTTGAATGAACTTTTTTTATTTGAATGCAAAAGTATGCGGACTACTAGGATTTCCCACAAAAGCCTACCAAACTAGATAGAGGTCATGGTTATTTCCTTCATAGGTTGTAGAAAATCTATACCAATTATGGTTTACAAAAATGAAGTGCCTTAACAACCATCAAAGATGATGAAGTTACTAGAGAGATTAGAAAAAAATAAGAGCCACATTTCTTTGGATAAGATTTCAACTTTATTTTTACTTGCACTATTAAAGGATTGTTTATATTAAATATGTACTTTTTAACTCTACCATTTTATTTTAATAAATCATAATTTTATGTTTTAAATGGTTTTCTTTGATCAATTTTATTTGTTAAATTTAGGTAAATACAATTTTTGACTTTATATAAGGACAAAATTATATAATTTAATTGTAAAATGAAATGAAAATAAAAAACAAATAAAGAAAATCAAAATGTTTTAAAAATATGTTTCTTCATACTTAGTGTTATATTTATGCTAGAGAGTCCACACTACTTAATTGATTGCACAAAAACTTTTTGAAAAATACCAAAACTAATTCTTTCTTTTGTTTTCAAAACTTTCTTAATTGTATATTTGTAAAATAGCACCTTGAAATCTTAAATGTTGTTTAAGATAGCTTACTTTATACTAAATATTATAAATTCCATAGAAAATCTTCTTAGTATTTCTTTCTACATTTAAAATCCAATTTCTATAGATGTTCAAAGTTCACAACAAAAGAAGATTGAGATTTACAAAAATATATAAAGAAAGTTAAAGAAAAAAATTAATCATTATCAACATTTACTCAAGGCTCCAATCAATTTTCTAACTGACCAGTGGACTAAAAATCCACAAACAGAGATTAAAATTTACCTCTCATCCCATTTTCCATTAGACTTATACTACTAAACTAATGAATATAGTGACATATAATAACTTAAAGCTGCAATTATACCATATAACTATTTCATTATATTATTCTCAACTCTCTTCATGGAAATTTCAAATTCATTTTCATTGACATATGGCCCCTATTTATCAATACAGTTTCTAATTATCAAACTATAAAATTGAATATAATTTTTGAAAAAAAAAATCACTAGTCAAAACATTCTTCATATTTTCTCTAATTTGGGGAATTTTTTCATTCTCTTTAATTCTAAAATTAAAAAGAATTCATAATTTATTATCTACAAAGTAATTTAGTGATAAACATTTTATTAAATGGTGTAATGCAAAAATTCCATTTATACAACAGATTCACACATTATTTGACAAAATACTTAAAAAAAAATAGTCTCATACACTACCAAATTTGTAACCCTTTGCCAATATTCTCCCAACATGTAACACAAAGAGAACATAACAAAGTGAGGAGATCCATTTAAAAAAAAAATTAGAGATTTTTAGTGAAATTTAATAGTTAACTACCTTGAGATATGTGTATGCATTGTGCAACATCTTACGGATACAAACTTCAATCTAGGTAACTGCATATTATGTAAAAAATAGTTATAATAGGAAAAAACCTTAGGGAGAAACACGAATTACACTCAAATTTTTTTCCTTATAATCGTCCGCTACAAAATTTTGGGATTCACTGACATGAGGAAATAATAGCTTCCCTATTCATCTCAATGGCTGCCAACTGTTTCAAAAAATGTGAAAAAAAATGAACTCGATTTACTCCAGAACTAGGACTTTTTTAATAGAGCCCACATAAATTACGATTTATGTTTCAAATATTTGTAATTTATATATTATTAAAAAGCTACTAAAATTTGGGGACTAAACATGGTTTAAAGAGTTATAACTAATAAAAGTATCCAAAGGTGTTTGTTAAAGGCCGATAAGCACTTTCACCAAGATCGTGTATAGGTATAGGCTTGTAAATATGTTGTGTTATTCTTGTAGGTGATCTTTCTTCTTTTCTCTTTATAAACATTGTTTATGGAGCAAATTCTCCATAAATCAACGTAAGCTAACTGAATATATATGTAGTAATTTTAGTTTTATGTTGGCAACATATATCATTATTATATAGGAACTAATATTTAATGGCCTTAATAAGGACGATTCAACCGTAGATGTTACAACCTAATTAAATCACAAAATTTTTGCCGCATCTACAAAGTGCCACTTAAGCTACTATAACTTGTTTGAATAACATTTATTTATCTTTTATAAATCACCTTCTAAGGTTTATTACAAGATATTAAATAATGAAATAGTTCTATATATATATATATATGATCATTGCAAGAAAAGATTTAGAGGGATTTTTCATTATTTGCTTCAAAGGAATTCACTTCTCTATCAAATTTCAAAAAATCACATATATGAAAAAATTATCTCAATTAAAATAGGGATTTTCTAGATCGAGCATTTAATTAATTGTATGATACAAGTGAAATAAGTCATTAAAATCCAACCATAAGCTTGAACATTGAGAATTTCTAAAACAATAATGCAATCATTGAAGCTCAATAGTATAGAGATTATACCAACATCAACCCTCTTATTAATCAAAATATGTTTGAGTTAGTATAATATTGTAATTCCTTTGTTACATGGCATGCACTATAATATAAAACATTTAGTTAATAATGTACAAACTCATCTCTGGTGTATGATTTTAATTTAATAACTCAAACAAGTAATCAAAAATATTGATAATGCAATGAAAATGTGTTAATCTTATAATCACCAGTTACAAATTGTAATAAGGAGAACATATGGTGAATAATATTTTTTAGAAGTGTATAATTTTATATTATGTGTGGGAAATGACAAATCAAATATATATCCCTATTCTTAAAACCCACTAAAATCTAGCAAAGCATTAAAAATGTTGTTATTGTTTCAAAACATTAATGGATAATAGTGGAAATACTTTGGGAAACTCTTTCACTTTTCTTTACTTGATTTAAGAATTGAAAGACCTAGATGGTATGCTATCTCAATAACATGTTTTAAGAAAACATATTCATAAGTTAAATACAAAATTTATTTTATTATACTAAAGAACAGTACCCATGGAATTGCCACTTTACATGAAAATGGTTGCCACCTATAGGCATTACTCTAACCACATTTCCTTAATCCACAATTCGCAGATTCTCCTTTCCTAAGTTTGAAATTATTATGAAGCTACAAAAGACTTTAAAATATTTGTTTTTGAACTTTAATATTACACTTCACATTGTTATGAAACATACAACTCCAAATGAGAGATGTCAGGATGTTGGCTACTCTGCTAGGGTTTTCTCTGTGTGCTCTTGTCATTCCATGGCCTCTTTGGGATCTGTGGGATAATATTTTTATCGGTATTTTTTAGGGTTTCTCACCCTTTGCGTGCCACTATATAATGAGCTTTTCCACTTCAAGGCTAGTTTTTGAAATCATGGCTAGAGATAGTGGATCTTTGAAAAATGGCAACGCCACCAAAACACCCTCAGAATTTCGTCCCCAAGGTCTTCCACGAGGCAACAAAGCTCCCCCTAATGTTGTTTTCCCTAATCTTGAGTTTAATGCCACATGCCAATGGTTAGAGTAGTTATTTCTCATTGGGTATTTTATGGTTCACATCCCCTCTGAAAGCATGCTCAAATATTTAGTTAACTCAGCCTAGGACACTCATGCCATTTGGCTCGAGAGTGTACAAAACATGACCAAAGGATTTTTCCTTTTTTGCTTCTCTGACCAGGCCAATGCCCCAACCATTTATACCCATTCGGCCATTGGTATGTTCACAACTCTTTGTTGTTCCTTTCTCCATGGACTAAAGACTTTGTGGTATTTGATTATGCTACACTGAAAGTGCCAGTTTGGGTGGAATTTTATGGTGTCCCCTTACCATGTGTTCATATTTTTCCTCAAATTGCCTATTCTATTTCTACAATGCTCATCCATAGAAGTGTGCATATGTTGAAGTGGATCTCTCCCAATAAATGTAAGATTTTGTAGAGATTTAGATGGGAGATATTTATTATTCCCAACATATCTTAATTATCAGTCTACCTAACACTTGCTTCTGGTGCTAGAATTTTGATCACAAAATCAAGGAATTTCCTCTTTATGTCCCTCACAATCGCCCAATAGCCAAGGTGGCTCTAGAAGTGGCCAAACCCCCTCAGGAGGAGGGGTGGAAAATAGCTAGCGGTAGGAAAAATAAGAATAGACCAACGCAACCTAAGGCCTTTGGTTCAAATGGCTCACTTGAGCTAAGTGTTAAAGAACAATCCGTAGCCCATGAAATAAGGAACTAGATGCCACTACTGACTCGCTATTCTAGTTACCTAAATTATCCAGAATGCCAAAGGTGGCCTCGATTCTCATGGACCAGATAAATTCTTCGCAATGTCTCCATTCTTCTGCAAGCATCATTTCTCTTAACCAATGGTTCACAGGGCCCATCCAAAAGGGCCTGAAGTCCTCCTTGCCACTCCCGGGATCATACCCCGATGCACAATGTGGATTCTTCTCAGGAGGAATACAATATTTAATATGTCGGGTGAAAAAAAATTCAATTATAAGATTTCCTAAAGCATAACAATGCTCAATTCTTGCATAATCAATTCAATGCTTTATATGGCTTGGATACAGATAGTATGGCCCTTGACCACCATTTTCCATGAATTTCCTATCTTGGAATGTTTGGGGTCTCACACACTCCAACCGTAAGTTTTATTTTCATGATTCTAGAAAAGAATTTTCCAATTTAGATGTTTTGTTTTAGCAAGAAGTGAAAATTACAACTTTTTCAGTTAGAGATGGTTTGTAAATCCATTTGGCTTGATAACCTGACATTCTACAGTAATCATGATGGGGGCATGGGGGGTTAAATTTCCCTTTTTAACCCAAATGACAGCCCTTTTTGATGGATCATGGTGTCAACCCCACCAATCGTGCCATATGGGTCCTATTTAATATTTACGACCACCCTTTTGGCCTCATTAATACTTACGCCTCTAATGATGTGGCCAAAAGAGTTGATCTTTGGTGATGGATAGCCTACATAATTCCTGATGTGTATTGGGTTATAAGTGGTGATTTTAATATGGTTAAGTTACGCACAAATAAGTGTAGAAACCCACCTATGTGATGGACAACTGGCATAAGAGAGACGTGGTTTTTCATGTGAAAAAATGGGTTTTATGACCCTAATGCTTCTTGCACTTCCACCTCTGAAGCATAGTTCACTTGGTCTAATATTCGAGGAGGATCGGATCGGGCTCTCAAATGGATCGATAGAGCTATGCTGCCAACTCAATATTTTTTAGTTTAACAACATTTATTCCTTAACAGTGGAGGTCATTCATGAATTTATCCTTTCAGATCATTCCCCCATTTGATTATGTATCACTTGGCATGATATGCACCCTTTTGTTATAAAGGCTAATTTTTTCTCAATACTTCCTTGAAATAACATGGGCTTGTCATCACCAATCCGGCACAATGATAATTCTTCACCGGGAACTCCTCGTGCTATGATTATTTACTAATGCACAGCCTTTAGTTTGGTGGATGTAATCTGGAAACAAAACAACAACATAACACAAGAATACCATCGACTATGATAAGACAGAATGATGACAAATCTGAAATATCAAAGTAAATTATAATATTAACATGAAATTGTTACAATCTCACCCATGAGGTACTTCAAGTGTTATTGACTTCACTTGCCTTCCACCAATACTATGGGAGAAACTTTACAATTACACCTCTTAATGACTTCTTCAACACACCTTTAAACTGATGGCTTCATTCGCACACTTCCTACAATATTTCTCACTACTTCCTTCTATGCTAAATGAGGGGGGTGGCTTCTCTATTTATAGAACTTCCAGGCTTATCCATATTATCTCTAAGATAGGATAAGAAATCCACTCTGACGAATCATATTCCATACCTTAACTCTTATCTGTACATGTAAGCTTATCTTTTAAGATAAGATAAACCTTATCATTTTACACGGGTTCCACATTTTTAGACTTTTTACAAATAAAATACACAAAATATTTATGACCTCACTCCTTGTCCTTATTACCGATATAATATTTCTAATTCCTAATCATGTAGACCCTACTTCTCTAATTACTCAAACTTTGACATTTTAACATTACCGAACCACTTACGACAAATATTTACTTTTTACAACATTCCTATTGTACTTTGACTGTTACCGTACTCCACATTATTGGCGGCACCGTACTGACGGCGCCGTTATCTTCTATCAGACGCTACTACTAATTATACTTAACAACATCCTATTCCTACTACATACTTTAATGAAATAGAAATTACGGAGGAAAATTTTAGTGTCGACAGGCCCACTCTTAACCACCTCAAGTGAGTGTGGAACCTGTCCCCATGGCCTAATCAATGTCAACGCTTTCATCCACATATGCATGTCAGCTGGACACAATGGTGGGGGGATGTTATGACTCAGATGATCGGATTCCTCCGAATCTATAGCCAGAAGTTGGCTAAAATTCATTGTCGCTCATACTCCGCTACCACCTCCACTCTTAGCCAAGTAGTGGTGGTGTTATAAAGAAATCCTTTCTCATAACCTCTACAACTTTAAGTGCCAAGGCTTCACCAAAAAATTCAAATTATGGATAATTACAACACTCAGGGAGCTAAAATTTGTGTCCGCATACACTGGCTTAAAGTATGGGATCAGGTGTCAAAATAAGTATTTCTTTCCCTCAAAGCCAAAAATTCTTCTCAGCAAAGTCATGTCATCCTTGATGGTAGAACTTGGGTTACCGATCCCTATTTCATGCTTCAGGCTTTTTTCAAGCATTATAAGTTAGTGTTTCAAGCTTAAGTTCCCTCTGATGAGTGACAAATAGCCTTTGAAAAATGTTTGGCTACTGTGTCGTACAAAATCTTTCCTACTCAAAAGGTGGCTTGCAACCATATGCTCACCATTGATGACCTTCATGAGGCAGATGTGTAAATGGCTAATGACAAGGCTCATGGTTGTGATGGTTTCCCATGCAAATTTTATAAGTTGCTTTGGGACATTGTTGGCCCAAACCTTCATTTGGATTATTTTGAAGGATTTCAAAACCAGTTCCTGGGTATGTATATCAATAAAGGGAATATCAAATTAATCCCTAAACTAGGATATTGGTTATTATCTCTTATAATATTATTACCAAGGCCCTGGCTATTTAGCTGCGTCATATATTTCATGTTGTCATCCAACAAGATAAAATTGGCTTCATTAAGGGGTGCTACATTCTTGACAAAATCATTGTTGTTTGGGAAGGTATGGAATGGGCTCACATATCTAAGCAATCTGATATGTTCATTAAAATTGACTTTGAAAAATCCTACGACAAGGTTGAATGGTTGTTTATTCTTTCCATGCTTCAAGCCCTTGGATTTGGCCCCATCTTCATTCAATTTATGTGAATTCTTTTCACTAATGCCTTTTCCCAAATCATCATTAATAGCCATAAATTTGAGCCTTTTGTCCTATTCCTCTCTATTTTCCAAGGGTTCCCATTAACACCTGCACTCTATGTGCTCGCAGTTGAAGGTTTTGGATATCTTATAGCCCAAGCCAAATCTTAAGGGCTCATAATGGTAATTACACTTCCTTATGCAAATAGATATCAACTACTCAATGGTCACTTCATCAATGAATCTTTCCTTACTCTCATTGAGGAAGAGAACAATATCTGCAATGTCATGCATTGTATGGATATTTTTTGTTTAGCTTTTGGTTCTTCTATTCAATGGTGAAAAACGCAATGGTACAGGAAATATTTCCTCCCCGCGCCTGCTTGGATGGATTCATTTGATTGGAAAATGCTTGATCATGGTGAGATGTTTAAATTTTTTGGCATTTCCTTTACCTTTCAGGCATCGTCAACAGAACTTTGGCAGTATATAGTTTAATAGGTGACCAAAAAATTGGAATATTGGATTACCATGAATTTTTTCGTTAGCAGGGAAATTCCAAATTTGTTCCAAAGCTTTCAAAGCCACCCTAGTTTACTACTCTTCATGTTTGGTTCCTTCCAAATCTTCAATCTAGAAATTGGATAGGCTTCTCAAATAATTTCTTTGGGCTAATGCCTCTTTTGGAAAAAGTTTTCATAGAGTTGCATGGGAGACCTATTGCCTTCCCCGAGACTTTGGGGGGATGGGTATTATTGATATATTGCAACAAGATAAGGAACTATGTATGAAATGGCTAATTAGATGTAGTGAAGGTCAAAAAGCATGAAAATTACTTCTTCACTATGGCATCGAGGAGGGCTCCCTTATGGCTGCCCTACTTGGAAAGGTCTAAGGTTTTTCAATCTTCTCATTTCTCCAGTTCCTGTCAAATTTTATGGCACTTTTATTCTTAAAATTATCTGGAAAGTATGGGCATGCATCAAGTGATGGATTCAATGGAAAGGAAATGGATTCCTAAATGGTCTTTCCATCAATCAACAATCCTTTTAGTGGTCACATGTCATTCAAACTCAAGATCGATGTCTTGTAGAAGTCCCTAAAATCCCCGTGCTCAAGATTTTCAAGTGCATAATTTGTACCATTCAAGATTTGTTTTGCAAACACACACAATATTGGTATCCTTGGAATGAGTTCAAAGCTCATTTTTGAATCATAACCCAAGATCATGCTAGTTTCATTGAAATCAATAATTCGGTCCTTGACCATATGCTGCATAAAACTTTTGTGTGTCCTCCCATCTTTGGTGGATGGATTGGAAGTGGTTTTTTGACACCCCTTATCAGAATTACTCAGCTAGTAAGGGTTATTGTTGGCTCTCCCCACATTTGCACATGGTTGAAAAACTCAACACTAGGTGGGGGTTACACTCTTCTCCTTCCTGTTGGAGGAGGTTTGACACTATTTGGTTTTCCTGTGTGGAGCTCGAAATTGCACATTTTTTGTGGTGTATTTTCCATCAAGGTCTTCCGATAGGATTCCTCCTAGTTCAAATTGGTGTTCTGGCTCCCAAATGTCCATTTTGTGGCCACTTAGAAACCTTGTTGCACTTATTTTAGTTCTATCCCAAAGCCCAATGGGCTTGGAACTAGATTTATTCTCTTTTCTTCCCCCTCTAACCAGAATGTTTTACATGGTAGCACATTCTTTTAGGATATATCCCTAGATTTCTGCATATGTTCTCCTAGATTTGGCATGTTTTCAGAGGGGAAATTTTTTTTTGGTTATATAAAGGATGGAATTATTTTTTCTTTTCTAATACTGAAGTTGATAATAAATTTTAGTGTATAATAAATCGATGGTTATCTCTAATGTGCTTCTATAGATTTAATTTTAGTTCAACAAGGTTTCCCTAGAGATGGATTATTTACAGAATCTTCTACAACATTGGGGTGATGCCCCATGTAATGTTACTTGGAAGCCACCTTCTCCTTCTTGGTGTTCTCCACCCCATAACAACCATCCTCATGAAGGTTTTATGAGCCTCCTTAGTGGCATTCTTTCAGCCCTATTAACCAATCCTTATGTAATCAACTACAGAGGAATGCTTCCCCAGTAGCTCGCCCGTAGCCTAGGGACCCCCCGCTCGTCATCTCGGTTGGGGCTTGTCAGTTTCTCCCAATCCATGCACTGACGACAACTGGAATATGCCACCTCTACCCCCATCGCCTTTGGAAAAGTTCCCTCAGATTCCTCTTACCTTCTCTGCCACACGGGTGATAGTGACAATAAAGAGGAGGTCCTTCCTAGGTTGGGTTGGGACATACCTGATGCTAGCAAGGACCTTCCTGGTCTATGCTAGCTTGATGATCATGACCCCCCTCTGCTAGTTTCTTTATTGTGGCATCTTAACTTTGAATATGTTGTTTTGATGTATTCCTAGGCTTCGTCTATTGTGTTCGTTGCTTTCCTAGGCTTAGCCTAGTTTGTTTCTGGTTTTGGGGAGTGCTCTCATACCGCTCACTTTTTTGTTGGAAAATCCTTGTATTGTGTTGAATTTAATATAATGTAATATTTGTTTCATTAATTTTCTTTTCTTTTCATTGGGAGGAAGACATGTGCTAACACTATAATAATCGATTCCAATTCAAATCTCTTTGGAGCACATGGAAAAACTAACTAAAATAAGTTTTATTGAAACAAATAAGCATGTGAAAAATTAAGGTATATTGAGTAGTACTTGCATTTTTAAAAAATAATAAGTGAGAGATTTAGGAGTACTTATATCTCTATTTGAAAAAATGTTCAAAAATTTATCATCGATTCCAATTCAAATCTCTTTGGAGCACATGGAAAAACTAACTAAAATAAATTTTCTTGAAACAAATAAGCATGTGAAAAATTAAGGTATATTGAGTAGTACTTGCATTTTTAAAAAATAATTAGTGAGAGATTTAGGAGTACTTATATCTCTATTTGAAAAAATGTTCAAAAATTTATCCTTTTTTAGCGAGCCTTAATATGAGAAATCTAATGTTGAATAAGGTGTGGAATATGGAATATAACATGATCACATTATTTTACTGTTTAACTATTATGTCAAAAAAAAATTATCAACAAAAATATTAAATGCAACTTCAAATACATCCCTTTTACAACACTTATTTAATTCTAGGAGCCACATAAAAACCATAATAGAAGAGTACCTCATTTCATCAGTAGCTCCAAAATTTATATGTAATTTAACAAAAAATAGATTTATTAAACCTAATTGTAGAGTAACTGATGTAAACTATGATATAAAGTTGTTAAGTACAATACGATGCAAGAAAATAAGCAAGTATGAAACCCTAAGCAAAAGACATAAATAAATTGACTTAGATGATTTATGCTTGATATGGGAATGCTCTTGCTTGGGATAACAACTAAACAAGAAGTGAATAGTATCGTGAATTCTCAGAATAACTCTAGGACTATGGAAATAAGGCTGGACATGGGTTCCCATGGCAAGACAAGGTTACATAAGTATTAATGACCTCTTTTGGGCACCTGTGACTATGCAAAAGCTTCGGATATGATCTTTGATGTGTCACAAGTATGCCAAAAATATTCCTATTTGATCACATGTATCTCACTCTTTGATCACTGAGGGTAACTGTAACCTTCAAAATAGATATCACTTTCAAGAACCCACAAATCGAATCAAACCTAAAAAAAATATGTAATTTTGGGAGTTGGAATGACCTTGACGGTCACCCTGAGAGTGAACTTACAGCCGATTGTTGCGCTACATCTCATGCTCCATGTAGTTCTAGTGAGTGTGTGCAAGAAATGTGCCCTAGGATGTTTTTGTGTAAGTGCACTTGAGAGTGGGCTAGATCTAGAATATAGAAATGTATAACATGTGTGGATGGAATAGAATGAATTTCCCCTTCCTATGAAATGTATGCAAAATATATAGACATTGTCCCTTGAGTGGATACTAGATGGATGTTTTAGAGTCCTTTAGGTGCCTTTTGGATGCAATCATAGGTGATGCTATTAAATCTTAGTGCTTGGTCCTTTATTTTGAACACATGACTATGTATTTATATGATTCCCTTGTTTGAATTTTTTAATTGACAACTAGAAGGCTGACCCATAAGTGAAATGGATGTCCAAAAGATAAAAGAGACCCATAAAGAGTGAGTAAGGTGGAAAAGTTTCAAGGGAACCCATAGGGGACAAGGTTTCCTATGCGCTCTTGTCTTGGCTGGGCACTGGTGTTTGGAGCCATAAAAGATAAATAAGTAAATTACTAATTAGGTTGTAGGTTGTGTAAGGCCAGATAGAAAATAAGAAACACAAAAAATAGGCCAATGAGAGTCATCAAATAATAGTTTTCTTTCTTAGGAATCATATGAATGTTAGTTTGTGTTTAGGACCTAGAAATGTACCTAAGTGCATGAATTAGTGTCTACATTTTCCCTTACTTCATGTTTTTGAGAGAATAATCGATATCATAAAGTAGATAAGAAATGCACACTTGATAACCATGTAGGGCATGTGGAAAAGAGCATGTTGAGTAGACTATTGAAGTGCGGCATGATGCAAAAGTGAAGCATAGATATAAGGAAAAGAAAGTGACTTTAGGGGTGAAGCGTATGCATTTCATTGTACTTGTTGTTGCTGATTATTATAAGGACGAACCTGTAAAAATAAGAGCAAGAATGTAGTGAAATTCTTGTATATGATAAATTAGAGAAAAATGTGCATAAGTATGTAAAAGTGTGTAAAAGGAAAGTGTGCACTTGATGTAGAAGAGTGTAAAAGGATAGAAAATGTATTGAACATGTTGTTAAGAGTAATTTTTAAGAGAAATTAGTTTGGGTGACCTCATGTCAAGAGCAAGTTTTTTGGGAGATTTTACTCTAAAATTGAGTTTTTTGGGAGATCTCATGCCAAGTACGAGTTTTTTGGGTGATCTCATGCTCAGTACGAGTTTTTTGGGAAATCTAACACCAAGAATAAGTGTAGGGGAGAGAGGTCTAGTGTTTACTCTCCTTCTATGAATATACTCGATAAACACCACTACAAATGGTGTGTCCTTTTTTTGTTTTGATTGAATTGAATATAGGATATTTGATACATTATGTTGTTGGAGGAATGTTCCTGATACTATCAAAATACTCTAAAGGATTATGTGAGTCGTGTTGATATGAGAAATTAATTGTGCATGTTCCTAGGACATGCACACCTAGGGGAGAACACAGATTCTCAGGAACTCCTATCTAAGCTTGGGAATTGCTGTATGTTCTATTTTAATGACCCAAGTCAAATTTTGTGTCATTCTGTGATTGTATTACTATGTTTTTCATATAATATTTTGTACAATGTTGTATCTCTGATATGCCGCAGGGGTGTTTTGTTCACCCAATGTATATACCCTCCTTTTGAGTGCATGTGACGTCATAAGGAGAATGTACCCCAAAGGAGAGGACCTACTACTAATCAAAAATCTCTGTAGAGGGAGGGGAATTACATGGTATAAACCAAGGCACATGCAAACATAGTGGATAGATACATGTGTTAGTAGCAAGCATGTCATAGAAAAACAATATAACAAGAAAATGTGCATACAAGATAGACCGCAAAAAGTGAGTTTCAAACATGGGACATCACTCATAATGTCACAAATAATTAGGGCCGAAGCATCCAAAATCATACAAGCAATGATCAAACAAGACATAGGGCATACCCCACAAACAATAGCATATAAGTAGAAAGAAATGAAAAACAAAAATGTATCAGATAACCATGGTGGAATATATTCCTATAAGGAAAATGTTGCACATGATGAACCCATTAGCATGTTAGAAAGATAAAAATTATGTCAAAGCATGTATGTATTAGTGGAAAGTGCTATAAAGCAGAAGTAGTAAATTATGAAATGATAACACACATATAGTGTGAGAGTGGGAAATGTAGATGCCCCCAAGAGCTTGGTGGGACTGGAAAAGGGTGAAGTGTTGAACATTGTTGCAATGTGTGAAAAATTGTAAGAGATCTGTATTCACTCCAAAAGAGCAAGTGAACATGCATGTGTGTATATAGAAAGATAATGACATACTGAGTATCTGAATAGCATAGTAAGCAAATTGCATCATGTAAGTAGCATAAACAAGAAAGAGTAAGTGCAACAAAGATATGCAAATGCAGTGTATGAATACAATGGTGTGGTATGTAAGATGTGAATATGGAAGGAGTTGTGTGCCCCCCATTGAATGCGTATGAGATGAAGATAATTTATGAATTCCCCACTCAACAGTCAAGAATAAACCATAGAACAATAATGTATCATCAGGAAATAGTTTGAAAGTGTGTGCTAGAATGATAGAACATGAATCATAGAGCGTGAAGAGTGAATGTGGTGAGGTTCACTCTAGAGTTAGACCCTCAATAATCGAATGAACCATGGAACTAGAGTGGGTCATAAGGTACTGACGATACAATTTTTGCATCAAGATGTGTAAGAGTGCCTAGATGTAAAACAATGAGCATAATGTGTATGCGTATGAATTAGAAAGAAATGATAATGATTGACTGAGGGGGAGGGGGGAGAAAGCATGATGCTCCCCAAGTGTGTGATGAAAAGTAAGCTATCCAATGACAGTGAAGGGAAAGTATCCTCCACCGAATTTTTGAGGAGATAAAGGTGTGTGATAATGCTCTAATATCAGTGGTGTATGAGAAGGATGATGTACATGTGAAGGAAGCCGATGTGGTGAACACCTATGTGAAGGAGGTGCTGAAAACCTATGTGAAGGGGCTGCCCGAATAGGGGACTTAGATTGATGAGGTGGACTAGTGGAATGATGAGGATGAAAAGGACATGATGTAAGATGTACACAAGTAGGAGAGCTACGAGAAGAATATGCCTTAGATTTGAGAGGTCTAGGAGACCTAGATGCTGAAGCTGATGGAAGAATGTCATCATGAGGAGTAGAGGAAACAATGTGTATAGTGGAACATCTTTAATAATGATAAATTTATTATTGTGAATGAATTTAGGACACAAATGATGCATGGACGGAATAACTTGAGCAACGCAAAGCCAAGGGAGGCCTTAGAACATGTCACAACCTTTGATTGAAGATGCCACAACGAATGACACAAGCATGGTAAAAGGCCTAATTGTAATGTGAAGCCTAATGTATCCAAAATAATTAGGAACTGGATAATTGATAGTAAAAATTATACATTTGATAGCCATAAGAAGTGTGATAGAGCATACACTGATAGGAGCTTCCAGATAGATCATAGTGTTATGGATAGTTTATGAACCAATAGAAGCAGTGATGTGTAATGAATCAAAAGAAAAAATTTCATGATAATCGTGATCAAAAAATGTAATGGCATGTGGCAATGCATCAAAGGAAGTGACAAGAAAGTAAAGGGGGCCCGATGAAGGAGGGGGCATAGTGTGATATATGTGGTTAGCAGAAGAGTCATAAGCTTATGTGTCGTTCTTAGGAAAAGGGTCATTGAAGTTTTTTTAGCTTTTTGTTATCATTAACAGGTTGAGAAGTAGATGTGGTAGGAATATCGAGTGAATTATTTTCAATAAGATCTTAAATAATATTCTTGAGTTTAAAACAACGATCGATAGAATGACCAATGCATTAATGATAATCACATTTAGAATTTTCATCATAATTGTAGCCACGAGGGCGAGATGGATCAAGATTGAGTAACAATGGTAGAGTGATTAGTTTGCTTTCGATAAGTTGAGGTAATAGAAGCTGAGGTGCATATGGTAATTTTTTGAATGTGCACTTAGGAGGTTGCCATTAAAGCTTTTGAGGAGGAGATGCGACATTGACAGTTGCCTTTGTTGCAGTGGTCTTAGGAGATGGCTTGAATTTTGATTTAGGTTGAAACTTATTAGAAGAATATGAAGGAGAATCATGATACTTGAGTTTTCCCATAGATATAAGTATACATTCACGCATTTTGAGAATATAGCATAATTTATCAAATGAAGGAGAGGTTTCAAAGATGACACTTTCCTAAAGTGGTGGTAAGAGACTTTGCACAAAAAGGTCTTGTAATTCCAAATCAGCAAGTACATTGGTCATCTCAGCTAGATTGTTGTTGTAACGTAACACATATTTAACTAGATATCCATTACATATTTGTTTTATTTGAGATAGTTGTGCATAAGAGATCTTAGTGTCAATATTTATTGTAAAGTGAGAAAGAAATGCATCAGCTAGATGCATGAAATCATTTACCGAGTGAATAGGTAGATTATAAAACCAACACATGGCGTAATCCTGAAGACTCCTAGGAAATAGTTTAGCTAGTAATGTATGATCATCCACATAATCTAGACATGCCACATGAAAATCTCGGAGATTCTCTTGACAGTCACCATGGCCATCAAAAGTGGGTAGCTTAGGGGTGACGAAATTGAGAGGAATTTGATAAGTAGAAATATCGGGTGCAAAATGAGTATATAGAAGTAATGAGGAATCGATAAATGGAGAGGGGCACAAAGTAGCCTATTGTAACTGATGGTTTTGATTTGGAGGTCTTGATATAATGAAACTAGGTCTTGAGTGCCAAAAGAAGAGATGTGTCAAGTGTGAGAAATAAGAGGTATAGTGAATTGGTTGGTAGGAGTAGGAACAAACATGAAAACATTAGAAGTAGATGGAAGGGTAGAAGAGGGAGTTTGTGTTGGAATTGGAATATAAGTAGTGGTAGAGGTGGGAGGGTTAAGCTCAGCTAGATTGGTGGCCTCCTCACGAGAAGTAAATAAAAACATATCTAAGTCTTACGGATGTTCAACAATATGAGCATTGAGATTGTTAGGAAATATTATTAGTGATCCACATTGGACTAGTAATTATTATGTACTATTTATTACATTGAGTGTATGGATGTAAATGAGTTGTTATTTAAACAACTCATATAGTTTATTGGTTAGTTTGTTAGACCCGTAACAACTATTTAAATGTGTAAGTTGTTTGAAATACTTCCTATTTCATATGAAGTGATTTTCCTATTAGTAATGGCTATAAATTAGCCAAATACATTGTGTAACGAAGTATACTTGAGAAATATAGAAGAATCAATATTACTGTTTTGATTTAGCTCTGCAACTATTGCCCAAATTTTTACATTTGGTATCTAGAGCTGATGGCAATCCTAAGCTTGCATGTAAAGAATTGAGGTCTTCCCTAATGATACGTAGGTCCTGGTTTTCATTGTTCAACCCTATGATAAGAGATGTCTTATGTGGAATTTAGTATCACGACAGCAGTGACCGTTGGCTATAGTTAGTGTGTTGTAACATTTATCGTAGATCCTTTATATTCTAAAGATTCTACTCTCATTGAGTGTCTTCCAGACATCTGCTGGAGTGATCTATTCTTCATAATTTTCTACATCCTGCATAGTAGAAGTATGAGTCTTCGATGGAAGGTTTAGTATGGAAGGAGTATGATATACATATGGATCATCCAACGGATGAGTTCAAATGTCGAAGCATTCCATCAAGTACACTAATTTGAGGATGCCTACGTATTTCATCATACTTCTGACTCAATTGTAATGCATATCCACTTGAGAGCCTTTACTGTATTTTTCCATTGAATTGAATAACAAAAGCCACGAATTTTACATAGCATTCATCCGTTGATTTGTATGTAATATACAAATCTCATTTAATCTCCAATTGTCTTCAAGGTGTTTCTCTGCCAACTATATAAAGAAATTTTGCTGCGTGTTCATTCCGAGTATGCTCTCTCATAGTGATCCACTTTTGCATGTATATTTCTCCAGTGCCTATGCACAAGATTTTTTTTTTTTTCTAGACCACCTTGACCAAATCTACATTCATAGAGCATCCTAACACTGACCAAATCTTACAAAGTCAAAGGTGGAGTTACATAAGTTGGTATGTTTATTTAGTTTTTAAAGGCATGTTATAAATATAGTTTCCATCAGATTCCATTCGGCCGATTCAGTCGATAATGTCTAAAATAGTCCAATATCATCTAATGCCGCGTAGAGAGTCAAAGTTAGATTTAGTCTTACGGTGTCTTTTATTTGTGAAAGAAGATAGTTTGTCAATTATATAAGTGTCAATAAAGTTGCCCATGATGTCAAACTCAAATATTTTGATGTATTATCATTTTAGAGTTAAAGGTTCCATTATTGCTGTAATAGAGTCAGTGCCATGTAGATCTGTCCTGTCAACTGATGTCATCTAAAAGCATCAAGGTTTTCATTGTACAGATTATGCGAGTCAATAACCATTTTTTGCAAACCCTCCGTGATTGTCAGCTGCCCAAAGTTGTTTTGCATTTAAAAAGCGGTAATCTCATTTTATTACTTTTTATTGTATGAAGGAAAGATACGAGTTGAAAATAGTTCTAAGTCAATTTGTGTGATTTGAAACTTAGTAGTAGCTTATGTGTAAAATCCAATAGTTAATTGAAGTTTCATAATTTGAGTTTAGTACACAATTATTGGTGGCTTATATAGCCTGAAGGGTATAATGGGTTATAAAGGTTGTAGTGTGTCATCGGTCTAAATTGTTTTCTTAGTTAATAGTATTATCCTTGTCAAAAATCAAGAGTCGTTTATCAATATTTAAGTCCCTAGTGTTAAGTATAAATTGTCATAAAAGTATTGTGAAAAAATATATCGTAATGTCATTGTAAATCAGAGTTGTTATGTCATAATGCAATTTGTAGTATTATGTCACCAAAATTAGTCCTAGTGTCAAATGTTATAAAGTCTTCATTTTAAAATGTAGTCAAAAGTTTGAAAAATAATAAAATTTGCTAGGTGGACACATTTTCGGTGTTACCCGACGTCTGGAAAATAAAGTGTTTCACATTCTGGGAGGGAAGAAATGAATAATGACAATGTGGAAACTATTGTGATTCATGATAAAATCCAGTTGAGCTAGCAACATGATACTGGAAGATGGAGGAACATGAGGCTGGAGGTCAGTCAACAACCTCTCGTCACTCACTAACGACGGGGCCACACAAAGCTATGGTGGTAAATTTTGTGAGTATGAATTTTCTTTCATTTCAAAGTTGTAGTTTATTTTGCAGTTGTGTGCAGTGTGATTCAATTTCAGATTTCTTGTTGTGTGTTGAATAAGTGGAAAGTTCACATTGAGGGGGGAACATGGTCTCAATGTTCCATTTTCACTTTTTTCTCTTTTCAAATTTGTATTCAGTGAGTAGTGTTTCCTACATAATTCCCTGAAGGAAAAACATAGTGGACAGACGAAAGCATGAGGAAAATTAGCATCATGATATTTGAGTTGTTGGTTGTCCTGTAAAACCATCATTTGTTGAGGTTGTTGGTTGTCCTATAAAATCATCCTTGTTTAAGTTGTTGGTTGTCCTGTAAAACCATCTTTGTTGAGGTTGTTGGATGTCCTGAAAAACCATCCTTGTTGGTTGGTGGTTGTCCAGTAAAATCATTCTTGAGGTTGTTGGCTCTCCTGCGAAACCATCCAGATCATGAACATGCACAGGTGACAAGCTGCGAAGGAAGTGTGATTGTGTTTCTCCCATGTTTGCACTAAAGGGGGAATGTTAGGAAAAATTATTAGTGCTCCGCATTGTACTGGTAATTATTATGTAATATTTATTACATTTAGTCTATGGATGTAAATGAGTTGTTATTTAAACAACTCATATAGTTTACTGGTTAGTTTATTAAACCCATAAATGAGTAAGTTTGAAATACTTCCTATTTTGTAAGAAGTTGTTATCCTATTGTAATGGATATAAATTATCCTAATTCATTGTGCATAATATACAGTGAAATTAATAATTTTTGTGTAAATTTGTTGCTACGTCTTTAGAGATCACAAAGGTCTTCATCAATAAAGGGTGCAGAAGTTTTAGCCATAGTGAAAAGATGACAAAATTACTAAAAGTGAGGTTGTGTTTGAATGATGGGTTCACTAAATGATTTAACAAAAAATATATTTATTAAACCTAATTGCGGAGTAACTGATGTAAACTATGATATACAACTACTAAGTACAATACGATGCATATGAAAATAAGAAAGTAAGCATGAAATCCTAAGAAAGAGGCATAAAGAAAATGACTTATCTTATTTACACTTGATCTAAGAACACTCTAGACTAGGAAAACTACTTAATAGGAAGTGAATAGTGTCATGAATGCGTAGGATAGCTATGGGATTGTAGGAATAAGGTCAAACATAGGAACCCATGGAAAGATAGGTGCCTGGGTGCTGATGACCTCTTCCAGGCACCTGTGATTGTGCAGAAGCTCCAGATTCAATCTCTGATATGTTGTAAATATGTCACAAATATTCCCTATTGTTCACATGTGTGTAGCACTTTGATTTTTGAGGGTACCTATAACCTGAAAAATAGATATCACTTGTAAAAACTAATAAATTGCATTAAACCTAAAAATAAAGATGCAATATGGGGAGTTGTACTGACCTTGACGGTCACCCCGAGAGTGAACTTATGACCAAGAGCTACACTACATCTCACACTCCATGTAGTTCTGGTGTGTGTGTAAGAATCGTGCCCTAGGATTCCCTTATGTAAGTACACTTGATAGCAGGCTAGATCTAGAATGTATAAATGTATAGCATGTGTGGATAAAATAGAATAAAATTTCCATTCCTATGCAGTGTATGTAGAATATGCAACCCTTGTCTCTTGAGTTGATGTTAGATGGATTCTTTAGAGCACTTTAGGTTCCTTTTGGATGTAAGATTAGGTGATGTCACTAACACTTAGTGCTTGGTCCTTTATTTTGAACACGACTATGTACTTATTTGATTACTTTGTTTGATTTTCGTAATTGACAACTGGAATGCCAAACCATAGGTGAAAAGCATGACCAGAAGATAAAAGATACCCAAAAAGAGAGAGTAAAGTGGAAAATGGTTAGGGGCACCCAAAGGGGACAGTGGCGCCTAAACGCTCCTATCCTAGCTGGGCACTAGTGTTTGGAGCTATAAAAGATAAATAAGTAAAATACTGATTGGGTTTTAGGGTGTGTAAGGCCAAATAGAAAACAAGAAATACAAAAAGTAGTCCAAGGACAGTCGTCAATTACTATTTTTCTTACTTAGGAATCATATGAATGCCAGTATGTGTTTAGGACCTAGAAATGCACCCAAGTGCATGATTTAGTGTCTACAATATCTTGAATTTTCATTTCATATTTTTTTAAAGTTACATATCTCCATATATTTTGAATACATCTAATTTCAAGAAAATGATATTATTTTTTCATTACCTTGGAGGTTCATTTAAACTTTAATAGTGAAGAAAATTATAAGTTTGCTTCAATTTGATAAGGAAAATATAACAACTTATCTACTTATAAGGTTAGGGTCCAAGTGAATATTTTTAAACTATTAAACTTCATTTTACTCCATAAATTTTGTACAAGATATCTTATAATTAATTTATAGCGCTTTCTAATTCTTATTACAAAAATATATATGGAATTTGTAATAAACATTATAATGCATGTAAAAATATATGAATATGTGTTAACATAAATATTAAGTCCTCTAAAAGTTTACGAAATGTAGAGTTGTGTTTATGTGACCCTTGAATTTGCAAGACATTTTCACTTATTTTATTTTGTAGTGTTTTGTAAGAGAAGGAAGCTTTTTCCTCCCAACCTGGGTTCGATCTCCTTTGAATGTGATGTTTTTAATAAGATGACATACTATTGACAATGATGAAGACATTGGTTATAAAAAAAGTTAACCTATAAACGCCTATAGGCCAATTACCAAATAGATATTTAAAATAGTTATACGTTCTCTTGTTAAATGACATGAATGGTGTCACTCTTCTCATATTTTATTTGTATACATTTATGGTGTCTACTATCTTTAAAGTGTTATTATTTCATAATCACTCTTGGGCAAATGTAGACACCCTAAAATATCATATTACACATTCTAAACCTCAGAAATCATCATATAATTACTACACAGTACATTATGACAATTTTCAACCATTTTTTATCACTTTCAATATATTCTGCTATCTTACGATCTTTAATAACATTTTACGACTTTGTACCAAAACTCCCCTAATCATTCCTATCACTCACACATGGTCTTGAATTATTAAATATTTACATTATAGACCTTGTTACATTCATTTCTCATTCCTATGATTAATTAATTAATATTATCACTCTTATTATTCATTCCCTATCCTATTAGTTAATTTTATTAGCTAATTTAATATCAAAATAATTAAATAAATCCTACATTATCCATTTCCACCTCACCTCTTTGTCGGATAAGCCAATTCTTTTAATCCTAGGATCACTCTAGCAAAATAAACATTACCACAACCATGAAGAGTGCAAAGAAAATCAACTCAAATCTTCATAATAGAATGATGCAAGCTATGTACATATGGGCTCGGAGGAAAGTGCAACTAGCACTAGATAAATGGTGAATAACACTCACTAATTGATACTAACATTAGAGCCGACTCCACACAACTAATAAGATAACTCAACATAACTATTACACCTAAGCAAGATAACACAAGAAGGGTAGAGCTAACAAAAGTGCAAGAATTATCCTAATAAATAAATAAAATGATAAATGATAACCTACACTAACACCTCCGTAAGCATAACTTAGGTGGGTGGAAAATAAGGTGGGTTCCCGTAAAAAGGCCCGATGAGGTACCCATGTACAATAACAGGGAAAAAGGGAACACCACAAGGTACCCAAAAACCAGTAACAAAAAAGTACAGAGAAAAAACCCCGTTGCTAGGCATCCCAAGAAGCTTGTCTCAAAAACATTGTACAGTGTTGAAGAAGTTTGGTGTGCACTATGGTTTGAATCCACTACTCAATCAAAAAATAAAAAATAATTGACACTATGTTGCACAAGAATATCTCCATATAAGGAGATTATCAATGTGGTAATGCCAAAAGTGTAAAAAAACACAAAATATAATTTGATCAACTACAAAAATTAGGCATTCCACGATCCAAGAACAATAACCAAGGCAACAATTAAATGACACAAAATCCATAGAAATAGGAGTGCCATGATCTAAAAATAACCAAGGCAACAAGAGACAAACACAAGCCTCAAAGAAGGATCAACACCACACCCTCCCATATTGATGAAGGGTAGAGTGACACTATAAATCTATATGAGTTGTCAAAACAACTACTTGAACACTGAAAAAATAACATCGGGTTTCAACAGAATTGATCCTCCACAAGAATGACTATCAATTTTTCAAAAATATAGATATAAAATCTCTCTACAAACAAGATAGGTATACTACACTTGCTAAATAAAAATGCTTAAAATAAAGAGAATTACAATCTAGATGGTATAGAAAGTGGAGCAAGAAGTTGAATGGTGGAATACTATAGAGTCATCTCAACGAATGACTATCTCACCACCACAAGTGATTAGAAATCCATCGCAAATCAACATAGATGGATGAAAAATATGTTTGTATATGATTCAGTGTAAAATTCACAATGGGTTTATTCAAAGGAACATCGGTATGTGTTTCAGCTTGATCATGTCTGAAAAATGAAATACCATGTTTTTCAAGTCTGAGTGAAGGTGCAAAACTCATGTGTAGCTCATGATCCTTGGAAAGAGTCGATTGAACAAAAATAGGAGCTTTGTCAATGTATGATCCCAATGAAGTACCTTCTCAAAAACCAATGTCATTGTGATAATGCCACTTAACAGGAATAATAGGGGAAGCAATACCCTGTGAATGTCTCCTAATACATCAGATAGTGAAACCCATAAAATAGAGAATGCAAGAACATAATGCAATGGTATGCTTCTCAAAAGATCTATAAATGTGAGAAGAAGTGGGATACACAGAATGTGTTACTGTAATACGTATATGTGTGGAATAAGAATATGTAGTAATAAGCCTAATATGCCTACTAGCATAAAGAGTAGGAGAATTCTCAGAAATTAAAAAATCAAGGTCAGTGGGTGCATAAGCAATAGATGCAGGTAGAGTAAGAGTATGGGTATGAGAGTCCACAATATGAGGACGATGCTGCAAGCTAGCAATTTTTTGTTGCATGGAGTGTATAAGATCATCTTTTCCATGAATGAGGGCTTGTAGAAGAGAATTTCACTTCTTGAGTGATCTATTTTCTTCCAAAAAAAATAGTAGATCCTTTTGAATGGAAAAAAAATTAGTGAACAACATCTCATTCTCAGACTGTAAAGGAAATATGTCAGACCACAAATCCGTGATAAATGCAAAAACACACTCAAAAAATAGTACAACACCCAAAAAATACAGTACATTGATCTATGCCAAAAATGTGTCAAAACACTGTGGAATCCTTTTCTCTTATATCCTAACTCTGGACCAATACTAAGCAAGCAATAAAGAATCAATTTTTTTTCTTATGAAGAGGTTTGACCACATGTCAAACTGGGCCAATACCTGAGATAGTGAAACCCATAAAATAGAGCATGTAAGAACTGAATGCAATGGTATGCTTCTCAATAGAGCCATGAATGTGAGAATAAGTGGGATACATGGAATGTGTTGCTGCAATAGGTATATGTGTGGAATTAGAACATGTAGTGACAAGCCTAATATGCTTAGTAGCATAAGGAGTAGGAGAAGGCTCATAAATTGACAAATCAAGGTCAATGGGTGCAAGAGCAATAGATGCAGGTGGACTAAGAGAAGGGGTATGAGAATCAACAATATGAGGACAATGTTGCAAGCGAGCAATGTTTTGTTACATAGAGTGTATGAGATCATCTTTTCCTTGAATGAGGGCTTGTAGAAGAGAATTTTGCTACTTGAGTGATCTATTTTCTTCCAAAAATTTTACTAGGTCCTCCTGAATGGAAAAAATATCATTTAACAACATCTCATTCTTCGACTAAATGTTATACCACGAATCCATGATAAATGTAAAAACACACTCAAAAAATAAAACACCTAAAAAATATAGTACATCTAGCTCTACCAAAAATGTGTCCAAAACACCGTGGAATCCTTTTTTCTTATATCTTAGCTCTGGACCAATACTATGCAAGTAGTAAAGAAGGAAAAAAAAATATTATGAGGAGGTTTGACCATATATCAAACTGGGCCTTGTTAGAGTAGGTATTTACCTTAGCTTATGTTTACCTAGGTACTTTACTTACCTCGTGTATTTTATCCTCACCCACTCATGTGTGTGGATATTGATTTTTTCTTATTTAGATATCAGGAAGATATTATTTAGTTGTTATGACTAGTTCTTTCTTAAATCTATGGTCTTGACTAGTTCTTTGAGTACTAGTTTTTTCTTAAATCTATGGTCTTGAATAGTTCTTTCCTTGATTTATGGCTTGATCTACGACCTTGACTAGTTCTTAGATTGATCTGACTTGCCTATATAAACAAGGCCCATTATCGTTGTAATTCATTGAGTTCCATAATAATATATGATATTGTTATTCATTTACTTGCAAATGTTTTATTAAATTTATTTTGGCAAATCACTTTCATCTTATTGAGTGTGATGTTTGATTAACATCTCGGATCTTTATGGCTTGGATCGATCTTTTTATCATTCCTTTTATGGTATCAGAGTAGTATATTATTGTTGACATCCATCTATAAGTTTCATTTTACAAAAAAGGTTTTCTGTATATTCATATATTCATATTTTGTTAGTATTTTGTTGTTGCATGCATTTTTATGCAAAATAATCTTTTATTGGATTTGGAAGGCGGAAAAACCCTAAGAATGACTGTAAACTCGACCAGTACTGGAGAATTTTCCTTGCAGAGATGTATGCACGTACAGATCCGCTTTGGAATCCATGGAAACAGACCCAAAAAAATAGTTTCTAGGTTTTTTGAGATTAGAACTTACAGAGGGACATTTTTTATTGAAATCCTTAGCTAGTGGTCATATGGTATGGTCATATGAGGGATTAAGCTTGTGATTCCTACTAGTATGTACTTAATTCCAGCCCCCTTTGATTTTATTTGTGTGGTGAAGGAAAGATCATTTTATTTTTTTTTAATAGCAACTAAAATAAATAGTAGATCGTGAAACTGAAAAGCTTGTATCTCTTGATTGGTAACTCAGATTTGAGTGTCAGTTTTTGCAAAAGTGCTTGTTTTTTTGTGCATTTTACATTAGAACTATTTATTTTGAGAAACACACTATAATTATTAAGTTTCATATAACACGCAACCAATTATAAAGTGCCAAAATTTGGGGGGTCTTGTTGCATTGCTTGGTTCTTGTATTTTTTGGTGATTTTTTAGAATGGGGTTTTTATCTACTTTTGCATTAGATAATGTTGAGCCATTAACATAATTTCCACACATGGAAACCAAGAATAGAAAAAATAATTAAATAAAAAGGATCATGGGCTTTAACTTTTTCATAACAACCAATGTTCACTAGAGAATATGATAAATTTTAGTACCAGTACAAATTTGATGAGTGTATGGATTTGATAGGAGCTTATGTAAGTGATATTCTTTTGTTTCATTTGGAAAAATATGAATCTCCTTTCAAAATATGGGAGAAATTGGAGGGTTTATTTAGTAAGGTGGATCACATGAGAGCCATGCAACTTGAAATTGAGATCACCTCTCTTAATCCTGAATATTTTCCATCAATTATAGACTATCTTACCAAGTTCAAGCATTTGTTGACACAATTAAAGGGGAGTGGAAGAGATAAAAATGATGAAGAGTGTGTTTACTTAATTTTATCCAAGTTGAGAGGAAAATTCTAAATATTTTATTCTACCTTTTTCCCTAGTATGGATACCTTAGGTGACACTTTCCAAATGCCTGACTTAGAAACATTTTGTGAAATAATTACTAGGGAAGAATCTAAATTGTCTAACCTTGAGTCTTCCACCTCTCAAAAGGAATTAATTACATCTAATCCTAAGGGTGAGGTAAAACCAAAAAGTAAAAAAAAATCCACCCCTTCTCCATCTCAAAGTTCTCCTAAACCCAAGGAGTCTTCTAAATCCAAGAAGAAGTCTCATGTTTCATGCTCTTTTTGTGTGGGTATTGGTCATGAAGAACATATGTGCTATAAGTGAATGCAATCCTTAGAGGATTCATTCAAGAAACCCAAAATTTTTATCCCCACTCCACCTCCTTCTAATTAACATGCCAAAAAAAACTTAATGTTGTTAGGAGATCTCAGTCACCACTTGCATATAGTTGGGTTATTGATCCTGGTGCTTTTCATCACATGACTTCTTCCAAAGAGTATTTTGTATCTCTAGGTTTGAGTTCTACTTCCAAAATTGAGTTTATAGATTTTTCCTTTCTTTGTGTTAAAGGAAAAGGTGACATAAACCTTGATAGTGGAAATATTCAAGATGCACTATATGTTCCTAACATCACTATAAATTTGCTTTCTATATATCAAAATTATCATTTTGGTCAAAGAAAAATAATAACTTTTATACCACATGGGGCAGAAGTATGAACTTTTTTGGAGCCTCATTCACTTGTTGCTCAAGGTATTTTTTATCATAGTTCTTGATTATATCAATTTGATATTTTTGATGACTCTTCCTATATAGGGACAAAATTGGTTTCTCATGCAGATTCAGAGAATAAGATTTGGACATTTCAATTACAGATATTTGAAGGAGTTGAGCACTCACGTTATGGTTAATGGTCTTCCTAGAGTTTCTTGTCTTGAGGGAGTTTTCCCTGGCTATGCATTAGGGAAAAAAAACCAATAACCATTTCCTAAGAATTTTTATAAGAGAACTTCTTCACCACTTGAGCTTGTGCATGGTGACTTGATGATTTTTCCTACCCCCTCTTTCAATGGAGCTAAGTATGTACTCACCTTTATTAATAATTTCTCGAGGTGTACTTGGGTTTATTTTCTCAAGTAAAAAAGTGATGATTTTTCACACTTCAAAGTCAGACTTTGATCGAGAAACAAAGTTCTAGTTGCACAAAGAACCTTCACACTGATAATGAGAGGAGTATTTCAACAATGAGTTTTCTAAATTTTTGGCAACTCATGTAATTATTCACAAACATTCTATTCCTCATATTCCACAAAAAAATGGCTTAGCCAAACAAAAGAATCAAAATTTTAAGGAAATGACTAACTACATGATGCATTCTAGAGATTTACCTCCTATATACTGGGAAAAATAAGTTAATATTGCTAACTACATTCAGAATTGCACACCACACAAAGAAATTAAGTATTTGAATCCAAAGGAAGCTTGGTCCAACACTAAGCCTGATGTCTCATTTTTTCGAGTCTTTCGGAGTCTTGCTTGGGCCTTTGTGCCTAAGAAGAAAATTAAATCCTTAGATAAGAAAAGAAAACCATTGATCTTTTTAGGGTATTGTGAGGACATGAGAGATTATCGAAATTTAGATCCTGATACTCATGAGGTTATTTTTCAAACACATGTTCAATTTGATGAGTTCTTCACACCTCATGATTCTTCATCTTCCATGCCTACTTATTCTTTATCTCATCTTGAGGATTCTTTCTTTGAGGAGGTTGATGAGGAGGTTATAGATGTTGATGAGGATCCTATTCCCAACGATGTTGTCACTATCCCTAAGTGGGATTGTACTAGATTTTATGAGGAAACATCTTTCGTACGGGATCTTCCACCTATTAGCCATCATCATGCACATTCTACAAGTTCTGTAATTTTGTGTCATGTATTTTTTGAGGATCCATAGTCTTTTTCACAAGCTCACGAGATACATGAGTGGGATGATCCGATGACAGCTGATTATTCTTCTTTGATGAAGAATCATACTTGGGATTTGGTATCTCTTCATAAAGGAAGAAATATGGTTAGGTGTAAGTGGGTATACCAAAGCAAATACATAGTTGATGGGTCCATTAACAAACATAAGGCTCATCTTATTGCAAAGGGTTTTTTACAAGTTGAAGGTATTAATTACTCTAATAATTTTGTACCCATTGCTAAGATGGATTCTGTACACCTTTTACTTGTTATTTATGCATCAAAGGGGTGGCTCCTATACCAGATGGATGTGAAGAGTGCCTTTTCACATGGATATTTACAAGAGGAAATATACATAGGTAAACCTGCTAGATTTTTTCAGGATTCTTCTCTTGTTTGTAGACTCTAAAGGTCTCTTAATGGTCTCAAACAAGCCCTTATGGCTTGGTATGAGAAGATGAATTATTTTCTTCTATCTATTCGTTTTGTTCGCTACCACTCCGATTCTACAGTATATCTCCAGCATGTTGGTGAGGTTATTGTGATAATTATCTTTTATGTTGATGATATGTTACTTACTGAATACTCTTCTTTCCACATTTAAATTATTCAGAGGGATCTTTATATGCAGTTTGACATGACAAATATTGGGTTATTGCATTATTTCTTTGGGTTACATATTTCTCAGATAGATTCAGGGATTAATTTGAGTCAACAAAATTCCACCCATGATCTTCTTCAACACTTTGATATGGTTGATTACAATCCAAGTACATCTCCTTTTTTAGTCAAGGGTTACTCTTACTTCCACATGTACCACTCCACTTTATGATCCTACATTGAATAGGAAGTTGGATAGAAGTATCATGCACTTGACCATACTCACCTTGATACTTCATTTACACAACAAGGCTTATATCTTGGTTTGCGCATTCTCCTCATAGTAGTCACTGGCATACTAGTAAAAGGATTTTGTGTTATTTTTAGGGCACTTCCCACTTTGGAATACACTACACTAGGGGTTATACTAAGTTGGTTAGATATACAAATTCAGATTGGGCAGGGTCTATTGATGAAAAGAGTTCCACTTCTGGCTATATTTTTTTATCTTGGTTATTCTCTAGTTGCTTGGGCATGCAAAAAACAACATGATATAAAACTTTCATTTTCAGAGGTAGAGTATAGAGAACAAGTTACAACAAGTCAACAGATTCTTTGGCTTTGACAGTTATTAACATATTTTGGATTCCCATAGGATTCACCGATTGTACTTTTGTGTGACAATAAAAGTGCAATTCACATTTATCATAGCCTTATTGAGCACCAGTGGACCAAGCATATAGAGATACACATACACTTCATTCATCAACAAATTCATGATGGATTTCTTTGATTGAAGTACATTCCGACTCAGTAGCAAGTTGCAGACATCTTTACAAATCCATTTAAATCACCTCTCTACCTTCAGTTGTGTGGCATGTTTGGGGTGTTTGGGGTTTTAGAAGTTGTTCTTGGGGGTTTTCGTGAAAACACCTTCTTTCTTCTTCTTCTTTCTCTTTCCTTCTAGCAGGATTCTTTACTACTTTTGGTTCGATATTTCTTCATGGATATATTGTACATGAGTACTTGATCAAGCCCAGTTGTCGGGACTCATATTATGGATATGCCACTTTTATTTTGAGCCCCTAGCCTCACTTGAGGGGGTTGTTATAGTAGGTATTTACCTTATCTCATGTTCACCTAGGTAATTTATTTACCTCATGTATTTCATCCTCACCCACTTACGTGTGTGGATATATATTTTTAATTATTTAGACATTAGGAAGATATTATCTAGTTGTTATGACTAGTTCTTTTCTAAATCTATGGTCTTGACTAGTTCTTTGATGACTAGTTATTTCCTTGATTTTTGGCTTGATCTATGACCTTGAATGGATCTTAGATTGATCTTCCTTTCCTATATTAGAAAGGCCCATTCTCATTGTATTTCATTAAGTTCCATAATAATAGATGATATTGCTACTCATTTGTTTGCAAAGGTTTTATTAAATTTATAATGGTGAATTTCTTTCATCTTATTGAGCGTGGTGTTTGATTAGCATCTGAGTTCTTTGTGGCTTGGAATGATTTATTTATCATTATTTTTAGGCCTCACCCTTCAGTATTTGACACTTGAGAACAAAAGAGAACCATGAATATATTATGTAACGGGCCAGATAGTGGGGGTCTAGGGGTAAAAGCCCCTAGTATGGTCAAGGTGCAATGCCCCTTCTGCAACTCTAGACCAATACTATGCGAGAAAGAAAGAAGAAAATTTTTTCTTATGAGAGGGTTTGACCACCTGTCAAATTGGGCCTCACCCTTCAATATTTGACACTCATGAACAAAAGAGCGGTAGGAATTTACTGTGTAACAAACTAGTCTGACCTTTCAAGTGGCTCAAAAAAATAAATTTTTACAACAAAAAATGCTCCCATATAATTATGGAATTTTACATTGATTTCCCCATTAACAAATAATTTGAGTCATAAAAAAACTCTTCTTTAATAAAACAACCCTCCCAACAACATTAATCTTGTCTCTTTACAAAATATAGCTTTTTTATAAACAAAAATTCACCAAAATCCTTTTATAATATTATCTCCTTTGAAGAGATCAATTAAGGACAACTCAAAAGGTTGAAAGGATTGAGATTTGAACCTGCGACTATATGCTTTCTACCAAGAGCTCATTTCAATACACCACCAAACTTGCACATATAATGAATTGAAGATCTTCAATTTTATAGTTTCCTTGGAAATGAGAAACTAAATTAAAAATTAGGTTAGGGTTTTAACCATAATCGACCTATCTTTCCGAAGTGATGTCAAGCTCAAACGATAAGGTGATGGGCCAAATTAGGAGGTATATAAGGTTGGGATGATGAAATGGGTACCAAGTAGAGTTTTCCCTGGAGAGGTCAATCCTAGGATGTCGAGCTTATAGGTGATACCAACCACCAAACATCATAAAAATATCACTGACCAATCATCAAATCGCCAACGAGTGCAACTAAAGAGAGACCTAGTTGGAAGATGATGTGGGCATCAAAACTAAGACGATTTGACAGATGGAGTATCAAAGTCAAGATGAGTCAAAGTTTAGATGATTCATACGTTGAAGTGATTGACAAAGCTACCGAGATGTGCAGAAATTGAGCAAAGGTCGAGCTAGGCACTGCCACTCACTAAGATAGAAAATTGGATCAAAGATTGAGTTAATTAATAGGAGCTCTGTGTTAGGATTGATGTTATGCAAGAATAAACTAAGGCTAATTAGATGCTAAGAAGGTAAGAGTTTTCCTATCTATGTCTAAACAGATCAAACCACTAAGTAAAGGTAAGCGTTGCAAAGACAAGATGGAGACTAAAATCGTAAGCCGATATGTGATTAACAAATCCAATTTGGGAAGATATGCATGGAGATTGTTGAATCCTTGATATGATTAGCCACATAGATCTGAGCATGTAAGAAAATAATGCTTCCACTATCATGATAAGAGAAGAAGAAGGCTAAAAAACTAGCCCCCAAGTTTGATCTGAAAAACCCTTGAGCTCTAAGCCACCCAAATTTGATCCAAAACACATGCAAGGGTTAATATAGCTTAGATCAGATATTGATGTTGTCAATGTTGGTTGTGGAGCCTGATAGTGATAGGGGTTGCAAGGGGGGATTCGCCCCCCTTACGGAGTCTAGGGGGATGGCCCCCCCAACTGGGGGTCTGAGGGACTAGACGCCCTGGCAGGAGTTCGGGGGTAGTGCCCCAGAAAGCCACATTTTATATGTATTTATGCATTATGAAATATGGACCGTTCATTATTAGGTCACAGATCTAACGAGTGGTTTTCTGTTTCCCCAAAATGATAAAAACCCTAATATTTTTAAAGGGTCATTATGTATGAGGCTCATTGTATTAGTGGCGGCACTGTGAGAGAGAGTTTTTTTGGATTGAATAAAAGGATTAGATGTTTCTCGTGGTCGTAGCCCATTTTGGGTGAACCACGTTAAATTTGTGTCTATATTTTATTGCATTCTTTTCTATTTTACATTTTTCACATTATTCATTGCATGCTTGTTTATCTGTACAACTGGTATAATCCTAACAATCAATGGATGTAAATTTCCAAGTTTCTAGCGAGCCACCTCCAATCCACCCCCAAGAAAATAAAAAATAGGGCCAAGCCAACCAAATAAATATCGTCAAGCTGGGTTAAGTCCAAATCTGCCAAGGTGAATTCATCAAGAAAAACAAGCCAATTAAGGAAGATATCAAAAGCTAAAACATGTAGCAAAGGGATGATATTGAGTAATGTAGTAGGATCTCAAGAATACATAACTCATTTCAACATAAAGAAATTCACAAAAGAGCTATATAGGCTGAGCTTGGGTCAAAACCAACAATGATATGTAATTTCAAGCCATTATAGAGCCAAATAACAATCTTGTAAAATAAAATCTTTGTAATAAAATAGAACCCTATAAAAATGCTTTAAAAAATTGAGCAATGATTGTTGAAGCTAGCTCTAATACCATGTCAAAGAATCCAATGCTTCTTATCCCATGATCACTCTAGTAAAATAAACATTACCACAACCATGAAGAGTGCACACAAAATAAACTCAAAGATTCATAATAAAATGATGTAAGTGATGTACATATATGATGTGGAAAGATAAACTACCACATAGATGAGTGGTGAATAACCTTCATTAATTTATAATTGAAGTAGAAATGACTCCACACAGCTAGTAAGCTAACTCAACATAATTAGTACACCTAAACAAGCTAACATAACAAGTGTAGATCTAACAAAAGTGAAAGAATTTTCCTAATAAACAAATGAATGGATAAATAATAACCTACACTAACACTCTTATCCACTTTCACTTTACTAATTATCATCTCAAGTTAACTAGAGAAAAACCAATCGATGAAAGATTAAAACATTAAATATATGAAAGAGGACAAATTTAGATTAAATTAAATCATGCATTTGAGTTAAACTAAACATATTCCATAAAGCATGGTATTATAAAATTAAACCATATCCCATAAAGCATGCCTTCCAAAAATAGAGCAAATCATTCTAAAAGCTAAAAGTCACGTCACTTTTTTAGGTGAATAAAAAAAATACATAGAATTAATATTTACTTATAAATATTCAAAAGCATGTGAAAACTTGGCCAACTCAAAAATAAATCATCCATGCAATATCAAAACAATAATTCAACTCTTCAATCAGATTGGAAACTTAATTAAATAATTCAATCATGCTTCAGTTAACTTCATATCATACAAGTTAATCACACAAATCAAGGATTTGAGATTCTCTTCCCTCATCTATAAATAATCACTCATTCCTATCTAATTATCATCTTTGGAATATTTGAAATTTACATCATCATTTTGTTGGATTATCATTCAATCTCACACACTGTTATCTTGTCCAATTGATCATGAATCTACAATCAAATCACTTATTCAATCATTTTTCTTGTAGTTAAATTCTACTTCCATTTGGAACACCTTTTGAGATTTTTAAAAAAAATTGATGAAGATATTAAAAAATCTTGGTGCTTCTTTC
The DNA here is from genome assembly GCA_019776745.2 of Taxus chinensis. Taxonomy (NCBI): domain Eukaryota; kingdom Viridiplantae; phylum Streptophyta; class Pinopsida; order Cupressales; family Taxaceae; genus Taxus; species Taxus chinensis. Next base: position 165,961,896 of record CM034146.1, on the reverse strand, counting down.
CAATATTCAACAATCTCATCTAAAGTTGCAATGAGATATGTAATGCCCGCACCAGACCCAAGAACAACCTAGGGTTAGCTAGAAAAATTATGAAATATTTTTTTTGAGAAATGTGCCTGCATACAAGCTTCAAAAATACAGTTGTCCCATTAATGTTTCTAAGTCAATTAAATTTAGTAATAATTTTTTCCCATTATAACAAAATATTGAAAACCCACATTTAAACTTTGATACACTTAATTTGACTAAGCATGGTTAATCCCCCCTAAGTATTATTTGAATAACAATTTAATTCACTATAGTTAAAATTTTCACATTTAAATTTCAAGGGTAAAAGGGTCAATATAAATAAATACTAAAAGTTAATTAATCCCACAAGGTTTAATAACAATTGACAAGGTCCCCATTTGACATGGGGTTAAAACTAATAAACATATTCCTACCCCATAAAGTGACCCCTTACAAAGTCAACCCATGTATTTGAAATTAAAAACATTTAAATTAAAAGACAATTTCCACTCACCCACTCTCTACCTACTTTTTATAGGGATCAATCTCATCCCTTAGATGGATTCATTCAGGACCATTGATGAGGAAAGAGGGAAACTAGCCCTAAATCATGCTTAAGAATGTTTCTCTCTCTTTTCATTTGGCTTATTGTTTCTCTTTGATTTTGCAGGTTGTTGGAGGAGGATGGGAAACAATTATAGGTTTTCTTAAGCTTTTGGGGAAGCATCAAAGCTCCATTATTTTTCTTATTTTCTTATACCCTCCTTAGCATTTTAAATGTACTTGTGTATTTCTATTTACCTCATATTTCCTTGATTTGCCCAAATGGGCTTGTGGGTTTTTCCCCATCTTATTTCTATAGTTAAATGGTATGAGTTTTTCTTTTGGGTTCAAGAATGTGTGTGTGTGTGTGTGTGTGTGTAAACCCATATATATATATATATATATATATATATATATATATATATATATATATATATCCATAGTATGATATATACTCGTATGTATGTATTTTTATGAAATTTTCCATAGTTGAAATAAACTCGAAGAATATATATATATATATATATATATATATATATGACCGAGTTTTATGTGCAAAGTGGCCGCGATATTTAGGTTTACACAGTCCGTAATAGTGAAAATTGTGCAGAGATCTAATTAACCGTGGGTGGGGGGGTTTATATTGATTAAAACACTAGTTTTAGGTTGGGGGGAGGATCCCCCCAACCCCTTACCTCTTTTCAACTATGCCACAACCTTTAAGGCTCTTAAAATTGTGATTTGTTTTGTTTTGTTTGATTACTTAATTATATATATATATATATATATATATATTATATTATATATATATATATATATATATATATATATATATTATCATTATTATTATTATATTTAATAATAATAGTATTTAGATAATAGCGATATCATCAATAGTAGTATATCTATATTATTGATGGCATTAACTAGAATAAAATTTACACTTAAAATTCTTTTTTTTATAGTATTTTAATAAATAAAAGCCTGAATAAGAGAGAGGAGCAGAGAAGCTGTATCAAAGCACAAAAGTTACAGCAAAGAACACCGAAGTCTAGAGGGCAAGACACAATTCACTTGTTTCCATTTTAGCTTACATGGTTTTATAAGTATTTTGCAATAACTTAATAATGAATTTTCACCTTCCAATGAGGCTAAGGCCTAAGTTGTAATTGAAGAAATTTCTTTTCTAAGGCCTCCAATTTCTTTTCTTCTACTAATGTTAAGAATTACTCTATTTTTATCAACCAAGCAAATAATAATTTAAAATTTAAGTTCTTTCCATCTACTTGAATAAAGTTTAATTTTCCCACAACAATGCAAGAAAATGCAAGAAGATATTCTAACTTCTTCTTTTACATGCCTTTCAAGTAACACAATGAAATGTAATATTCTTCATGCAATGTTCCAATATTCCACAAGAGAGTTTCAACAATATTTCCAATAATTTATTTAGAACAAGGGCAACACGCTTTTGTGGGAATTAAATCCACTACAATGGAACAAGATTTTTCCCCTTATAAACTTCTTTACTATTTCAACAAAACTAACTTGACAAACACAAATCTTCCTTTCCTCTTTCTCATATAATACAACTTTAATATCCAATAATCAAAACAAATTTTCTTCACAATTATTAATACAATATATTCCACTTAAAGTGGGAAAAACTTACAATAATAAAATCTAAAAGGAATACAATATTACAAGTCTTCCACCCTAAGTGGGAATAACAAGAAGGTTCTATTACAAGGAAATATTTCTTGAGGACACCAACAAAGCTCCATGTTTCACATCACCAACAAGAGAGCTCCACCATGATTCAATTGATCACAAAAAAAGGGGGGAGAGACAACACTCTCCACCCAACAAAGAATTCCAATAAGGAGGAGAATCCATCCTCCTTATTGGCCACCGAGCCCCAACCACATTTCAATGAAAAATAGATTCAACTCATGGAAACAAAACAAGCTTTCACATCACAATACAAGATTCTACAACCATACCAAAACAAAAACAATACAACTACAATCACAAGAAGGAAAGAAACAAAATACATAAGTATTCAACATGCAAAAGCCAAAGGAGTAAGATCTATGAGGAGGTCACTTATGCCTCCCAATGGGAAATGGGTTCCCACCTAAAACCCTCCAATAAACATCACAAAATACCTACACACTCTTATTCCTTCCTCAAGAACCTCTTATGCCTCTCACATTCTCTTATGCCTCCCTATAATCTCTTATGGCTCCCTCATAAAAATATACCAAGTAAGAAATGCAAGTAATTTCTTGTCTAGGTGGAGCACCCAACCCAACTCCCTCTGAATCATGAAATGAACTCTTATGCCTCCCCACATGTAATATACCCATAGTCCCCTCCACCACACTTAAGCAATCTACCCAAGCACCCAACAAGCATACCAAGACACTCAAAAACATGCACATATACATAATATAAAATAAAATATTTTACAAGAGTGTAGATCTTACCTTTCCATGGTAGAGCTTGATCTAAGAGTTCCACACCAAGAATCTTCAACAAATCCACAAGCACTCCAAAATCCTCTTAACTCCTAAAAATGCAAGAGTACAAATAAATGAAGTAACGCCCAAACAAGAAAAAAGACTTGAATAAATTAAAAAAGGGAGAGAGGAGGGTGAGGTGGCTCCATGTAGGATGCCACATCACTCATCCTCAACTCCACCTCATAATTCAAACCTCAACCACAATGCACCATAAATTTAAGGGTGAGAGGAATGATAATTTACTTACACACACAATCCAAACCCACATCCCCTAAGGACAAACTTTAATTACAAGAAAGAAAGTGCAATAATATTTTACCTTTTGTTTTTGCCAAAATACATAATGGGGTCTATTTTTTACCCCCAAACAATAGGTAGGGTTGGTATAGTAATTTAAGAGGTGTGGGACAAGTTTGACTTGTCCCACAAGCCTTCAAAATTGGCCCTTAAGTCTAAATTCGAATTTCCATGAAGGGGTAGAGTGTACAACACTCAAGATCACAAGCACTCAACATACAACACATAACCCAAGAGCCATCTAATCTAATAAAAGAAGTCCTTTTTGACCCATTCTTAATTAATTTAGTAAACTATTTATTTAATAATCTAGACATAAATCAAGTAATTAATAATAGGAGAATATATCACTATAAGATCACATACAAAAATTAAATAAAGGAAACTAATAAAAGAGATAACATATAACCCTTTGGTCACAATTGGAGGTGATTCCGCCCATGGGAACCCCTAATAACAATTCAAACACACACACACACACACACACACACACACACACACACACACACACACACACACACACACACACACATAACAAAATACATGTTGTGATGGTGACCCTTGTTGAATTCATTTAACATTCTAATGTGGTTGGTCTCCAATCCCCCCATTTTTTGTTGCGATAAGTTTACCTGCAAAACACATAATACCTCCTTCGGCCTTGTGGCCGTATCAAAACATCTAGGATAAAATATACAATATAAATCCACAATCATCTATATCTGAATCAAAACTTCATCTAAGTAAGTAACGATATCATTTACAATTTCTAATGACATCTCAATTCTACATTTCATCAATATCCATAAGATCATAAGATTAGTTCAATTATCTAGGTCTACTTAATATGACGAAATATTACATGTCCAATATATATATATAATCATGTCAACAACATATCAACATCAATATAAAATGTATCTAATAATCCACATGCATCATATATGAATCAAAATCAATAACAGTCCAATATCTCGAACATCTAACATCATGCTAAATCAAAAATCTACAATAATATCCATAAGTGTAGTCAACAATATCGAAATTAATAAAAAAAGGTGTTGAAGGGAAGTGGGCACTACAAGATACAAAAAAATATTTTTTTTGCTTTTATTTGCATTATTTCTTTTGTTTTGTAGTATTTGCATTGTTTCTTTTGTTTTGTAGTATTTGCATTATTTCTTTTTTTTTTGTAGTATTTTCTTTGTATATAGTTTTTCGTGATGGTTTAAAATGAGTGGCGCCTTGTAGGTTAATTTTATTTTCACTATCAGTCTTACTATATCACTAAGGGGTCGGTAGCTAGTTATTATTGAAATTCTTAATATATAAGGATCCCAATTTAGTCTAGATATTTGAGATTGTTACTTGTCAATTTGAGTTCTATGTATACTAATTATTAATGTACGTAAAGTTATTTTCCTAATGGATGCATATGCTTACTATAATGCACATTAGATTTGCACTTGATTTTCATTAAACACCACCCTAACCCATCATCTATGGATGATAATATCTTCATGTTGGAAACAAAATTTACTAAGAGGGGGGTGAATTAGTGACCTTAGAAAAATTTCTTTCAATTTTCTTACTATTCAATACATTTTAACCAAAGTGATCTTATAATGCATAAAAAACCATTCACAAGAACATGAAACAAGAGAGAACACAAATATATGAGCAGGAAACACTCAAGGGGAATAAAACCCACTAAGAACTCTTCAAATAGACTACTATCTTATGAATTATTTAAAAATATCAAATTCAGTTGAGCACCCGCTCAACTTGGAGCACCAACGCTAAATAAGTTAAGCACATACTTAGCTAGGTTTTAACAAACACTAACTTGCAAAGAAGCACCAACTCGGCCACATTTGTATTATTCTCAACTTCTTAACCCTCTGTTGCTTGAACAACAAATTATGACCATATTCTTTCCCTTTTGCTCTTGATCACTCTTCAAACTGTATGTTATGCTTCTTTTTTCATCAATCTTCTTCACATTGATATAGGCATGTACAAATTGATTTTCATAGGATGACTATCTTCTTGATATTAAAAATAAACCCTCTTCCCATGGTATGCAAGACCTCCTACTTCTAAAACATGCATTATATTTCACTCATTTACCCTCTCACAAACCTAATAGGCCTAAAAATGCCTTGCATATTTATACATGATTCATGAACATATACAACTTGGTCGGCCATACAATAGCTCTTAAAATATATTATAAACATGGATTAATCACAAAATAAACCTATTTTTTTTCCACCACTCAATTAGGAATGTTTCACCTTTAGGTGTCATAAATACCTAACTACACTAGGTCTACCTCTAGAATTTGTGCTCTATTAGGTAGAGTTTAAATACTCGTTCAGAATTTAAGGTTTACATGACCCTACTTCAAAAAATCAAGTGAATCATAGTTTATATCTATGATTGTGTGTTCATCCTGTTGTATCATAAATTTTGAAGGCACTATTTTTTTATGCACATAATGTAGGTATGGTTGTGGGTGGAGGTTGGAAATATTTGATACCCTATGTAAACATATGGTGTTACTATGTTAATGGAGTTCCACTTGGCCTTCTTATGGGATATAAGTTTGACCTTGGAGTGAACGTAAAATTAGTTTTCCCTTTTTAGAATGTAAATTCTCAATTATTTTTTATTGTGTTCCCATAGCTTTTTGCCAATAAAAGTAAAGGTCTCTTAATTTTGATCTTCACCTGTCTGAAAGGGAATTTGGATTGGTATGATTTGTTGAAAAACCCTATAGACTCTCAATGGAATAAAGAGGTGAAAAATCATATTTCATAAATGCTTGAGGTTTTCATGATGTATAATTTACAATTTGCATGTTTTTTGGATCACCAAGTGAGAGTTTACACTTCATGTATCTCTAGTGGTTTTTAGAAAATATCCTATTGTCGTGGTGAGTATTATGTTTTTGTAATGCAGAATGATTAGGTTGAGGATTGACTCAAGGTTTGCGGAAGTTCAGTTGAGTCTCATAATTTATTGGAGAAATGAAGGTAAGTTGGTACAAATTAGATAGATGAATTGTAGAAGTACAACTAAAATCTTTTCAATCTTCTAACTAGCCCTTTCAAATTTGATTGCAGGGAGAAGTAGATGTTGAAAATGAGAACATTCCTTAGAAATCTAGAGCATATTGTTTGGGTAAGCTTTGTCATATCAAAGTGTAGAGGATATGAAAATAATCAAATCACAAGCATTTAATTACCCATATATTTTTAATGGAAGATTTATTATGCAAATGATCTCTACAAACAATATCCACCAAATGATTCCTAGTGAATTTGAGTTGAAACCTCAATATTGAGAAACTTATTCAATTTGAGCTGAATTTTTAACATGTGGAAGAATAAAAACTCAACCATATAAGCAACATTGCTTTTGGTAGAGATATTTCCACCATAGCCCTTTTAAGAATTCCAACAACTTTTTGGTTAATGTGAGCATATGTGTAATATGGATAGAATTGTGTGAAGATTCAAAAATGCATTGCAAATAAGTGGGTAGATAGAAAGAGTATTAGGAATGTAAACGTACTGTAAGATTAATGGTTCAAAATGCTGGTAGGATTTTTTTGGCTTCTTTGGATAAATTTTTCTCATATATAGGGCCTCTGGTACCACAATATATAATCCTCTACAGGTCTGTCTTTTTTGGATATCAGTCATATATGTGACTATTTGGACTAATATATAAAAATATTATCTACTTGACCATCTTGAATTTGTAAGGGACAACTCTAAATTTCATGGTTTAATGAATATGTGCTTGGTTTTGTTTTCTACTTCCCATATAACCTAAATCTTTATTTACCCTTATAAAAAATCACACTAGGGATCAACCCCTTGCCCCACTAAAAGATAACCCTTTTTGTAGTTGAAACAATGCAATAGGGATAAATACCTCCCTTGCCATGTTGATAAGATGGAAAATCTTGAAGCAGACACTTGACCAACTATTTTCGCCTTAAAAATCCTGAGAAATGGGGTCTCACATCTGTTAGGGAAGTGAAAGGAAAATATTTAGAATGGGTACAGAAAATCAGAGGCAAAGCCGAGTCCCCTCTAGAAGGGGTGAACAAAGTAGGTGAAGGTGACCTAGTTCCATAACTTGGCCCAATGTTGTTGAATCTGAGCCTGAATGTGCATCTTCTTCTTTCTTCAAATTTCCTAGACTGAAACTAGAAAGAGTATTAGGACTAAAACCCAAATGAGTATTAGGAATGTAAAAGTAATACAAGAAAGTAGATAAGATATCATGGTAAAACATACCGTGTTAGTACAGGGTCAGAGGTGCACATAGTTTCTCAGGAACTCTAATGGAAATCTCATCACTGTGATTGGATACTTGGCAGGATATACACTTTATTTCCCCCCTTTTATTCCCCTTAGATATAAGCTAGTTCTTACTTCATATAATTAAGTTACGACATGGTTACCTTTAGAGTGAACTATGGTTCAATGAAAGAATGAGAACATGGAAAAAGATTGAGATTTTATCACCTTCACTTGTCCATTCCTATTGGTGGATGTGTAGGGGAATGAAATAATGTATGCCATTTACAATTACACCGCAATTCAGACTAATAATAGAGTTTTCTCTGGCAGCTTCTATCCTCAGGATGTCGTTGTGCATTAATTCGAGCCCCACGTTCCATGGAAATATGATATCATATTCATCTGAATTCAAAACCTTTTTGATGCTATTTCCATTTTTAAATTAAAGAGGCTCATCTGTCTGCAACATTGAAATGAGTTCCTTTGTGCAACTCATGGTGAGTAACAATGCCAAGGATTTATCCATGTCCATAAAACCACCTCCAAAAGTGACACTCAATTTGATGAAAGGAGTGAATGGGAGGATCTCATGATTAGAGTGAAGTGTAGCCTGTTTTCCGAAGTTCCATATTCCGAGGTCTAGAGATGACGTAAGCAATGTTGGTGTTATAATGGGTGCCAATTTAGTAAACAACCTTCCAAAGTATTTTGAAGTGATATAGGAAACTTGGTCAAGCTACACTAACAAACGAGTCATAATTCCTTCACGTAATTGAGATTAACTCGCTAGCTTTGAATTTGGTCAGTAATTTCAATGGAATTTTCTTAATTTGGTTTAAACCCTAAGAAGAAAATTCTCGACATGTACCTCATCCTTGAGGTGGGAGTTCTCAAGGCGTGAATGCTGCTCACTATAAGACAAGTCTCCCTCTAGAAAAGTACCTCTGTACTTTGGACAGATGACATTTGAAACTTCTTTGAATAGAATTAGGTTTTCTTTTCAAAGGATATTGTTATCAACACATAAAATGTCGTTGTTTGTAAAATCATGTTGATCCTGAAACTATAAGTGAAAAAATTTAACATTGAATCGTCATCTTAAATTGATCTAGGAAACACTAAAGAAAAAATCTCTGAATCAAAAATCAAACCTCCATTTGAGTGTGCTAGTTTTGAAACCATAATTTAACCTTCCATGGCTTGAGCATCAAAAAGAAAATCCAGAGCACTGATGATGATACCAATAGGGGAATTAGGAGGAGTGGGGAACCATGGAAATAGAACATTCAACGAGGGTTTATGAGTGTATTGAACAAGATCCTCGATACTGATACTTAAGTAAAGGGCATGAATAGATCCTCATCTCGCCATTGTTGTTGCTTGGAAGCCTCCAAAAAATCCCACTGCCACTAATCTTCTCAATTAAGAAATAAAAAGGAATGAAAAGTATATCAAAATGAAGGTAAAATATTGATTAAAACCCTAGCTTCACCTCTAAACCCTATCTAAACATTCAAACCACAACTCTTTTTTTAATCGTAGTTAAAAGTTCCTTCTAACCTCTTATGAATTTGGTTTCCCTCACCTCGTGTTCGCTTTGAGGTCCTTTGATATCTCTTTAAAAAACTCTTTAGAGATGTTTGTTTCCTAATAGATTAAATATTTTACTAAGACACACATGTATCAAAGGAGGTGAAATGTTACATCAATAGTAAAATATGAGGGTTTGTAAAGTTTTCAAAGTAATTTTGAGTTGTAAAAAAAACTATATTTGACTTGAGTAACAAGGCAAGAAACATGTGTATCCCACAACCAATTGACTATTATGTGAGTGAAAGTGTCACCTCTAGTGTGGCTTCACCCTAAGTGACTCAGGGATTGTAAATTTATCATAGACAAAAACAATCAACCAATGTGGGATTTTTTTTTGACTAAATGTGGATTTTTAGAGTCATAGAAGCATTTTCAATGTGCACCAAGCCCGTAACACCAAGCATATCATAGGTTAGTAGCTGCTAACCACATCTATATGATTTTTTCATTGTAAAACTCTTTGCAAAGCTTAGCAGCCACTAAGATCAAACATATACATCTTTTCTTCATAATACTCTTTACATACCTTAGTGGACGCGAGGCTACAACCTTTAGAACTAGTCATCATACATAAATTGTTTGTATATGTGTGCAGTCGTTGTGTTTAAAATATTTATAATCCAATTTCATTAAATAAGACTATTTTAAATTGGTTAATTATATTGACGAATTCCTTTGGTGGAAAAAGGTAACAAAATTTCAATGACAGAATTGAAATCCTATGTCTTCCTTAATCCAAATAAGGTGTTGGAGTACAAAAATGAAACACATGAATATGGCCTCATGTGTCAATGTGAGTAGGTCTAAAGCGGTATTTCAAATAATTTATAATTTTTGTTGTGTTCTTGTGAGTTGCAGCTATCATCATAGAGGCTATATGATATGCAGATATTACTATCATCCTTGCACAACTTGAAATACATAACATTGTTGATTATGAGCCAGCCCAAGTTGTTGTATTGACAACTCAAATTAGGTGTAGAATTATTTGATATGAGTATTTTTATAGAAATGTGATACACTTTTCTTTCCTTTATGTTTTTGTTTTTGGGATGGTCTAAGGGAACATACTTGTTTGGGCACTTTAGTTTGCAAATAAAGATGGTTCATAATGACTTTGCATACATTTCCACTTCATTTTATGTAATACTAAGCACCATTTATCCCATAATCATGTTATCTTAATTTTCTCAATGTTTTCCTCTGCTTTTGTAAAACACATCAGTTTTGTTATTGTGAGCTACAACTATCATCACATAACTCAGAGCATGATGAGATAGACTTTGATTTCTTAGGTAACATGTATCTGCAACCACTCATTATCTAAACCAATGTGTTCAGTGGAGGGAAAGGATACATGGAGCAATGTATATACCTTTGGTTTGACCCTACTATAGATTTCCATTCTTACTCTATTCTCTGGAACATGCATTAGATTATGTAAGTACGTTTCATTGAATTAGAACAATTATTTTTATTAGAAAACACAATAGATCAATATGTCTAAACTATTACTATTCCATATCATGTTTTACATCCTGGTGGCACTAGACTTGGATTTTAAATTCTTTGTAGATGATATCCCAATCTAAGTCTTCAATAAAAACAAGGACTTGGGAGTTATATATCCATTCAATCAGCCCATGAAGATATACTAAAGCCTATAAAATTCATATAATTGTGCTACAAGAGGGGGAATTAAAACAAAAAAAAAAAGTTCCATTTATGGCATCATACAAGGGATTCCTCATTGATGGGTGTGAAGAATTTGTGGATCATTCACAGTGTCCAACACTAGGCAGAAGGTGGTGGGATCAGAAGGAAGTTATTGACTCCCAACTTGACCATCTTGGTATTGATATGAGTTGCACCACTTATATTCAACTTGCCACCCATTTCTACTAATATATTTGTAGTGAGAAAGAAGTCATTCTTCTTTAAATGTAATAATATTTATAGACCTGGCACTAAATTACTTAACATATGGATTCTTTGTTGTTCACTCTAGTTCAAGATTCCTGCTATGAGTTCACAGTCACCTTCACAAACTCAGATGTTAGACTTTAGGTGTCATTTAATTATTACAAAGAATAAAATTGTAACACAATGTGTCTTTTGATTGATGTAAACTATATAATCTTGGTTCAATGTATCTCCAAGTTTGTTTGACTTTTTTTCTCATAAGCATTTTGATTTCATTTTGTTAGGGATTACTTCCTTTTCTTCCTCATGGAAGTAAGTGACTCATCATTTGTATAAATAATGGAACAATTTGCAAGCATAAATTATACTTTCTTTCACAATAATTGAATTTGTGATATGCATAGCTCCCAATGATGTTGTGGGATTTTCATGATAAATATGAGATATATTTTATAATAATAAGCAATAATAAACTTAAGGCTATTACTGAGATTAGAAAACTTAAATGAACACCAAAATAAAATTACTTATACTACCTATCTTTAACAATTTTCAAGTTTAACCCAAAATCAAAATGACCAATTGACACAAGTTCCATATTTTGCTTCAATAATTTCACTATTATAATATCAAACAAAAAATGTCTATACATTATTCAGTAATAGTGATATGTCAAGTGTTAACACGGAAGGTGGATTAATTCATAAAAGCCAAGATGAAAAGTGGAATATTAAATTTCCCTTTGAATAGAGATTAAAAATAAAATTCACCTTGATATTGTATCAAAGACTACCTAGGGAGTGATGGAGTGCGAGATAGAGATATTCAATGAATGGAAAAAATGGTGGAAATGTTCGGGAATCTGGGGAGAAACCCTAGCGAATCTCCATTTAAATCATACACATGAAGGAATGACAGACGTGAAGCTGAGGTGATTGGGATTTGGAACAGCGTATTCATTAGTGGGAAGGATGCAGCCATCATTAGGGAGTTCACAAATATGAGAAAGTAGGCTAAGATGACCTTTGTTGTGGATCTGAAGGCTAGGGTAGAGAAAGGATCAGCTAGCCCAAACCGATCTCCAGATATTAAGTCTCTGAAGTCATTTTCTGAGACGTTTTTTGGCTTTATCAGGGGAGTTTCTAGTGGAGGTCGGAATGAAACTGATGGACAGGCGGGTCGGGGGTCTCCTATTCATGATTCTCCCAAAATTGGTTCCTTTAAGGATGTCATCCAATAATCTACTCCCAAACAGAGTGGACCCTAATACATAGTCGATTTAGCTAAGGAGGCGCTAACATTAAGCTTGAATAACACCGTTGTAGGTTAACATCTAAAATCCCTATCATAGTTGGCTATCATTGGTAGATTTAATGGAATGTGGTCGGCCACCTCCAATTTAACTCATTGGGTTTTTGAAAACTGGACTAAACACTATGAAATATCTTTCTGCTCCAAGGGATTTTTTGTGGTCCAGTTTGAAAAGGAGGAGTATCACAAATGTATCTTGGATGGTCCATGGTTTTGGGGAAATGTAAGTTTTTTTCTAACACCTTAGTTTCCTAATTTCGATCCAAAAACTCTTTCAATTACTAAAATGTATGTATGGTTCGGCTTTCAAACCTTCCATTCCATTTTTGGTATGCCCTTGAGTACATTTCCTATGCATTGGGAATATTTGTTAAAGTTTATTAGTGTAGAGAAACATCTGGTATCCAAACCTTTGCTAGAATATGTGCAGAAATTGACCTTAGAAAGGTTTTTCCAAACATAATCCTTTTGAAAGTAGGAAACTTTCAGCATGTTCAATCTTTAGATTATGAGAATACAGCCTTTCGGTTCCACATTTGTATTTAACCACGGGTCATTTACTGGATGGTTTCCCGATGAGTAAAAGGAAGAGAAATCATAGTGTTAGTGTAGGATATTTATTTTCCTTGTATTTGTTTATTTACTTGGAGCTTTCCTACACTCATGGGATATGCTTGCTTAGTTGTAGTAGTTGTGTTGAGTTAACCAAGTTAGCTTGCCAGTTGTGTTCAGTTGGCTCACTAGTTGTGTGGAGTCAACTCTACTTCTAGTATCAGTTAGTGAGAGTTATTCCCCACTGATCTAGGAGGAGGTTGCACATTCATATCCTATATGTACATCACTTGCATCATTTTGTTTTATGGAGCATATGGAGCATTGAGTTGATTTGGAGCCATTCTTGTCTTGTGAGTTCTTGATCATATTGCATCTTATTGTTAGTTATTTTGATTTCTGTAATTGCTCGTGCATTCATTTTTCATCAAAGATCCTCTCGAAAATTCTAATATGGTATCAAAGTAATTCTGGTGATACATTTGTCATTACTGAAGTTATTTATAATTTTTGAATACTCATTTTTGAAACTAACAATTCATGTGCAAATAATTCTGACTCTTTCTTTAGTGTCTTTACCATTGTGATTTTTTGTTTGGGTTTAGTTATAGTTGTTAGTGTTGTCTATTAGGGGTTATCACAGGTTATTCTAAGCCCTTTGCAACGATGCCATTGCTGCATACAAGATGCTTTACATAGATCCTCATAGGTGTAATGCATCCCTGAAGATGCATGGACCCGTTCCAATGAGATCTCATTTTGGCAAACATTTCTGTATTGCTACAAGGCATGTAGTAGCTCTGAGAGTTTTTAAAAAACATTGTAAGAATTTTGGTGTAGACCAATACTATTATAAACCTTCATTAGCATTCTAAAATCTGTTGGGCATTTGTATTGGTGAGTTGAGACCTCCTAAAAGGACATTTTTTAGGCCCCCATTGACATGTTTCAAATTTGTAGTTCAGTAAAATGGCCCATTCATGGCTCTTCAATGGATCTACAAAGTGTTACACAAACCTCCCAAACTTTCTAGACATTTTTGGTACATATCCCTCAATCTTTTTTTGGACAATGTTTACATTCAAAATTCTTGGTGTTGGAAAGGCCTCTCTAAAGAGGTTTCCATTGTCCTACAGGTTTCTTAATGTTCTCCCTAGATTATTTTATCATTCAGATGCCTGCCTCAAGAGCTTAACAGCTCTAAATAATCTATTCAAATCTACATAGTTTTTCTTTGAGGATTTACCATGACCTCCAAACCTCCTTAACCCTAAAAGATTTTACTAAACTTAATTTTGAGCATGGTTGCACTCCACTTTCACAAGGAACTATAATATGCATTAGGTTTTCTCAAACCTAAAACAACTCTTAATTCATATTATCCAAAATTCCACCCCTGATGCCATTTTGGATAACTTAATGATCATTTAACTTGGACACATAAAAACTGCATTAAAATAGAGAATTCAATGGTTCTTTAAACCTTGTATTTTTCCTGATAAAGACGAAGGGTCAGGCCCAGTTGGTAACAAAAAACCAAGAAAAAATCAAAAATTAAACCATTTGTATGTCTTGCATTCCTTCCTGGATTCGTACGAGTATACAATGACCCCCCTTTCCCCTCATTTCTAGCATTTTCACAATAGAGTTTGAGGGCAAAAATTTAATTAAATAAGCCATTATTTGCCATGGGAAATTGGAACAAGTTCTATAACTTCATTGATTCCCCGTAGCTCGTTTTTGAGCCACAATTTTGGTCAAAATTGGGATGTTTTATCGTTCTCTACATGATGGAATGCGGGTATTTTTGTAAAACAAACTACTCTATAAAATGAATGCATTTGGGGGGGAATCTGGAACAAAACTCACTAGGTGGACTTGTAATTTTCCACAACCCTAAGTTATAAAGTACCATCCCTGGGATACATTTTTGGGGGTTTAGGAACATTATGGAGTTTCAATTTCACCTTTCCCTCATTGTTATGCTTGACTGCTGAGAAATTTATGTCTTGGAAGTATGCATTATCAATCATTGCACTATGGATGATTTGCTGCCCTACCCCTATGGTCTTAAACCTGAACCTGATGAAAACTCTATCAAAAAGTATGAACTGGTTTAACAACAAATTTAATGATGAGGTCTATGGCCTTCTCAGTATTACTATTTCTAGGGATATATTTCAATTAAGGGTGAGCACAATGAGTTCCCTTTCACTTCTTGGACCATTATCCAACAGTTGTATGGTGATCCGGAAAGGAAAATCAAGTTATTACTACCTTCTTTATTTCCTCTTCTAGGCTTATATATATTGTCCGACAATTTCTCCTTTTAAGTAGGGATCAATTTAAAATAAATGCAAGACTCTGTCAAATTGATTACTGCACAGTATTGATTGAAAGCCTCGGATTTTGCCTTGGCAAGTCTTTTTGTTCCTGGTCGAACCGTTCACATAGTCAATGGACTTGTGCATAATTTTTCACAAGACTAAAATCTTGGAATTTTGTGGTGTTTCCTCTCAACCCTAACTATATTTTTTTGCAAAAACTTCCTGATGATCACCATTGAATTATTTGGTACCTTTTGATGCATGTATTCTCTCACTTGGAGGTTCGATTTTCTCAATGACTTCAATCATGGACGAATAGCACTCTGGTGAAATCTAGAAGTCTTGGGTCTGTGTAATTTGTGGCTCAATGGCCCTCCCTTGGGTTCATTATTTTACTCCCAATCCTTTTCCATCAGTACTATTCCACCACTTTTCTTGGCTGTTATCAACAATATGTCTCTGAAATTAGGAATTTAATATAGTTTACAACATCTATTCTCTTCCATTTACCAATTCTCCACATTGTACAGAATAAGCTTAACAAATATAAGCTTCAGGCTACATGTGTCCACCTCTGTGCTTAGCAATGAGTAGCTTTAGCATTGTGAATAGTGTGTTGACAATGCAAATGGGCTCCCTATTTATACAATTTGTAGGGCAGTATGCAATTCCCAATCATCTTTAGAGACACTTTTACCATGTTAGCCCGTATAAATTGAATATGCTTATCCACACATATATTAGAGGCAGTGTTGCATGTTTTTGGGATTACAATTCCCAAATCCATGTGGCTCCATTTTCAAGGAGTAAATTGTCCCACATTTTGGTGGTGGGGGATAATTCCTTATTTCTAATATTATTTTATGTTTTTGAAATCCGTTCAATCTGAATTAAAGTGTTCAAAGGTTAATTTAAGTGAGCTTAACCGCCCCCTTATCCCGTATTCACCTCACTTGTCGATGATGAAGGGTCAGACCTAGGTGGCAGGTTTGCTAGCTCCCACAACATGGGCTTCACCTCCCTCTCCTCATGCAATCTACGCATGACATTGCATGTCAATTCAGTATATGGACATCTTCCCTAGCATGTTGGCGGTTATGTGTTTGGTTTATGTTGAGTCAAAGGTTTTAATACTAATGTATAAGCCATTAATATTATAACGGTTTGACATATATGCATGGCATTTGGAAAGTCTAACTTTTGATCGATGGCTATATTTAGACCCATACGTTATGTATAAAAATACATTAACTTAGTCCTTCATACTACATGATGGTTTAGCTCGATGTCAAAACCCTTGATAGGCAAAGTGCGATCATATTTGATTCGTGGTGCAAAACTCTATGTGGTGGCTTGTACTTTTCTCACTAAGTTAATACCAAGTCCACATGGCAACCTGCGGATAATTTTGGGACCATTGAAGACTAAATATTGTGGAGTTTCAATTCTATTTTTATGACTCCTTTCAATTTTTTCGTGTGTCTTAGTGCCCTTGGAAAGCATTAACAATCAGTTGACTAGAGTTTGACTTTCCCTACCTCCATTTTGACTGAACATATCTAGATCTACAAATGAATCATTTTAACCACAATTATCAGGGTCATTGGAAATCTCTAGATATTATTATTTATAGGGATACATTGCATTTTTTAGCACACTGAGTTCCTTTTCACTTCCTAGACCATTATGTGATAACTACATGGCGACCTTGTTTCACCATCTGATAGTGACACTTCCCTAGACGATTTCAGTGCTACTATATATTCTCCCCCTTCTCATATCCATTTCATTATTGAGTGTTCTTCTACACCTATTTATACTCATGATTCCCATGTTTACCATTCACACATGATCTTGATATTGAGCACACTCTTTGTATTTTTTCCTCCATAGAGCTCATTGTTATCCATATTCATGCTTCCATTCACTCTCTATAATAGTGTTCTATTAGAGAACCTTCCTCTAAGATAGATGTTACCATTACCTCTCATGCTCCATTGTATCTTGATTTCTCAATTGATGACACTTCACATTCAATGGTTTCTACCTTTGAGTGTAATATTACTTCATCTTAGACTTCTAGCAGCTCTTCATAACAATCTTCTCCTCCTACTTCATGTTGTGATGCCAATACATTCTTGTCAGACATTGATCTCATTGAGCAACCTGATTTGGACGAGTATATGTCTAACATGAGTTATCTATTTGAATATCCCACTTGTGTTGCATGCAGGAATATGCTTTGATTTAGTCATCACACATTCTAGAGGACCCATTCATCTCTCTCATTGGGAGTGCCCCCTTGGGAAAATTTTCACCTCCACTATTTCAAATAGGTTTCATGATCCACCTCTTCTTTTGGATCCCTTTGTGAGGGTTATTGTCCCCCCCACCATTTTCTTTCTTTGACACGTATACTATAATGGAATTCCCATTGTTGTTTGTGCACACTTTTTCCAGATCTATACTACCTTTCAGTTATAGACTATATGTAAAGATCATAGTATTTTAGTATTCTTTTTCCTTTTTGGAGTGGGCCGAATTTTAGTACTCCTTTTTTGTCCTTCCCAAGGGTATGAACATTGTTTGTTATAGGTGGATTCTCATCAGTATTTACATGGAGGACCACATCATTGACACTTTTCTTAGGGGACCTTATTTTCCTCACTTATTTCTCTCTCTACTCTGGGGGATGGTCATTGTATGTGGGAATATCTTAAGCTTGAGTTACCGGGACCCACTACTTCTTCTTCTCTAGTTTTCTTGATTGAGTTTCTTGTCTCTCTTTTGGGGGGAGTTTTTTTTCCCATTGGCTTTTCTCCCTTCTCCACTTTGTGATATATTTGCATTTTACATTGGCACCTCATCATGTCTTTTTGTTGGGACCCACTCTCTTTATTCACTTTCCACCTAACTTGTGCTTATGGGGGGATGTTAGTGTAGGATTTTATTTTCATTGTATTTTTTTATTTACTTGGAGATTTCCTACACTCATGGAATATGCTTGCTTAGTTCTAGCAGTTTTGTTGAGTTAGCTTACCAGTTGTGTTGAGTTAGCTTACTAGTTTTATGGAGTCAACTCTACTTCTAATATCAGTTAGTAGAGTTATTACCTAATGATCTAGGATGAGGTTATACATTCACGTCCTATATGTACATCACTTGCATCATTCTATCTCATGGACCATGTGGAGTATTGAGTTGATTTGGGTCCATTCTTTCCTTATTATTTTTGATCATATTGCATCTTATTGTTAGTTATTTTGATTTCTACAATTGCTCATGCATTCATTTTTCATCAGAGAGTTCCACAAAATCTAATACAGAGGAAGAAGAAATCATCATCCAATAGTGGTTGGAAGAGTTCCTATTCTGCAACCAATCATGAGGCTGTGGAAGAGAAGGATCAAGGAGGAATCTGAAAAGATGATTCAAAAGAAAGAGTGGAACAATAAGAAAAAAGGAAGGAAACAACTGGTGTAAAGCTTGGCCATGTTTCTGATAATTGGGATAAGTTGGAATCAGAGAAGGAGCCCATCCCTGATAGTGCCACAGACCTTGAAAGTATGCAAATGGTGGTAATTTAAGATCTGGGATAGTGGAAAGGGGTCAAAAAGAAAAAAGGAAAAAAGGGGTGATACACAAACCTTCTTAGCTATTACTCTCTATATAAAGAGCGGTAACTCCCAGTTCATTTTGTGGGTTTGTCTAGCTAGGTTTAGTGGTTATTGGTTTATCTTTTGTGCTTGTAATTGGGTGGGATCTCATAACCCCCATGTTCGAAGCTCCTATCAAAAGTGTTTAACCATTAAGAAAAAAAAATCTGCCCCTACCCCCTAATAAAAAACTAAGCACGTTAAATCAAAGAATCTCGGATGATAAGTGAAATCCACCTCTCTAAAGAATATTGAAGCTCAATTTTCAGGGAATTTTGATTTTTTGAATGCCATATTTTATGCAATAAAGTTTTTTATCAGATTCTAGCTTGGGCCTTGTAAAAAATTACACTTGAATTTGATATCCTTTACATTATACTTATTTACATAACAACAAAAATATGCATTTGAATATCTCACCCAAATTTGGTTTAACTGATACCTCATTTTATCCACTATTCATGATTCATATTTTGATAGAATCATAAAAAATAAGGTATATTCTGGGGTGAGCATGTAATTTTATTATAAGTTTGACCAGAAATCAAAATAACACAATGAATAGTTGGTTTTGGTTGAGGCCTTGTTTCTTCTATATCAGTACCTAACACCATTAGCGTTTGAGGCCAATGCCAATATCATGGATACACATAATGACTTCAACATTGAAAGTGTGAATCCTTGAACATTGAAAGTGTGATCCTGTAATGCCCACTTCTCTTCGACACTAAATGAACCATGATTATCTTTTCCGAATTGTTTATAACCGTAAACTTGACTATTGTATTCTAGTTAGCATGCAAATAAAAGGTGTGGAAGTCAGGGTTTCTATTGTGTTTCGGTTATTATTATTACTTTGACTCTATGTCATACTGTGGACCCTGAGGGGCATTTAAGGATAAGACAATTAGGAAGAACGAATGCATTGTTATAAATTGATTGTGATATCATTACTCTTCGATATTGTTTTGTTATATTTAATCTAACACTGTGACTGAACACATAGACATCATTGCACATTGTACATGTAAATAGTAATGGATGAATGATAGTAAACATTGTGATATGGAAATTGAAGGATAGACATCTCTAATAAAATTGATTAACTTTTGATATATTTTCAGTATGGAAGATAAATCATGTGTTGTCATCTTAGATATATGTGAATATTTCAAATTATTTTCGTATTGATTTTTATCATTATGTTCAAAGTTATTATGTGATTCCTTCAATGTTGGAGAATTGGAAAAATTGTGAAGTGAAAGTATTGCTTAAGTTATATGATTTAGTTGGTTTATGATCATAATTACAAACTGATGTATTAGCTAAATCAAAATGTTGGAAATTGAGAGTAAGTGTTGAATCACTTG
Organism: Taxus chinensis; assembly: GCA_019776745.2. Classification (NCBI taxonomy): domain Eukaryota; kingdom Viridiplantae; phylum Streptophyta; class Pinopsida; order Cupressales; family Taxaceae; genus Taxus; species Taxus chinensis. Next base: position 165,941,471 of record CM034146.1, on the reverse strand, counting down.
GTCTTAGCAATAGTATTTATGACATTTGACGTTGAAATTGATATGTAGATATAAGAATTTTTATTAGTTCCATATCAATAATATGGCCACGAGGCCAGAAAGGTATTGTGTGATTTTTTGTAGGTAATTATTTCACAACAATAAACTACGGGGGTAGGAGACCAACAATGAAGGAATGTGGGGTATTGGCAACTGGTCACCATGGAAACTTGTGTTATGTTGTGTGTGTGTCCTGTTTGTCATTAGGGGGTCCCCATGGGGGGGATTACCTCTAATTGTGACCAAGGGGTTTTGTGTGTTGTTCTTTTATTTTATTTCCTTTATTTAATTTTAGTATGTGATTTTATAGTGATGTATTTCCCTTTTATTAATTATTTAATTTGTGTCTAGATTAGTAAATTAATCATGCTACTAAACTAATCATGGATGGGAAAAAAGAATTCATTTATTAGATTAGATGGCTTTGGGTTATGTGTCGTTAGTTGAGTGCTTGTGATCTTGAGTGTTGTACACTCTACCTCATCTTGGAAATTCAGATTTGGCCTTAAGGGCCAATTTTGGAGACTTGTGGGACAAGTTAAACTTGTCCCACACCTCTTAAATTATTATACCAACCCTACCTATGGGTTGGGGGTCAAAAATAGACCCCATGGAGTGTTTTGTAAGGTAAAAGGTGAGATTTGATTTGCACTTTCTTTCATGTGTCTTAAATTTTGTCCTTTAGGGTGTGGGTTGAAGTGGTGTGTGTAAGAGGGTTTTCATACCTCTCAACCACCCATTTATTATGCCTTGGGGTTGAGGTTTGAATTATGATGTGGAGTTGAGGATGAGTGATGTGGCATCCTACATGGAGCCACCTCACCCTCCTCCTCCATTTTCCTTTATATGCATGTTTAATTGTTGTTTGAGGGGTTACTTGCTCATTTTTTTTGGGGGATGCTTGTAATTTTGGAGAGCTTGCTTGAGAATGGAGCTTGGAGTGGATGATGGTTGCTTAGGATTTTGGAAGGATTGGAGCTTGTTTTGTATTGATACTCTTGATTTGTGAGGTAGATCACCACATTTGTTCTTACCTTACTATTTTGTTGTGCTCTGATGTGTAGATGTTGAATTTTTACATTGGTTGAGTTTGTTGGAAATATATTTGATTCTTAGGTTGTGAGAGAAAAGGAGATGGGGGTAAAACTTGAGGGAGGCATAAGAGAAATGTTATTGGTATTTTAGGAGGGAGTTGGGTTGGGATGTCCACCTTGTTGATAAATATGTTTTGTGTTTATCTTGTTATTTTCTTGAGGGAGGCATAAGAGTGGGTTAATTTCTTGAGGGAGGCATAAGAGTGTTGTATCTTCTTGGAGGGAGGCATAAGAGTGTTGTGTGTATTGTGATGAGGTTTTTTGAGGCTCTTAAGTGGACACCCAAGCCCTTGGGAGGCATAAGAATAACCCTCATGTTCCTTTCTTCTCTATGGATTTAGTATGAAGCCTTTGTATTTTAAAATTTTTGGTTTTGTGGTAAAATTGGTATTATGTTATTTTATTGAATGTCTTGATTGAATGTGTATGTGGAAGCCATTTTTGAGTTGCCATGGTTGTCTAAATAGACCATCATTTCTTCCTTGTTGGGGCTCGGGGGCCAATGAGGAAGAAGGCTTCTCTCCCTCATTGGATATTTTGGTTGGGTGGAGAGTGTTGCCTACTCCCCATTTTGTTGTGTGCATGGCTTGATGAAGATGGTGAGCTCTAATGGATGAAGTTCTCTTGTTGAGAAAGGCATGTAAAGTTGTAACTTGTGCTATTATGATCCTACAACTTGTAAATTATATCAATAGTATATTGGATGTAATTTTATTCATTGGTTAGATCCTGGCTTATTTTAATCTACATTATTTCATGTGAATATGAGTCTTGTAAAGAGCTTGTAAATGGAAATTAAGTTGAAATTAAAGGTTGTGTTTAGGAGTTCATTGTTGTAAATTTTAAAGGCTAGCTCTTGGATGGGAAATAAATGTTGAATAAGTTCATTATGGACAATCCTTGTTTACTTGAATATTGAAATAAATTTCATCTAAGAATGGTTGTTTCCCTTCCCAACTAGATGTATAAAGAAGATTAGATATGATTGATTTATTAACAAATTTTTCTCCTTGTTGCAATAAGAATCATCTTAAGTAACTGTTTAAATCAAACTAATTTACCCCTAAGGTAGCTATTTTTTTTAAATTGAAGTGATAAATTAGTTAAATTTGAAAAATAGCTCAATTCCCACTCTTCCACTAGGTAATTATATAAACATAATTTGTACATATGAATTTTATAATTTGTAAAATCTATTCCTCCACACTAGTTGCTTTTCCTACTCTAATTTGAAAAACTTAGTTGATAAGAAAATATACATTACTAATATATATATAATAAATATATATTAATAATATAGCTTTGATTATTTTCAATTTTTACAACATCGTTATATAAATATTATTAATAAACATATATACTCTCACTATTTATGTAATACATTATAATAATAAGTAATTATCATTATATAAAGGCAAATACATATATAATATATAATATAGTATATATATATTACAATAACATTTATATATATATAGCAATACATATAAGTATTAGTGATAATCAACTAAGAGTAATAATATTAACATTTAATTATATTAAAATATTAAATAAACAAACATAAATATGGGGATCCATTTGAGTTAATAACTTTAATTAATAAAAAAAAAGAAGTATGTTGTTTTTAAGCCGTTAGAACGGCTAAAGTATGGTTTGAGCTTTATTTAATTAAATAAGAGGATGGAGGGGGAATTTAGGTGCCTTGTCCCCATATAAAAAACTCATCTTATCTTTGAAAAGAATGGGGTTTTAAGGTGGGGTTTTTATGAAACCTTTTTGGGAGGTCCATTTCAATAGGTTTCAACCCCAGTTTAACTTTATAAACATCGGGGTGGTCGGCGCCCCTTCCTTTAAATCACTAAACTCCTTAAGCATTAATAATGTAGTCTCATATAAATTTAGCGGCCATTGTAATTTTTGCGGCCTTAATATACCTTGGTCAGTATGTGCTTTTATCTTGGCTTCAGCGTGGATACGATACTTTTACCTCTCCCCATATATATATATATTTTTTATTTTTGAATTTGTAAATAAATAAAATATATAGCTAATATTATATATTTATAAATTAAAAATGAAATAAAGATAAATATATGTAATATGCAATTTATAAATATGTAGGGTTTTGGTAGTACCCAAATGGGTATACTCATTTTATAGGTATTACACCTTTAATCTTGCAAGTAAAATACTTCTAATGAATAAATAAGTAGGAAGAGAAAATAATACCCACAAAGGGAAAATGAATGGATCCATGTTTTAAGCACGATATTTCATCAAGGAGAGCTTCCATGTCTCCAATGGCCTCCATGGTTTTATCTTCTCCTCCCTTCTCCCTTAACCTGCAAGTGAAAACAAGAAAAATGAGAGAATAGGTTTAAGAAAAGAATATATGAGAACCCATAAGGATTTCTAGGGTTGCTTTTGCCAAACCTAAATCTAAGGGTTAGGAAAGATTAGATCTAAGGGTGTAGGATGAACCCTACATCACTTAAGTGATGGGGTATTTTAAGTGGGAATGTAATAAATAAAAGATGTGTGTGTAATGTCAAATGGGGCCTAAGGGGTTAGACCATGTTGGGTACCCTTGACACCTTAGGTATTAAACCATGTTAATTAGATTTATTTTTAAAGTAGGAGATTATTAATTTTACCTAATAAAATGTTGAATTTAATTTGGGGACATTCAATAAATAGAATTCATAAGACCTTGGGGCTAAATAGAAAAAGAGTAAAATGGATTAATATTTGAATTAAGCAGCGAAACTTAATAGGGGAAATTAAATCAAAATATTTTAATAGGGTTGGGTCAATGGTAACTAATTATTATTTTAGTCCCGACTGCCAATTAATAGTTTAAAATTTTGTAATCAGGATTTAATTAAAATCCGAGCTAAGGCCTTGGAACCTTTCAAAAAAAAATTATTCCATAATTTTTCCTGTTTTGCTATCAGGTTTCTCGTGGGTTTGAGTTGAGAAAAATGTGGGTGTTACACTTGGTATTAGAGCCGTGGGTTCAACGCTTAGACCCTGGGCTGACATTGAATCCCAAAAACTAGTTAGCAGAATTTGAACCTCCATGATTAAAATAATAATAAAATAATAAATTTGTTTGAATTTGTTGTACTCACCTAGTGGCGTTTTGTCAAACCCAGGTAACTGAAAATGTTGAATTAGATTGATATTCTTGTGAACTTCTGGTGTATCAGGAACTTTGTTTCCTTGCTAAGATGTTGTTTGATGAGCCTTAACTCTTTTTTTTAGTCATATGATGTGATAACCAAATTGAGACTCTTCCTTGTTGGAATGATAAATTGTATGGTGTGATTCTTGTGGTTTGGACATTAGTGGTTGTGTTCTGGGGTCTAACAGAGTAAATTTGTAGTTGTTTAGTCATCTAAATCTCCCCTTTTTCTTTCAGAGGTTAGACGAGTTAGTTTTGCTTGCCACTTTGGTGACTTAATCCCCATATGAGTAAGTGGATATTAGGTCTTGGTGTCACTTTTGATCCAGCTTTGCGTATGCATTTTTAGAACGGAGCTCGAGGTATAGTACCCCTATTGGCGGCCATGAAGGGCTGCGAAGTGATTGTGATGTTGACTTTCTGTATTTTATATATTCGTAAATTGGTGTTATTTTATCAAGGACCAACATCTTATTTTATGATTGGATTGAGAAGCTCTGAGGCTCTTTTAGTTATTTATATTTTTGTGGGAATTTTCAGACATTGCAATGTGCCACTTTCCTAGATTGCCAATATTCCTTGGATTTTACTTTGATTGGTGACTCGAAGCTCATTTATCTCTTGTCTACTTAGCTAAATGTTACGTGATTATTTCTTGCATGTTAATGAGCTGGTTCTACGTTGTTTGTATTGTGACATTTCATCATATGGGGGTACACCTCTAGGTGCCTTGGATGTTTTCTTAGGTGCTTTAAGTTATGCCTTGGTTTTGGAAAGACTGAACCTTGAGTGTGTCTAGGATCTTGGAGTGACTCTTTCGTTACTCAGACCTTGTAGTTCGTTGTGTAGTGCGGTCTAGTTGGCAGTTTGATAGCGGTGGTGGTGATTCTCTTACAACTGGTAAGAGATTTTATCCTCGTCAAAGTAGATGTGTTTGGTTATGGGCTTATGGATTGTGTTAGGATTAGATTGAATTTTGGTTGACTGTAGATGTTAGTGGAAAAGTGTTTATTTGGTAGTGACATTTCATCAATGGCATGCTAATTTATATCATGGTTTCCTTGTTTCATCATAGAAATTATTGACTTGTGGACTGTATGCATCTTGGTAAAGATGGTTAGATTTAAGCTCATTCGGGAAATGTGTTTAATTAAGTGTGACTTGTTTTGCTCTCAATGACCTATAAATAAGTCTACCATTGTCTTAACTTTTTAGATTGTTATGAATAACAATTTATGACCTATTAATATTTGGGTTACGTGGAGACACTTATGGATGCTTTTGGGTCTTTTGGACCTTGCTCTTAGAGATGTAGTTTGGTAGATCTTAATATTTTAATCTCAATGGTGCTTATGTTGTGCTTCTTCTTTTAAAACTACAAATCTTGGTCGTAAAGCCCATGTTGAATAGATTAGTTGGTTGTCCACTTGCATTTGATGTCTTCTAATGGGAATGTGGTGTCCTTGGAGTAAAATTTTCCTTGTCATTTTGTTGTTTGTTGGTGGTATCTTGTGGAAATATGAGTGTTGATTTGAAAATTTTTCCTTGTCTTATTATGTGAGTAAAATGTTTGAGCCTAAACAACAAACATTGTTAAACCTCTAAATTCGTAAAAGTAAATATGCCTCTTTAATGGGTTTTTCCTTGTAACTTCTTTTGAGACTTGTGGAGACCCACTAGGAATGTTTAATGATGCTTGTAATTATTTGGTAAACCCTTGAAATATTGGTGTGATACATGTTGGTTGATAGATTCCTAGTTCTTACAGGATTAATGATGTGTTTGTTATGTTGAATGTCTCTTGTTCCTTTAGAATTACAAATGTGATATGTTGAGTTACCTCTTATTCCCATAAAATTAATAATGTGATATGTTTGACTCTTCCTTCTCATTAAAATATATTTGGTAAAATTATTGATTGAGCCTAATAAAACTCTAATTGAGGAGATTTGACCTTGAAACTTAACAAATAAACTAGAACATAGAAAAAGGAAAATGGTCCTTGGTATAACCTTGGTAGATTAATAGAAGAAATAAAACTATGTAGAAGAATAGAAAGGAAACTTTGTCCATCTACCTTCCCTAGGAGTAAAATAAATATTTCCACCACCTATACAGAATGGCAAAGTATCATGCCAACCCTAGTGGTGCTCCTTATAACACAAAACTTGTGATGTCATAATAGGAGGAAGTTTTAATTAAGAAAACTCGTAAGGAATGTGCTTAGCAAGCGAAACTACAAATTTTGACTTAATAAGTTGATTTATAAAATGAGTAAGATTTATGTATTGAGTACAATGTATAGTTGAACCTTTAGTTCTTCCACCTACCCGGAATTGTGAAACACCTTGTTGATAGTGATGTGTTCTAATTGCGTAGTACTCCCTTGTTCATAGGTATGTGCTTTTCCCTTGTAGGATTTTGGGTCATCATACCCTTGTTTCCTCGTAGCTCGACGAGTGTGAGTTGTGGCCTTTTAGGATTGGGTCTTATCTCTTGTTTTTAAGAAAAGAAGCCTCCTTGTGTGCTGATTTAGTCCTTGGTGACCTAGGTTATTGTAATTTTAAGGCAACATATGTTAAGGATATGACATAACTTTGGGAAGTCCTCTTTTCTTCTTATTTTTCTTGTGACACCTTGTTGTTGTTGCCCCCTTTTTTCCATTGGGAAGGAAAGTGCAAGTTGTTTCCGTAACTGTTACTCACTTTTGGTACGATGCACCTTTGGATTGTAGTTGGACCCCTCTTGTTACTTGTTCTTCTCCCTAGCTACCTTGAGTGCTCTTTGGTGTTACGATTTATGCATGTGCTCTCTTTATGGTTATTTTGAGCTTGAGCAGGATGTAAGATAAATGAATCCCATTGTGTTATAGTGAATGGTGCTTCTTGTATTGATATGTTAGTTGCTAGTGGAGATATTTTCTAAATGTTTGAAGTCTCTAAATTTGGTTAGTGTTGTGTGTTCAATTTTTTTTAAGTGTAAAACCAGACTATAGGAAACCTTGTGGTCATGATTTTGCTTAGTATTACCATGAAAATTTGATTGTACCCTCTCGAGTTATAGAAGTGCTTCCCATGAATAGTTTTCTTGATTGTAAATGTTTTGGCTAATTTAAGTGTCCTTCCTTGTTGTTAAACCTCATCTTGTGTGATCTCAAAATTGTGAGACCTTTGAGTAGACATGTTTCTCGTACAAATTTTGGTCATGGTTGATTTTTCTAGCCTTGTCTAAATAACAAACTTTGAAGCGTAACTCAACCTTAGTGGAAACCTTAACTTTTGTTATTGCAGTATGTTGTATCCATGGGAAAACTATGTGGTCATATCGAGTTCACGAAATTCTCCCTGTTATTCCTTTACTTGGTGGTTATTCTTGAGACTCCTTTGACCTTTTCATGTTTTGATGCTATGTGTTGTAGCTTGGTTGATCACGTAGAGTTACTCTTTAGAATTAAATGTTTGCAACCTTACTTGAAGAAAGTTTAGAAATCATCCCTTACAATCTCCCTTCTTCTTGTTGAATTGCATTGGACCAAACTTGGGTTCTGTAGACCCACACTTGTTTGAAGCAAAACAATTCCACAAAGGGTGTGATCCTTTTTCTTTTGCATTGTTCCCTACCTCTTTCTCTGTGACTTCCAGGAGGAAGTCAAATCTAAGGGGAGGGGGATGTAATGCCCACTCCTCTTCTACACTGTTTGAACCGTGTTATCAATTTCAAATTGATTATAATCTCAAACCTTTCTGTTGTATTCTAGTTAGCATACAAATAAAAGGTGTGTACATCAGAGTTTCTATTGTGTTTTGGTTATTATTATTACTTTGACCCTATGTTGTACTATGGACCCTGAGGGGAATTTAAGGATAAGACAATTAGCTAGAATAGTTGCCTTGTTATAAATTGATTGTGATATCATTACTCTTCGATATTGTTTTGTTATATTTAATCTAACACTGTGACTGAACACATAGACATCATTGCACATTGTACATGTAAATAGTAATGGACAAATGATAGTAACACATTGTGATATGGAAATTGAAGGATAGACATCTCTAATCGAACTGATTAACTTTTGATAGACTTTCAGTATGGAAGAAAATGATGTGTTGTCAGTTTAGATATATGTTGATATTTCAAATTATTTTCGTATTGATTTTTATTATGATGTTCAAAGTTATTTTGTGATTTCTTTGATGTTGGAGAATTGGAAAAATTGTGAACAAGTGAAAGTATTGCTTAAATTAGATGATTTAGTTGGTTTATGATCTTAATTACAAACTGATGTATTAGCGGAATCAAAATGTTGGAAATTGAGAGTAATTGTTGAATCACTTGGTCTTAGTAATAGTAGTTATGACATTTGATGTTGAAATTGATATGTAGATATAAGAATTTTTATTAGTTCGATATCACTAATATGGCCACGAGGCCAGAAAGGTATTGTGTGATTTTTGCAGGTAATTATTTCACAACAATAAACTACGGGGGGTAGGAGACCAACAACGAAGGAATGTGGGGTATTGGCAACTGGTCACCATGGCAACTTGTGTTATGTTGTGTGTGTGTCTTGTTTGTTGTTAGGGGGTCCCCATGGGGGGATTACCTCCAATTGTGACCAAGGGGTTTTGTGTGTTGTTCTTTTATTTTATTTCCTTTATTTAATTTTAGTATGTGATTTTATAGTGATGTATTTCCCTTTTATTAATTATTTAATTTGTGTCTAGATTAGTAAATTAATCATGTTACTAAACTAATCATGGATGGGACAAAAGAAATTCATTTATTAGATTAGATGGCTCTTTGGTTTATGTGTTGTTAGTTGAGTGTTGTGATCTTGAGTGTTATACACTCTACCTCTCCTTGGAAGTTCGGATTTGGCCTTAAGGGCCAATTTTGGAGGCTTGTGGGACAAGTTAAACTTGTCCCACACCTCTTAATTTATTATACCAACCCTACCTATGGGTTGGGGGGTCAAAAATAGACCCCATTAAGTGTTTTGTAAGGTAAAAGGTGAGATTTGATTTGCACTTTCTTTCATGTGTCTTAAATTTTTTCCTTTGGGGTGTGGGTTGAAGTGGTGTGTGTAAGAGGGTTGTCATACCTCTCAACCACCCATTTATTATGCCTTGGGGTTGAGGTTTGACTTGTGATGTGGAGTTGAGGATGAGTGATGTGGCATCCTACATGGAGCCACCTCACCCTCCTCTTCCCTTTTCCTTTATATGCATGTTTAATTGTTGTTTTAGGGGTTACTTGCTCATTTTTTTTGGGAATGCTTGTAATTTTGGAGAGCTTGCTTGAGAATGGTGTTTGGAGTTGGATGGATGGTGCTTGGTTAGGATTTTGGAAGGCTTGGATCTTTTTTGTGTATTGATACTCTTCATTTGTGAGGTAGATCTTCACCCTTGTTCTTACCTTGCTTATTTTGGTTGTGCTGATATGTGTAGTTGATGTTTGCTATATTGGTTATGATTATTATGGGAAATAGATTTGATCCTTAGGTTGTGGGAGAAATGGAAATGGGGGTAAAACTTGAGGGAGGCATAAGAGAAATGTTATTGGGCATTTTAGGAGGGAGTTGGGTTGCGATGTTCACCTTGTTGATAAATATGTTTTGTATTTATCTTGTTATTTTTTTGAGGGAGGCATAAGAGTGGGTTGATTTCTTGAGGGAGGCATAAGAGTGGTGTATCTTCTTGGAGGGAGGCATAAGAATGTTGTGTGTATTGTGATGGAGTTTTTGGAGGCTCATAGGTGGACACCCAAGCCCTTGGGAGGCATAAGAAGAACCCCCATGTTCCTTTCTCCTCCATGGATTTAGTATGAAGCCTTTGTGTTTTGATATTTGTTGTTTTGTTGTAAAATTGGTATTGTGTTATTTCATTGATTGTCTTGATTGAATGTGTATGTGGAAGCCATTTTTGAGTTTCCATGGTTGTCTAAATAGCCCTCATTGCTTCCTTGTTGGGGCTTGGGGGCCAATGAGGAAGAAGGCTTCTCTCCCTCATTGGATATTTTGGTTGGGTGGAGAGTGTTGCCTACTCCCCCATTTTGTTGTGTGCTTGGCTTGATGAAGATGGTGAGCTCAATGGAGAAGAAGTGCTCTTGTTGGAGAAAGGCTATGTGAAGTTGCATCTTGTATTATGATCCTCCTCAACTTGTAAATTGTATCAATAGTTTACATTGGATGTAATCTCATTCATTCTTGGAAATGGATTATTATAATCTACATTACTTCATGTGAATATGAGTCTTGTAAGGATTTTGTAAATGAAAATTATAACACTTTCAAATCTAAATTTGTGTTTAGGAGTTGCATAGCAAATCCATTGGATAAGATAGTGTTTCTTGGATGGGAAATAAATGTTGAATAATTGTTTTATTGACAATCCTTTTTGCACTGAGAATATTGAAATAAATTTCATTAAGTAATGGTTTACTTTCCCTTCCCAACTAGATGCATAAAGAAGATTAGATATGATTGATTTATTAATGAAAATTTCCTTCTTTTGCAATAAGAATTTATCTTAAGTAAATGATTAAATTACAATTAATTATACCCCTAAATATTTATTTAAATAAATTTGAAGGTGATAAATTTAGTTTTAAATTTGACAAAAGCTACACAATTCAAGTGCACTCTTCCATAGATACCATGGTAGTATGTATAATTTGTACACATAAAAATTTAATAATTGTAAAATTTATTCCCCACACTATTTGCAATATTCCTACTATTAATTTGAAAACTTGGTAATTGATAAACAAAAATTACATAAGTAATATCCTAATATTGATATATCATATATATATATATTAATAATATATACATATCATAATGATATTATATTGTTAATTAAAGCTTGATAATATTTCAAAAGTTTACAATATTTATATAAATATTATTAATAAACTTATATATATATATATTATATTGAATATATATTCATAGTATATAATACTAACACACATGAAATGCATTTTTTTAAAGGGAGTATGGTGGTTACTTTATATATATAGTATATATACATATTAATTATTAGTAAATACTATTAACAACTAAGAGTAATAATATAAATTAAACTGGGTTTTAATTTTTTTTAATAAATTTCAAAAACAAAAGAAAATGTTATGATGGGATTATTTTTGCCTATGTTGAGGCCTGCGCATGTGTGGAATCAAATAAAAAAAGAAAAAGTTTGGGGGCGAGGGGCGCCGACCCCACCCCCAACCCATATTATATTATATGGGGTGGGGGTGGGGTCGGCACCCCTTCCCCCCCAAACACTAAACTCCTTCCATAAATTAAAAATGTATACTCAGCCCCTCCCACTAAAGTATAATACGGCCATTGTAAAACATTGCACCCTTATTTCCTTATATTTGGCCTATGCGCCGAAATTCCTTCGGCTACATAAATATTATATATGTCAATAATATATATATATATGGTATTGAGGTTTTTATTTAAGGTAAAACAAAATAAAAAGGATATATAAAATATATATCATATATATATATATACCATGTATATATTAGGGTATATTAAAAATGAAATAAAAACAAAAAACCAATGGATGTATGTTTATCTTATCAAATTTGTAGGGTTTCAGGTATTACCCAAATGGGTATACTCACAAAGTATACACCTTGAATCTACAAGTTAAATACTTCTAATGAATAAATACATAAGAGAAAACAATACCCACAAAGGGAAAATGAATGGATCCATGTTTTAAGCATGAAGTTTCATCAAGGAGAGCTTCCATGTCTCTAATGGCCTCCATGGTTTTATCTTCTCCTCCCTTCTCCCTTAACCTGCAAGTGAAAACAAGAAAAATGAGGGAATAGGTCTAAGAAAATAATATATGAGAACCCATAAGGATTTCTAGGGTTGCTTTTGGCAACCTAAATCTAAGGGTTGGGAAAGATTAGATCCAAGGGTGTAGGATGAACCCTACATCACTTAAGTGATGGGGTATTTAGGTGGGAATGAAATAAATAAAATGTGTGTGTGTGTATTTAATGTTAAATGGGGCCTAAGGGGTTAGACCATGTTGTGTACCCTTGAAACTTTAGGTATTAAAATATGTTAATTGGATTCTATTTTTAAAGTAGGAGATTATTATTAGTCTTAGTCTAATAAAATGATGAATTAATTTTTGGGTACCATTCAATAAATAGAATTAATAAGACCGTTGGGGCTAAATAGCAAAGAGTAAAATGGATTAATATTTGAAGTAAAATATTTAGTGGAACTTAATATGGGAAATTAAATGGTAAATATTTTTAATATTGAGGTTGGGTCAATAGTAATTAATCGACTATTTTAGTCCCGACACACCGTTAATTGTTTTAAAATTTTATATCAGAATTTAATTAAAAAACATGAGCTAAGGCCTTGGAACCTTTCAAAAAAAATAATTCCATAATTTTTTCACAGTTTATCTATCAGGTTTCTCATTGTGGGTTTGAGTTGGAAAAATGTGGGTATTACACTTGGTATCAGAGCCATGAGTTCAACACTTGGACCCTTGGCCAACATTGAAACCCCGTAAACCAGTTAACAAAATTTGAACTGCCATAATTAAAATAATAATAAAAAAAATAAATAAATAAATTTGTTCTTATTGTTGTACTCACCTAGTGGCATTTTGTCGATCCCGGGTAACTGAAAAATGTTAAATTAAATTGTTATTGTCGCGAACTTCTGGTGTATCATGAACTCATGGTTCCTTGCTAAGATGTTGATTGATGAGTCTTAGCTCTTTGTTTTTAGTCGTGTGATGTGACGAATCCAACTGAGACTCTTCCTTGTTGGAATGATAAATTGTATGGTGTGATTCTTGTGGTTTGGCATTAGTGGTTGTGTTCTTGGTCTAATAGAGTAAATACGAAGTTGTTTAGTCATCTAAAGCTCCCCTTTTTCCTTAAGTGATTAGACGAGTTAGTTTTGGTTGCCTCTTTGGTGACTTAATCCCCATATGAGTAAGTGGATATTAGGTCTTGGTGTTGCATTTTGATCCAGCTTTGCGTGTGCATTCTTAGAACATAAGCTCGAGGTATAGTACCCTTATTAGCAGGCCATGAAGGGCTGCGAAGTGACTATGATGTGGATTTCTGTATTTTCATATTCATAAACTTGTGTTATTTTATCAAGGACCAACATCTTATTTTATGATTGGATTGAGAAGCTCTGAGGCTCTTTTAGTTATTTATTATATTTACAAGAATTTATAATAGACATTGCAATGCGGCTACTTAGCCACTTTCCTTGATTACCAATATTTCTTGGATTTTACTTTGATTGGTGACTCAAAGCTCGTTTATCTGTTGGCTACTTAGCTAAATGTTACGTGATTCTTTCTTGCATGTTGTTGAGTTGGTTCTACATTGTTTGTATTGTGACATTTCGTCGTATGGGGGTATACCCTAAGTGCCTGGAATGTCTTCCTAGGTGCTTTAAGCTATGCCTTGGTTTTGGAAATATGAAACCTTAAGTGTGTCTAAGATCTTGGAGAGTTCATTGTGTAGTTTCTAGTTGGAAAACTGTATTAGTGGTGGTGGTGATGCTCTCGACCTAGTAAGAGATTTTATCCTCGTCCAAGTAAATGTGTTTGGTTATGGGCTTATGGATTGTGTTAGGATCGGATTGAATTTTGGTTAATTAGATAGTGGGAAAAGTGTTTGTTTGGTGTGACATTTCATCGATGTCATGCTAATTTTTATCATGGTTTCCTTGTTTCATCATAGAAAGTATTGTCTTGTGGATAGTATGCATCTTGGTAATAGATGGTTAGATTTAAGCTTTCGGGCAATGTGTTTAATTAAGTGTGCTTGTTTTGACTCTCGATTGTTGACTATATAAGTCTACCCTTGCCTTAACTTGCTTTTTTGGTATGAATGACATTTTATGACCTATTAATCTTTGGCATACGTAAGATACTCATGGATCATTTGGGTCTTCCTTGACCTTGCTTCTTAGAGATGCTAGTATGCTAGATCTTAATATTTTAATCGTGGTGGTGCTTATATTGTGCTTCTTCTTTTAAAACTACAACCCTTGGTCATAGAATTTAAGGTAGATTTGGGCATGTGTTGTAATTAAGTGTGCTTACTTTTCCTCTTGATCTGACCTATGGGATAAGTCTACCCCTTGTTCTTAACCTTTTAGATTGTTATGAATAACACTCTTGATCTATTGATCTTAGTTGGTGGTATCTGGGAATTATGAGTGCTTTGGGTTACTGAGTAGACTCTGTGGGTCTTTTGGACCTTGTTATTAGAGATGTTAGTTTGGTAGATCTTAATATTTGTAATCTCGGTGGTGCTTATATTATGTTATTCTTCTTTTAAAACTACAACTCTTTGTTGTAAGGTCCATCTTTGGATAGATTAGTTGGTTGTCCTCTTGCATTTGATTCCTTCTAATGGGAATGTGGTGGCCTTGGAGTAAAAATTTCCTTGTCATCTTGTTTCTTTGTTTGGTGTTATCTTGTGTGAAACATGAGTGTTGATTTTAAATATTCCCTTGTCTTATTATGTTTATTTGAGCCTAAACAACAAACATTGTTAAACCTCTTAAATTCATAAAAGTAAATATGCCTCTTTAATGAGTTTTTCCTTCGTAACTTATTTTGATACTTATGGAGACCCATTACGGTGTTTAATGATGCTTGTAATTCTTTGGTAAACCCTTGAAATTTTGGTGTGACTACATGTTGGTTGATTGATTCCTAGTTCTTACAAAATTAATGATGTGTTTGTTTATGTTGAATGTCTCTTGTTCCTTTAGAATTAAAAATGTGATGTGTTGATTTATCTCTTATCTCCCATAAAATTAATAATGTGATATGTTTGACTCTTCTTTCTCATGAAAATTTATTTGATAAGATGACTAATTGATCACCAATAAAATCCTAATTGAGGGGATTGGACTTTGAAACTTAATAAATAAACTGGAACATCAAAAAAAGGAAAATGGTTCCTTGTTATAATCTTGGTAGATTAATAGAAGAAATAAAACTATGTAGAAGAATAGAAAGGAAACTTTGTCCATATACCTTCCCTAGGAGTAAAATAAATATTTCCACCGCCTATACAGAATGGCAAGATATCATGCCAACCCTAGTGGTGCTCCTTATAACACAAACATGTGATGCCATAATAGGAGGAAATTTTAATTAGGAAAATTTGTAAGGAATGTACTTAGCAAGCAAAACTATAACTTATGAATTAATAAGTTGGCTTATAAAATAAGTAAGATTTATGTGTATTAAGTGTGATGTATAATTGAACCCTTAGTTTTACCGACTACCTGAAATTTTTGAAATACCTCGCTGATAGTGATGTGTTATAATTGTGTAGTACTCCCTTGTTCATAGGTGTATGTGCTTTTTCCCTTACAGGAGTTTGGGTTGTCATACCCTTATTGCCTCATAGCTCGATGAGTGTGATGTTTTGGCCTTTTGGGATTGGGTTTTATCTCTTATTTTTAAGAAAAGTAAGCCTCCATGTGTGCTGACATAGTCCTTGGTAACCTAGATTAATCGTAATTTTAAGGAAACATATGTTAAGGATGTGAAACAATTTTGGGAGGTCCTCTTTTCTCCTCAAATTTCTTATGACAACTTGCTACTGATGTTTTCCCCTTTTGTCATTAGGAAAGGAAAGTGCAAGTCTGTTTTTTGTAAGTTGTTACTCGCTTTTAGTACAATACACCTTTGGATTTAGTTGGATCCCCCTTGTTACTTGTTCTTCTCCCTAGCAACCTTGAGTGCTCTTTGGTGTTACGATTTATGCATGTGCTCTCTTTATGGTTATTCCAAACTTGATTAGGAAGTAAGATGAATGAATCCCATTATCTTATAGTGAATGGTGCTCCTTGTATTGATATGTTAGTTACTAGTGGAGATATTATCTAAACGTTTGAAGTCTCTAAATTTGGTTAGTGTTGTGTTTTTTATTTGCCTAAGGCCTTGGAACCTTTCAAAAAAAATTATTCCAATTTTTTTCTCAGTTTGCTATCAGGTTTAGCAGAGGTTTGAGTGGGAAATGTGGGCGTTACACTTGGTATCAGAGCTGAGGGTTCAACACATGGACCCTGGGCCAACATTGAAAACCCGTTATCTAGTTAACAGAAAAATGAGAGAATAGGTCTAAGAGCTTCCATGTCTCAAGGAGAGCTTCCATGTCTCCAATGGCCTGAATGGTTTTATCTTCTCCTCCCTTCTCCCTTAACTTGCACGTGAAAACAAGAAAAATGAGAGAATAGGTCTAAGAAAATATTATATGAGAACCCATAAGGATTTCTAGAGTTGCTTTTGCCAAAACTAAATCTAAGGGTTGGGAAAGATTAGATCTAAGGGTGTACGATGAATCCTACATCACTTAAGTGATGAGGTATTTTTAAGTGGGAATGTAATAAATAAAATATGTGTGTGTAATGTCAAATGGGGCCTAAGGGGTTAGACCATGTGGGGTACCCTTGACACCTTAGGTATTAAACCATGTTAATTGGATTTATTTTTAAAGTAGGAGATTATTAAGTTTTCTACCTAATAAAATGATGAACTAATTTTTGGGACCATTCAATAAATAGAATTAATAAGACCCCTGGGGCTAAATAGCAAAGAGTAAAATGGATTAATATTTGAAGTATGCAGTGGAACTTAATAAGGGAAATCAAATCAAAATATTTTTTAATAGGGTTGGGTCAATAGTAACTAATTCCTAATTTAGTCTCGACAACCTTGAAATTGTTTTAAAAATTTATATGAGAATTTAATTAAAAAACAATTGGCTAAGGCCTTGGAACCTTTCAAAAAATAATTATTCCATATTTTTTTCTCAGTTTGCTATCGTTTTTAGCGGGGGTTTTAGTGGGAAAAATGTGCATGTTACACTTGGTATCAGAGCTAGGGGTTTAACACTTGGACACTGGTCTAAATTTGAAAACCTGTAAACCAGTTAACAAAATTTGAACTGCCATAATTAAAATAATAATAATAAAAAATAAATAAATAAATTTGTTCTTATTATTATACTCCTTTAGTGGCATTTCGTCGAACCCGGGTAGCTAAAAATGTTAAATTAAATTGTTGTTCTTGCGAACTTATGGTGTACCAAGAACTCATTTTTCCTTGCTAAGATGTTGGTTGATGAGCCTTAGCTCTTTATTTTTAGTCGTGTGATGTGACGACCAACTTAAGACTCTTTCTTGTTGGAATGATAAATTGTATGGTGTGATTCTTGTGGTTTGGCATTAGTGGTTGTGTTTTGCGGTCAAACAGAGTAAAGTAGAAGTTGTTTGGTCGTCTAAATCTCCCCTTTTTCCTTAAGTGATTAGACGAGTTAGTTTTAGTTGCCTCTTTGGTGACTTAATCCCCATATGAGTAAGTGGCTATTAGGTCTTGGTGTCGCATTTTGATCCAGCTTTACGTATGCATTCTTAAAACCGAGGTCAAGGTATAGTACCCTTATTAGCGGCCATGAAGGGATGAGAAGCGACTATGATGTGGATTTCTGTGTTTTATATTCATAAACTTGTGTTATTTTATCAAGGACCAAAATCTTATTTTACGATTGGATTGAGAACCTCTGAGGCTCTTTTAGTATTCATATTTTTGTGAAAATTTTCAGACATTGCAATGTGGCTACTTAGCCACTTTACTTGATTACCGATATTTCTCATATTTTACTTTGATTGGTGACTCAAAGCTCGTTTATTTGTTGGCTACTAAGTTGAATGTTATGTGATTCCTTCTTGTATGTTGTTGAGTTTATTCTACATTGTTGGCATTGTGACATTTTTTCATATGGGGGGTACACCTTATGTGCTTGGTATGTCTTCCTAGGTGCTTTAAGTTATGCCTTGGTTTTGGAAAGACAGAACCTCGAGTGTGTCTAGTATCTTGGAGAGTTCATTATGTAGTATGGTCTTGTTGAAAACTGTATAATGGTGGTGGTGATGTTCTCGGTAAGAGATTTTATCCTCATCAAACTACATGTGTTTGGTTATGGGCTTAGGGATTGTGTTAGGATCGGATTGAATTTTGGTTGATTGTAGATTTTAGTGGAAAAGTGTTTGTTTGATAGTGACATTTCATTGATGTCATGCTAATTTTTATCATGGTTTCCTTGTTTCATCATATAAAGTATTGTCTTGTGGACTATATGCATCTTGGTAATGATGGTTAGATTTAAGCTCATTCGGGAAATGTATTTAATTAAGTGTGATTGTTTTTCTCTTGATGGCCTATAAATAAGTCTACCCTTGTCTTAACTTTTTTGATTGTTATGAATAACATTTTATGACCTATTATTCTTTGGGTTACGTAGAGATACTCATGGATACTTTTGGGTCTTTTAGACCTTGCTCTTAGAGATGCTAGTTTGCTAGATCTTAATATTTAATCTCAGTGGTGTTTATATTGTGCTTATTCTTTTAAAACTACAACCCTTGGTCATAAATTCCATGTTTGGGTAGATTACTTGGTTTTCCTATTGCATTTGATACCTTCTAATGGGAATGTAGTGTCATTGGAGTAAAATTTTCATTTTCATTTTGTTGCTCTTTTGGTGATATCTTGTGGAGATATGAGTGTTGATTTGAAAGATTTCCTTGTATTATTATTTGGGTAAAATGTTTGAGCCAAAACAACAAACATTGTTAAACCTCTAAAATTTGTAAAATTAAATATGCCTCTTTAATTTTTTTTCCTTATAACTTCTTTTGAGACTTATGGAGACCCACCAGGAATGTTTAATGATGCTTGTAATTATTTGGTAACCCCTTGAAATATTGATGTGATACATGTTGGTTGATAGATTCTTAGTTCTTACAACATGAATGATTTGTTTTTTATGTTGAATGTCTCTTGTTGCTTTAGAATTAAAAATGTGATATATTGAGTTACCTCTTATTCCCATAAAAGTAATAATGTGATATGTTTGACTCTTATTTCTCATGAAAATATATTTTGTAAAATGATTGATTGATCCTAATAAAATCCTAATTGTGTGACTTGGACCTTGTGTTAGCATATGGATTTTCACGTATGCAAATGACATGCAACAGTGTGGGAAGGAAGTCCCTCCTCAATGAAGGTGAGGCTGCCTTTATTGAAAACCAAAACTATATTTACATCTATACATTCAAAATTGTATGTGGGGGGTGTTTTGGAACATCAATGGAAATAAAACTGAATGAGGGAAAGGAGTGAAATGGAATGAATGGAAAGAACATGCAAGAGTTACATAAAACAGAGCCTAATATTGCATGAGGAAGAAAGATGAATAACTAACACAAATAAAATGGAGTTTGAGTTAGCCAAATAAGAACGTGTAAAATGGAACACACATGAGCAAGTAGATAATCAGAGCTTGATCACTGTGAACTAGAACAACCGATTAATAACGTTGACAATAAGATCAAAGATAATATTTACATGCAAGATTCAAACACCTAACATCTAATGAACATAAGAACATCAAATGTTACAAGAGACAATGAATGAGAAACAAAGTTTGTATTTCATTAACTCCAAAATGTTTTTCACAAAAGAACACAAAGTTTCTTCCGGAAACAAAGATTGCACACAATAGTATTTATTCTCCTCTCTCAAAGTCACCCTTTAAAAATGAACCCCTCACTTCCTTTTATAACCCAAAAGTTGGTTACAAAGTAGTTAGGGTTTTACATGATCATTAAATAAGGCACTTAAGTGACCTTTGACTTTTCAACAACTTTATTAAAGACAACCCAAAAATAGAAATTACTTAAAATATACATAGTTTCTTGAAAACAAATAACAACACCTTTTAAAATATACAATAATAATCAGTGCCTTATCCATTGAAATGGGGTCCACCTATCTCAAGCATATGAGAAATGGACTCTCCCACTTTGTTAGATGCCAAGAAAATTAACTCCCTGAACCACCAATGAAATTAGGATTTGCCGCTTTTGCCAATTGAAAAGATCTAAACCTTCCCAAAGTTTCAAACATCTTTTCTTCTGGAGGTTCACTTGGTTGAAGAATAGCCTCACAAAATACCTCCAATTAAAGAATTCTACTTGGCATATCATTTAAATTAACAATTTTGGATTGAGCGTTCTCAAATAAGTTATTTAATTTGATGCACCGCTCCATCGAAACTGATGAGAAATTGTTGGCGGGAGTGTACATGTCCTTAAACAATTGTGAAAATTGCTCTTCCACCTACTCCGATGAACACCTTTGATTATGCTCATTTACGAGGTTGCAAGGAATCTCAGTCATGAATTCTTGAATCAAGGAGAATGAAGTGAAGGCTTCATTTCACATGCTTTCATAATGGATCATAGAATCCTCGAGAAGCATCTTTCTTGATTTGAGATGCAGACACCAACGAAAACGTGTCCCTCAATGTTCAATTTTGAGAATTCCTTCAATAGCTAAAAATGAATATTCCATACTTGTCATCTCCTGTAAATAGGGCAATATCTCATCCAAATTTGATATAGTAGAAACAAAATTTTATTTGAAAGTAAGAATTGGATCAAGATAGGCACTGACATCTTCATGAAGCTTAACCGCGGTCTTAATCGTCCCCTGGCCTAAAACGAGAATCTCTAAAAGCCAAGTTTTAGTGACATCACCCAATGTGTTTATTTATTTTGAAAAATTGAGAGTATCTTCATCTGGGGTAGCCACTGCATCAAGTACAAGGAAAGTGGATGATATGGGGTTTATCAATTGTTGAACATATTCCACCAATTGATTCTTTTTGGTCTTGAGCTAAGAGTTTTGAGACTTGTATTTCTCAAGTCTCTTTAGCACAATATCAATTGTATCTCGAGCCATCACCATGTCACTTTCTAATGTAGATCTTTCAAGTCCATGTTTGGAAGCTTCATAGTCGATAGGTGTCATAACATTGCGCTCTTTACCAACTTGTGGAAAGGCAAGATCTATAAATTTGTTTCCATCATTATCCGCCATTATTTGAGAAAGCACCTTTGGCTTCTTAGGAATGGCAACATTCGAAAGTTTGAAAAGGGCATCAAAATCAATGTCAATTAGCTTGACAACACTCTTCCTTTTCTTCACTTCGGAATCAACCCAATAAGAAGTATCATTCACTATTTCAAATTACAAAATCCTGGAGCTCGAAACAACATTCTCGTTGTCCTTGACATCATGAGATCCTACAAGAACCCTATCCACAACCTTGATTCGAGGAGAAATAACCTCAATATCCACCTCCTGGTAATTTGGGAGATTTTGGGAAATCTCTTCACTAACTGCATGCTCCGAGGAATTTGGTATTTGGATTACCTACACATGAGTGGATGCTTGTTCGAAGCAAGGCTGAGGATCGTTTGTCACTAGATTTTGAGAACTATTAATGATATAGGTAGAAGAATGTCTACTCAAGGTAGAATACTAGACACACGCTCTCTTCCTTCTTCGGGGTTAGGATATTTAGATCTTTCTCCTTGTGACACATTACTTGGCAAAGTGGATTTTGGCAACCACTCCTTTCTTGCTTGTTGTGTATGATTGGATGGTACAAAGGTCGATCAAGAAGAGACTTTGGTCATATGGAGGCCTCCTCATGTTGGAAATTTTTTTGATCCCAAAGCATGATCTGGAATTGATTGCAACTTGGCAAGCTCTTTGTCATACCAAGATATGCTTCTTTCAATAATTGGTTGATTCTTATTATCAAGAGAAAATTCATTTGTTTTAGTCCAGTCGATTCGAGGAAATGGGGTAAAAGAAACTACATCATATGAGGGATCAATGACATCCTCATCATCATTTATGAATGAATCGGGAGGGCTCTTGATGCAGAAGGCCTTGATCTGAGCAAGTTTTAGGGGAGAGTATTCTCGTCTTCTTACCTCATGTTCGTCCGAACAAGCAGCCCATAAATCTATCATGGTAGGATTATGTTGATACTTTGCTCCCATAATCTTTTGCATATATCCATTGATATCAAACTAGGATCTCTTCACATATGGATGGATGGTTATGAGAGTGAACTCTATTTCCATGAGTTTTGTACTGAAAATATTTGGACATTGGTATTCCTTGATTTGGATTGGGAAATGAATTCCTGAACGGTGTTTGTCACTAAGAAGGCAATGAACTTGGAATAATTGTCGTGCCAGCTCCATTAATGCCCATCTGTCACTGATGTACTTAGGAAGTTTGCACGGGGTACTAGTAAATCCACTCACACGAATGTAGGAAAAAGATGAAAATTGAATAAACCAGGTTCCCCATTGGGAAATGACACCCATGGCTTCTTTAGAAAACCTTTCCTCAGTATTTCTATTTAGGTTCCAAATCATGCAGAAGGTGATTGCATCATTGACTCTTCTAAAATGGTGAGAACTATTTTTGAAACTAAGTTGAGGGTCATAATGAAAAACACTATTTGATGGACCCATGACTCCTCTCATTTCAAGTCCCGAGAATAGCTTTCTTCTTACTACTGCATAAGTCAAATACAATGTCATGTAGAAGCATCCAGTCATCTTAACTTCTATTAATTGTTTGTGAAGGGTTTTACTGAAGATGGTGGCCCAATCTGCAAACTCTTTCTTGGCTAGGATGATACAGATAAATTGATACATCCATGGGTGGAAAATCCTAACAGAAGGTAGACCGAAAACATGACTTAGGAGAGTAATCATGTCCCGATTTCTTCCATGAACTCAATGCGGTACATTTCTTTGGGAAGCCTGTCAATTCGAGGTCTCTTGGTTACTAACCAATTGTTATTAACCATCTTGCTCCATCTCAGGGGGTTTTCATCCTAGAATTCTTGTGCTGACTGGTGAGTGATATCCGCATTCTCTGGAAAGTCAGGTATGCTGAGGAATTCCTCAATGTGCTCTGGTGTGATTAAGAGGAAAGGCTTGCGAATATCTTTAAAAATTCCTCGTCTCTCAGAATCATAATGCTCCGCGTAAGTGATAACCAATTCCAGACATTTCACTGAGATAGGAAATGCTACTGCTTGGGGTAGACCACTATGGTAAAGTCTATTTTAGAAAATGGTTTTGCCTTCAGTTTTCACCCACTCATAAAAGTGTTGCACATTGATGTGACCCAAATTTACATCAGTGATGTTGTCATATGCTGACTTAATGTACCTGGGAGGGATATTCCTTGAAATTCATACTTCAAGGCAGATTTATTTAATTTCTCCACTGGCTTCCTCGATCTCCCTGTAGATTTGTTATATTTTTGGCCAAAATGAATTTCATAGAAGAATGACTCAGGAACGTAAAACAACGCAAGCGGGGTCGTGTCTCAGTCTCCAAAAACTCCATCAATACAAGAAAAATATGTTCGTTTTAATATTATTTTTATTATTTTAAAATAATAATAATAACAATAATAACAATAACTTGATTAGGTTACAATTTTTGATTCCGGTGACGATTATTTATTTATTTTTAATTTAAAATAAACTAAAATCGCCCGATTTTAATATCTTGATTTTTTTATTAAATTTTCTGGAATCAAATTTTTCCTTGGTATGTGAAAATCACCCTATTCTAAAAATCCCACAATTTGATATTTACTTCTTTCGTGTGATCTTCTGGTCAATGCATGAATCCTCCTGAAGAACGCGTGATTTCTTGTGTTGGAAATAGAAAATAGTTAATCTTTATTTAGCTGGGAAAACATGTTCTTCTTTGCAAAGTTTATTATTTTCTTTTGGCTCTATGCAGTCCCAACGCTTGGGATCTTCAAACTGCTTGGTTTTGGCTGTGCATGGTGATCTCCCCTTTGAAACCTACATGGTGATTTTTCTTTTATTTTATTTTATTTGGTTGAGCCATTGGAACATTGTTCTTTCTGGCTGTGCATGATGTTTTGCTCATCTCATGCATGGGTATCTCTCTCTAACTTGCAGTTTTTCCCTTGTCTCCTACGTGAGAATCTCCTTAACCAATGTGTGGAGATTTCCTTCTTTCCTTTATATTGTATACAACTCTCTCTCTTTAAAAAATGGGTAGGTTTTTATCTCCCCACGTGGCTTGTTGACCTCTTTACCTGCCGTCTTCTTGCTTATGCAAACATGATACTTTTCTTTTTATTTTTGAATTGTATTTTAACTGACTCTCTTGCATGCATGGAAGCTTGTTTGATGGGTGCATGGTGTTGTCTCCTCCACGTGGCCTTGTACTTTCTCCTATAGCGTGTGGTCTTGGACTGTTCTTGGTAAAAGGCATTTGAACTGTGTTTTGACTGATTTAATCTCATTTTCCTTTGCATGCGTGGCTCCTGCTGGATTTTGGATGTGCGTGGGAGATTATTTGATGGGTGTGTGGAATTTTGGAAAGCTCCAACTTCTCGTTGGCATGTAGAAACCGTCCTCCTTGGCGCGGCTTCTTTTGGACTATTCTCTCTTTCAAACTATAAAGAAATCCTCCCTCCACAATGGTCTTCCTCCTGCTCCTGCGTGGTTTCTCCTTTGGATTTTTGGATTGTATTCTAAGGTTTGGATTTCTCTGTAATACAAAAACCTTCTTACGTGACGTTTGCAGTATTTTGGGATGCGACAAAATATTATGTCCTTCAGAAGAAATAAGAAGCAATTGGAAAGCTTCACATGAATCTTTCCAACGATTTTGATGGAGGAAGTTATGAGGATTAATCCAACTTCCTCTCTTCCCGGGTAGTGGAATTAATCACCAGAGGGGAAATGGGTAAAGCAACGGCCATTTGCCAATGGGAATGGCAAAGTGGGCTGGTAATCTCCATTCAATTTCCCCATGTGGGAAATTGGGAGATTTATTTCCCATTAGCCAATCCATGATTTAGAAAATGGTGGATAAAATCCCACATGCGGGAATTTAAAATAAGATTGCTAGAAAAGGGGAAATCCGGGTTCGGGAAGCCAAATTGGCATTCCTGACAGTTGGAAGTATAAGCTTACTTCCCCGATAATAAAATATTTTTTTACGAATGAATATTTCAATTAATATTTATTTAATTAAATACTCACAAGTTAAAAATAATAATTTAATGAAAGAAAAAACAATTAATTGATTAAATATTAATTAATTAATTTTAATGTATTTTAATGCAATTTGAAGCCTAGCGGGAGGAGTTCTCGCCCGAAAAGGACAAAACGAAGACCAAAACGATCACAAAAAGGGGACGGTCATCATGAGGGTGATAAACCTTGCAAAGTAACACTTTTGAAATTTTTCAAAATTTCCATTTTTTTATTTTTTTAAATAATTTTGTGAAGTCAAAATTGGCTGATAACAGCTGGCTCTAATTAGGGACAAGGAATTCATGGACACAGCAACGAACCTAGACCAATATATTCATGAACATGACCTCAAAATGATGGGGCAAAAAAATATAGCAACACAAGAGAAGAGACCAAAAAATAGGAAAAACAAACAAACCAAAATCCTAATTACCTACGTATATACGGGGAACAACGTGTTTTCAATTTTTATAATGCTTGAGATATTTCCCACTGTAGGGCAAAGGAAAATGAGTTCCATCAGGATATGCCAAGTAATAGGTACTATCTCCATAGAAATGTCTTATTTTGAATAGACCTAGCCATAGTGACTCAAACTTCCCATGTTTTCCTTTCGGTTCATGTCTTTTGTCCCAGAGAAGAACTAAGTCATTGATTTGAAATTGTCTCTCCCTAGTTTTTTTTTCAAACAATTTCTTTACCTTGGATTGGTGTTCTTTGATCCTTTTTTCCACTTGACTTCTTTTTTCATCGATCTTTGTTAGGAACATGATCCTTTTATCTAATGCATTGGTGAAGCATTCATCATCAACTGCCTAAGCTAATTTTAACATTGATAACTCCATTGTGACAGGAATTTGAGCATCGATTCCATACAAAATTTGAAATGGAGACATCCTGATTGCCTTTTTGGGAGTTATGTGATCAGCCCATGATGCATCGTATAACGTTTTGTCTGAAGTTCTTTGATTTTCTTCGACTAACTTACGCACAATAGTAATGAGGTTTTTGTCACTAGATTCAGCCTGACCATTTCCATGAGGGTAGTAATCTGATGAATGAGACAAGGATATCCCATATCCATAACAAAAACCTATCATCTCTATAGAAGAAAAAATTTAGGCATTGTCTGTCACAATCTTGTGTGGAATTCCATAATGAACCAATATATTTTCTTTGATGAAATCACATATTACTGCAGTAGATGTTTGTTTCACCAGTATAGCTTCCACCCAATTTGTAAAGTAGTCAGTGGCGATGAGCACGTGAGTACGACCAGCACTAGAATTAGGATTTAAAACCCCTATGAAATCTAAACCCCATTATTGAAAGGGTTCTTTAATGACAATTGCCTTCAAAGGCAAAGCTGCTAACTTTGGCCTTCCAACAAATTGTTGATAAGCTTCATATTTTGTCACCCATTTCTAAGCATCAGAAAATATAGTGAGATAGTAATAATGTGCTCGCAAAATTTTATGATCCGTTATTGGGCCAGAGAAATGAATGCCACAAGCATGATTGTGGAAAGCTTCCAACAATCTAGGTTGTTGCTCTTTATCAACACATCTAAGGAACATGTTGTCAATTCCTTTCTTGAACAACGTGTTATCCCAAATGATGTACCTGACAGCTCTTAGTTTGATAGTTCATTTATCCTTAGCTGTTAGATTCTCTGGACACTTTCCATATGTGAGAAAGTAGGCAATATCAGAATACCATTCATCTGTGGTACTGACAAAAACCACCAGTGGTAATTTTTCTTCAACTGGTTCTTCTTCAGAGTTATCTCATGGTTCATTTTCTGTGATGAGTTGGCAGAGTCCTCTTCCTTGAACCAACTTGGTAGGCTTGATATCAAAATCATATTCTTGGATCTTGGAGACCCAATTACCTCTTTTAGATCTTGGTTCTTGTTATGTCAACATTGATTTAACTGCGGTGTTTGGAACTAAGAATTTGGTGTCAGAATTCAACACATAGTACCTAAAGTGTTTCAGGAATCTCACCACCACGTACGCATGTCTCTCAAGAGGAGTGTAATTAAGTTCATGTTTCTTGAATCCCAAACTCATGAATGTGATATGAGATTTGATCCCCTCTTGATTTTGTTGAGTCAAAATGGCAGAGATTGTGTGCAGAGAAACATAGCAATAAATTATAAAATTATTTTTAAAATCAGGACACACCAATGTAGGAGCTTTTGCAATAACACCCTTGATTTTCTAAAATGCCTCTCTACCTTCCTTTGACCATTTGAATGATTCCTCCCCTTTCATCATATCAACGATTTCTTTAGTCAACTCAGCAAAATCTGGCACAAACCTTCTCAAAAATTTCACCTTCCCAAAGAAGGAGTGAACTCCAGGCTTACTTGTAGGCAAGGAAAGATTCTTGATAGCTTGAACATGCTTAGGATCGATCTTAGTTCCTTCCTTAGAAACAATATGACTAGAAGTTTCCCTTCTGTAACTCTGAACACAGACTTTTTTGGATTCAGAGAAACCTTATGAAACCTGCACCTTTGTAATATATTCTCTAAATCTCTCATGTGATATTCTCATTTCTTTGAGAATACTGTTAAGTCATCTAGATATATCATGATGATTTTGTCTTTATAATCTGCGAATTCCATATCCATATCCCTTTGAAAAGTAGCGCCGACATTAATCAAACCAAAAGGCATTCTTCTATACACGAACATTCCCCAGGGGGTAGTAAACAGAGTTTTATGTTGATCTTCTCTAGCCACTTCAATCTGATTATAGCAAGAGAAGCCATCTAGCATAGATAGCATTTCCAATCCAGTTACTGTCTGGGACAAAATATGGTCCATGAACCGGCCGAATTCGTGGCGTATTTATCCTTCAAGGAAGCCTGATTAAGATTGCAGAAATCCACGCAAATCCTAATTTCTCCATTTTTCTTATGAACCGGTATAATATTAGCTATCTAGGTTGAATTTCGAATCCAAAACACTATTCGTGCATCTAGCATCTTTTGAACTTCATGAAATATTGTCCCTGTAATCTTGGGATTATATTGTCTTTTCTTTTTCCTTAATGGAACTGCACTAGGCTTCAAGGGTATGGCATGCTCCATATCCTTGGGTTGGAAAGACTTCAAGTCTTCGTATGAGTAAGCCAAAACGTCAAAATATTTGGTGAGGAGGCTTATGAATTTCCTGCGCTCCTCAAGTGAGCAACACTTACCAATATTAACCAGACGAGGGTTATCTTTGGTACCGATGTTAACTTGCTTAGTCAGCAGAAATTGCAAGTCCTGCCTACTCTTTTTCTTTAATAAACCTGTCATGTTTTTCAAAAATTTCTTCAAGTGAAACCAATCCTTTGGGAATTTTATTTCCTTTGAGCTGAATGATGCCATCACCAGGATCTTTGTTATCAACTCCTTCTTGAATGGGTGAGGTAGTTGATTCGTGAAATGCAGAATCACTTCCTTTCAAAGTACAACTGTTCAAAATTTTATCTCTCTTTTCCAAGAAGGCAATAATTTGTTGATCATCATTAAATACTTGCCAATTTTTTGCATTGTCAGGGACACTTGGCCTAAAAACCATTTCAATGGTGTATTTTTTCTCGATCAAACTCTGAATGAGGATTCATTAATGAAGTTGGGATTGTTATCACCTAATCACAGCACCCCTGATGATATACAAGTGCATATACTTGAACTCACGGTGTGATTGGATAACATGGGTACTACCTCCAAGTTGTGGGACTTGCTACTCTGAGATAGACCTCCAGAGAAAGTTCATTCTTGCTCCTAAACTACCTGCCACAAGTACTCTAATGCAGGATAAGCTAACTTGCTCTAGGATTGATTTCCAAGGAACCTTGGAGAGATTGAATGCATAAATGAAAGCCTGGTCACTATGGTGAAGCGGTGATACATTCAGAAAAGGCGGGTGTCTGAGAGTAGTGCTCCAAATGTGTGAAATACAACAGGGATAAGTGCACACTAGAAGAGGTTCGATGGCAGGTTCACCATAATCTAGCAAAATGCATTCACAAGACAATATTCCAAGCATACACAATGTATTAAGTCTCCCTGGTTCCCTGCAAGAACATAATAAATAGACACAATATTCTTATAGAAATTGTCAAAGGGGCAAGAAGAATGCAAGAAAACACAGCAGGGGAAGATACATCCACAAACTGGTATTTTATTGCTTCATGATATGCACAGTTCAATCTATTACAAGATAAGGGCCTGGATCACCATGCAAGGAGTCCACTACAAGGGTCTACAACACACTGGCTTCACAAACAAATTTTGGTAGAGCTTTGCTACCCAAAAACTCTCTCGCTTACAATGAGCCCAACACTCCAATTTATAGAAAAAAGAGAAGGAAAAGAGAAGGGAAAAATAGAAATCCCGAAATCTGTCCTTCAACCACCTGTAAGAGGCATTAAATTGAGTGAAATGATTGTATATTTACTTGCAAAAATTCTCCCCATACTGGCCCATGTGCTGCAGCAGAGAAAGAATGATGACTATGCCTCTTAATTTGCACTCCCAGCTACCAAATAGAACACTGTTCTGAACTCGGCCACGTTTCCTTAAAACTATCAATCAATTTCTAATCAAATCTGGAATTTCTTGATTTTTTTGCATCGGAAATCAGAACCAAAATTTTGAATGGTACCAATTTCATGCGATTTCGTTGAGAAATGCAAAAGTTATGGCCTTCTGAGTGCTAGGCAGCTATTTTGGGCCTGGCAGGGTTTTCTGTCATTTGACGGGAATGAGCATTAACTGACTAGAGCCAGAACACGTTTAGCTTTATTTAAATATATCTAACCTCATTAAAAATAATAAATCTATGACTTTTGTGATCCGTCAGAGGACGTCGTGATCGTTCCAGAAAGTCCAATTTTGTGAAAATCGGAGCTCGGAGTCAAAAGTTATGGCCGTTTGAAGTTCGACAGGTCAAACATTGACTTTTCTCCTCTGCCTTCGGCCGCTATTTCCAGTCAATCTTGGGATCCCTCTGTCCCACTTGTCCCCAGTGAATGAAATTTCCATTTTGGCCGAACCGGGCGGTTCGCTACTCGTGGCCCAGATGTCCCATTTGCTTTCGGGCCGTTTGGGACAAGTTTTCCCGATTCGCCCGCATTCGGCCGGTTCGCGTACTTTTGTCCCGCGCGTTGACTGAAATTTCTCATTTCAGCCTCCTCAGGCTGAGTTCATGTACTTTGCGTACCTTCGGCCCAACTTTTCCAGGCTGCCTTGACTCATTTCGGCTGATCCGTTCGCGTACTAATTGCCCAGATGTCCCAAACTTCCTGTTTCAACATTTAGTCAATTTTCAACTTTTGAAACCATCCTTCAGATTTTACGTGTCCCATGTTACCTTTGCCATCCCACTTGCTGCGCAACCCTTCCTGGCGGCCTTTCGGCCAGTTCGCATAAGATGTTCCTTCATGTCCCGACTATTGCAAAACACTAGGACTTAGCCATTTTTCATGATTTTTCAAGCTTGTTTTTGAAATTTTTTCACATTTCCTCAGAACTTGCTCTCTTCTTCTTGGACAGGGGAAGTTAGAGAAAAAAAAAAACGAGGGGACCCTAAAAACATGACCTTTTGTCCGGACTCAATATAATTCCTTGGGACAAAAGAATTTGATGCATGTTATCAAAATTACCTTGAGGGGTGGATTTTGGATAACAGGGACTGCTAGAGATTCTACTTTTTCATTCTTTTCACAAGGGATAGATTTAATGGAAAAATCATCAAAGACTTCTATCGCGTCCCATACTTTATTTATGTAGTGTCTCAAATGATCATTCTTTACTTAGAACTGATTTCTTACCTGTTTCACAATCAATTTTGCATCCCCAAAGACTTCCAAATTTTTGATCCCTTTCTCCTCTACAACTAGGAGGCCAAGGATTAACGCCTCATACTCTGTAGTGTAATTAGTATTTGGAAATTCAAGTTTGTAGGAAAAAGGAAACATTTTACCATTTGGAGATATGAGCACTACTCCTGCACCAGAGCCTGTCGAGCAATAACTTCCATCGAACTCAAGAGTCCATATCTAATTGTAATCTTGGCAAGTGATCTCAGAGGTATTAATTTCTACAGTCATCATATAATTACCCATACTTGAGCCTTGGAAAAGGATCTGTGCGCGAGGATCTTTGGTTTTAGTTACCGTGAATTTTTCATGAGATTCTAGCATAAGCTTCTTCATTTCTTCATTGATAGGGATCATGGTGTGAGACCAATCCATTTGAATTTCTCCACCTAGATCTCTACAAAATTTCCTACTCAACAACATTCCATACGAGGTGGGAATATCAGCAACTAAAATAGTTACCTTAAGTCACTTTTGAGGGAATTGGGCTAAAACCATTTGGGCGTCTTTAATCTACCCGATTAGAGGAAATTGCTTGGTTTCCATGGAGTAACATGATCTGAATGTTCTTGTACAAGTCAAACTAAGAGCATGTGCTACTTTTTCTGGCATCACATTATCTAAGGCTCTAGAGTCTATAATGCAATTACTTAATTTGCATCATTGATCAGAAAGGAGATAAAGAAAGGTTCAATATTTTCATTTGAAGGTGTAGTGGCCGCCACAATATTTTGAGTTTTCCCATCTTTGGGAGTTTTCATAATTCCTTTGGAGGAATGAATAGTAGAGTCACCTTTGATAAACTGGACCAATTTCTCAAGTTGATCCTTATTGGACTTCAAGTACTCTGCCTGTGACATGGAAATTTTTGTTTTATTGATATGATCAATGATATCAAATTTAGGCAAAGTAAATGTACTTGAAGTCTCAGATATAAGTTCTTTCTAACTTGATGATGGCACACTTTTGACCTTTGCTTTGGGCTTGGTTGATATGGATGTGGAAGAAGAAACTTTCTTCATAGTTGTTTTACAAACTGATTGATCTAACAAAGGCCCTCCTTTCTTTAAGATAGTTTTGACCTTTGAAACCTCAGTCACTTTGGACTCTTTAGGAGCCTCATTTGTCTTGGATTCTTTGGGAGTTTCCTTAGAAACCTCTTTTTCTCCCGCCTTAGTGGTATCTTGCTCCTTTTTTTGAGAGTGTGTGAAGACATCAAAGGATTGACTATTCATATCTTCTATAATTTCTTTGTATCCATATTCCTCATCAGAACGGTACTCAAAGAAATGATTATTACTTTCCCCCTTATGATCTTCAACTTTAGGTTTAGATGTCTCATAATTCGGCTCTTCCTCATCAACCTCATCATCACTTTCTTCAATGACATCACATTTTGAATTAGTTGTGGGAGTTGCTTCAATAACAAGCCTCATTGGAGAACCTGCAATCTTGGATTTTTTGGGAATGTATCCTTTTCTTGGGATGTCTTTGTAAGGAGCAGGTTTACTAGTTTAAGCAACTTGCTTTTTCAAAGTCAGCACATCATTAGCCAACTTAGTGAGTATAGTTTCTAAAGCGTTGGGGCTTTCTTGACTCTTTCCTTTGAGGGAATTTTTCTTTAATTTTCCTGCCATGATTAAGTCATCTTCAATTTCTATGGCCAAAGATTGAGCAAGTTCCAAAGTAGCCACTCTAGCCCTTCTCAGCTGATAGCATACTTCTGGTTGTTGTGCATTAATAAAGAAACATTTTTTTCCATCAAGGTTTAGACAAATCCCAGCGGGAACTTTGTTCACCATTTTTTTTAATTTAGCCATGAAATTCCTCATGGGTTCTGTTGGTTCTTTCTTCGCTTGAGATAGTTGGAAAAGGAGAGCATGTTCATCTTCTGCCGTCTTGAATCGATTTTCAAAATTAGTTTTCATATCATTCCAATTTGTGATACATCTATTGGGAAGATGATGAAACCAATCTGCAGCAAAATCATGCAATGTTTCGATGAAGAGGTGAATAGCAACATCTTCATATTCTACTGACAAAGAAGCATATGCAGTGAAAAAGGTAGAAATATGGTCATCTGGTGACATCTTCCCATCTCTGTCGAACTTGGGAAGAATCTTTCTTGATCCTCATGGGATTTCATGTCGAGCAGGTAAGGCCAATGGGCCTATGGCATTTCCCCATGGTACGTTGACTGCCATTTTGGGAAAGGTGGTATGCGAAGGTAAAACAACATGAGCAAGGACAAGTTCTTGACTGGTAGTGATCCCTTCCTTGCTTGTTCTTTCAGGACTTGATGCAAGGCTTGCAGATCTATGAGGTTTGTTCTTCTTTAGAGGAGATAACTTGAAACCAAACTTTCCTTGAAAGTCAAAATTGGGATTAGATCGACCTTCAGCTTTTTCTCCTCACGTAAACCTCTTTCCTTCCAATTTGGAATCTTTATTGTGAAGGGATCACTGGCGTGTTTTGACCAGCTCTAGCCTTTTCTCTTCACTCTCTTTCTTGAGCTATTTACGCCTGAATATCTCTAGCAACTCTCATGGATTTCTCTTCTTTGTTATCTAGTACTAATGCGGCGAGATGAAAATGATAGTTACTTGTGTGATTTTCCCAAATAGCTTGCCTCAAATCTGATGATATGTTTTCTTAATTATCTGCAAAAATAAAATTTGGTTGCAAGATAGGTGGGTTACCTGTAATAGTCATACAACTTATTACCTTGGTGGAAGAGGACCACTTCGGTGAACAATGCTCAACACGTGTCCAGGAGGTCTTCTGGCCACAAGTGCGGGTGCTCTTCTTCTAAGGTCTTCAATGTAGATTTCTCTATCAATGGATCTATCAATAGCCAAAAATTGTTGCAAGATTTCATGGTTTTCCCAAGCTACTATTCAAAGGTGGGCAGTAATGTCTCCTTGGAAATATTTTTCAGGCACAAGGTTCATTTGAAGAACTGGAGCTTGTGCAGAGGGGATAGTCATAAATATTTAACCAAGCATTGGTTAACAATTCCTAAATCCCCAGTAGATTCACCAAAAACTGTTAGCATATGGATTTTCAAGCATGCAAATGACATGCAATAGTGTGGGAATGAAGTCCCTCCTCAATGAAGGTGAGACTACCTTTATTGAAAACCAAAACTATATTTACATCTATACATTCAAAATTGTATGTGGGGTGTGTTTTGGAACATCAATGGAAAGAAAATTGAATGAGGGAGATGAAATGGAATGAGGGAAAGGAGTGAAATGGAATGAATGGAAGGAACATGCAAGAGTTAGGTAAAACAGAGTCTAATATTGCATGAGGAAGAAAGACAAATAACTAACACAATAAAATGGAGTTTGAGTTAGCCAAACAAGAACGTTTAAAAGGGAACACACATGAGCAAGTAGATAATCAAAGCTTGATCACTGTGAACTAGAAAAACTGATTAATTATTAGGAATTTAGGACTGTGGAATAGTGCTATGATTTAATAATAAAAAAAATCATGCACACAGGATCTAACCAATTCCCCAAAATCTATAGTAGTGGAAGTATAAACTAGAATAATCCAAATCAAAACAAAGTACACACGCATAACACAACATGTATCGTGGTTCACCCAATGTGGGCTACATCCACCAAAGATAGAGATCTCATATATATAATACAACAAGAGTACAAACCAATTCTTCAATACAAGAGTATAACATATCTCTCCAAGAGTATCTCCTCTCCTCCAGATCTCTAAATGGATCTCCATGAGTGCACTACAACTTTGCCTCCAAACACCACTAGTAGATCTCATATAACTAGGAACTACTGCATCTCTAAACTGCTACCAAGTTCTCTGTGGATCTGCAATCAAGACCTCTCACATGGTTCTACCATATGTGCAACTATAACTGTGCACCAAGAAGTAAGTCTGTCTCTCCATCATTGCATAACCTGTGCAAACATGAAGATGACCTCCTCTATAATATCTAGATCTACATGGATCTATAATTCAAGATCTCACAACAACTTGTGGATCTAACAACATAAGACTAGATCTACATGAATCAATAATACATCATGATCTCATGTATCTACAATACAAGATCTCACTAACATGTGGATCTACAAGAAGAAACTCTATGTACTTTGTATACTATGCAAGCCATTATAATGAGACAATAACTATACAAAGAAAATATAGTAGAAGATATTACCCTCTTCTCACCATTCAAATGTACCTTCTATTTCCATTTGTCCAAATCCTTCCCATGGAGACTCTGTCTTCATGTAACATGTTCTTTATTTCTCTTCTTCTTCTTCTTTGTCTTCATCCTCTCAATCTAGGAGAATTAAGGATCTAATTCAATCCTTCTCTTAATTCACTTTTTAAACCCTATCTTTTATGCTTATATAGTCGTTTATAAACTTAGGGCACTTAGCCATGCAATTTCATCTAATAGATATACTTGAATGCTAAAAATAGATTTAATTCCTGAGAGTTAATTAAAAAAATTTCTCGCATAGGTAACCGACGCCGGTTAACCCTGATCTAGCATAGATTACTTTTCCTGACCTGGACTGAGCGACGCCGGTTATCCTTGACCGACACTAGTTACTGTCAAAACTAGTAACATGTAAAACATGCAATCTTTGAAGCAATTCAGCTCCATAACCTAACAATCTCCCACTTGGAGATAAACTGCTGAACCTTTGTACCTGCACCTATCCCTGAACATCACCATCCTCTAACACTGTGTAGACCATCTATT
The DNA here is from genome assembly GCA_019776745.2 of Taxus chinensis. Lineage (NCBI taxonomy): Eukaryota > Viridiplantae > Streptophyta > Pinopsida > Cupressales > Taxaceae > Taxus > Taxus chinensis. The sequence continues at coordinate 165,905,504 of CM034146.1, read as the reverse complement.
CTTTCCTTCAACAATTCTCTCAAAAATAAAACTAGGAAGATCAAGCCATCTTCTCAAATTAAAAAGATAAAAACATGACTTACAAAAGACTTGCACAAAGCTACTATTGATTCGTGATAACCAAGCTATCCATACATAAAGCTCCCACTGAATCATAACACGAAGCCTCTCTTGCATCCAAACCATCATGACTAACACACCTGTAAGAGCTCCCACTCAAACTGAAGTACTGAGCTTCAACTACAACCATAGCCATACCTGTAAAACCAACCATGTTCTCCATCCATCTATCCATGTCTCCATGCAAACAACAATGCAACTATCCAAAGACAAGTCAAACTAGAATATGCGAAAGCAAAAAAAAGATCCCAGGTAAAAACAACCCTGAATGAGCTCTACATGCAACAGTGGGTGATCAATCCACAAACACCTGCATAACTCAAAGAAATCCAAACACTACAATCTACAAATCCAACACTGCATAAACAACTAGCATGTCCAATACATTCAACTGTAGATAACATACTTATCAAGGAGTAACATAGTAACTAAGAGGAAATACAAACATTCCCTACTCATGCTCAAGGCATCTAAACTGTGCCCATAGGCATCCATGTGCAAACAAAACATATGCATCATCATAGACTCACAAAACTAAATCTATCCACATGTATAAACTCACCTATACATCCATCCATATCATCAGGCTCTCCAGAAGTGCCAAGCCTCTCACCAACTAACTCCAAAGCCATATATGAATCCTATGCTCATCAATGTCAATAAAAAACAACCATGCTAATCCATGCAACTAATACCAAGTGAAAATACCAGCAAACATATCATCAACATATTGCACAAACAAAACCAAACCAAGATGAAAGAAAAACAAGGGCACCATCTAAAAATGGTAAATAAACACTGCTGTCAAACTTGTGACCAAACTGACCACGGTTTCCCCTAACTGACCCCGGTCACTATATGACCGACCACGATTAACAGTAACCGACACCGGTCTCTATAACAGTCATATTTTCTCCTTTTCACCCTTTGAACTCTAAAAATTTCTTTATCATCTAAAATCAGCTGAATCTACCATCAACTGCCATACCTAAGGAATATCCAGGCACCATAAAATAATCCAGAAGTGACATCACAAAGCAATACAATCAATATACTTGCAAATTCGTGATTGCCCTCCAAAACCAACTAGTGCCTTTGCCACTCTGAATAGTAGCATTCTCCTCTCACTCTGCATGTGCATCATGTATCCAATCCTGTAATGCCAACAACCATGACTTTCTCCCATTGGACATGAAATTCCCTGCACTGCCTCTAACACCAAGCAAAATCTAATATGTCAGTGAGAAATAAAACCGGATGAAAGAAAATATAAACTAATTCCCTTATTATCAAAGAATAATTCTACATCACAGAAGTTTGGACTTCTTGTGAAGCAGGTGAATCAAATTCTTTTCATCCTGTGTACTCAACATCTTTTGTTACCGTTAGCTGTGTCTAACCATGACTTTTCATTGAGGATCTCATCCTTATACTAGTTATCCTTGTCCTCAAGATTCCACACAACCGGGAAATAAAAGTCAAACTACACCAAAAAACATGGTGTACATTTGTGCACACTATCCAAACATAATACCAGTTGCTTCAAAAGAAAGAAATAAAACATGAACCATATATAGATACCTGACCCAAAGTATCACTTAACTAACCAAGACAAATCCGTCCTCTTTCTGATCCAAACATTGAAGTGATCTACATTGTTTTTGCCTGCACACACTATGTCAGAAACCTGATCCTCCAAAATAGGACACTGAACCTTCCATTCCCTCTTCTACTATAAGAAACCATGTGCAAACTCATTGTCACAGAGACCAAATATGGTTTGCTAACCAGTACCGGTTACCCTCTATGACTGATGTCAATTCCCTGACCGACATCGGTGCTACTGGAACTAACACAACGCCAAAAAGTGGCATAGGTCATCAAACTAGGTGCCTACTCAAACTAAAGCCGATAGTTGTGTTGAGCCAGTCATTTCAAGAAGCAGCCAACCTTGCACAAAAATTTAACAGTAATAATACATGCAATAAAACTGCACCAAGATTAAATACATCACCTTACCAACACCAAGATACTCAACCGCATCTTCAACTGAAGAACATGTTTCTAAGATGGAAACCTTGTCTTCATTCTATGCTACTATATTCAGCTTCTCTAATGAATCCCATGCATCTAACTGCACCAAAGGATGAATAACTACTCCTTTTCTCTCATTCTCAGATCTATATCTGCAATCCCAAACATGCATGTGCAACCTAAATTATATAAGCATTGTGATACCAAGATAAAACCATACCTCAATAACCTGATCAGCAATCTGACCAACATGCTTGTGCCTCCAACAACTAGGGACACCTCAACAAACAAGATACATTCCATGCATCTTTTCAATTCTTCAAATCTGTGATTTTATGTTTAAAACTAGGCTTCCCAGTAACCGACCACAGTTACCTGTAACCGACCACGGTTACCCAGCCGATGTTGGTTGCCACTTAACCGATGCCGGTCACTGTAATTTCCAGCAACCTTACTCTTCCAGCTCCCACTTGAGATTGAATCTCTTCATGTGATTTTATCATCAAGAAAAACAAACCTTGCTCTCATACATGTCAATCAAACCACTAACAAAACTGAAGCAAAACCTTTCTCTAAAATAACCAAGCTCTGATACCAGTTGTTGGGAATTCAAGACTGCGGAATAGTGCTATGATTTAATAATAAAAAAAATCATGTACACAGGATCTAAACAATTCCCCAAAATCTATAGTAGTGGAAGTATAAACTAGAATAATCCAAATAAAAAAAAGTACACATGCATAACACAACATGTACCGTGGTTCACTCAATGCGGGATACATCCACCAAAGATAGAGATCTCATATATATAATTCAACAAGAGTACAAACCAACTCTTCAATACAAGAGTATAACATATCTCTCCAATATTATCTCCTCTCCTCCAGATCTCTAAACAGATCTTCATGAGTGCACTACAACTATGCCTCCAAACACCACCAGCAGATCTCACATAACCAAGAACTACTGCATCTTTGAACTGCTACCAAGTTCTCTGTGGATCTGCAATCAAGACCTCTCACATGGGTCTACCATATGTGCAACTATAGTTGTGCACCAAGAATTAATTATTTCTCTCCATCACTGCATAACATGTGCAAACATGAAGATGAACTCCTCTACAATATCTAGATCTACATGGATATATAATTCAAGATCTCACAACTTGTGGATCTAACAACATAAGACTAGATCTACATGAATCAATAATACATCATGATCTCATGTATCTACAATACAAGATCTCATTAACATGTGGATCTATAAGAAGAAACTCTATGTGCTTTGCATACTATGCAAGCCATTACAATGAGACTAACTATACAAAGAAAATATAGTAGAAGATGTTACCCTCTTCTCACCATTCAGATGTACCTACTATTTCCTTCTGTCGAGCTCCTTTCCATGGAGAGTTTGTCTTCATGTAACTTGTTCTTTCTTTCTCTTCTTCTTCTTCTTTGTCTTCATCCTCTCAATCTAGGAGAATTAAGGATCTAATTCAATCCTTCTCTTAATTCACGTTCTTAACCCTAGATTTTATGCTTATACAATTGTTTATAAACTTAGGGCACTTAGCCATGCAATTACATCTAATAAATCTACTTTAATGCTAAAAATAGATTTAATTCCGGAGAGTTAATTAAAAATTTCTCGCACAGGTAACCGACACTGGTTAACCCTGATCTAGCATGGATTACTTTTCCTGACCTGGATTGACCAACGTCCTCATTTTCCTCATTGTCAGCATACAAAATCCTGATCCAGCATGGATTACTTTTCTTGACCTAGATTGACCGACGTCCTCATTTTCCTCATTGTCAGCATACAAAATCCTGGAGCTCAAAACAACATTCTCATTGTCCTCGACATCATGAGATCCTGCAAGAACCCTATCCACAACCTTGATTCGAGGAGAAATAACCTCAATATCCACCTCCTAGTCATTTGGGAGATTTTGGGAAATCTCTTCACTAACCGCATGCTCCGAGGCATCTGGTATTTGGATTACCTGCACCTGAGTGGATGTTTGTTCGAAGCAAGGCTGAGGATCATTTGTCACTAGCTTTTTAGCACTATTAATGATATGGGTAGAAAAATCTCTACTCAAGCTAAAAAATCTAGACACACACTCTCTTCCTTCTTCAGGGTTCAGATCTTTAGATCTTTCTCCTTGTGACACGTTACTTGGTGAAGTGGATTTTGGCAACCACTCCTTTCTTGCTTGTTGTGTATGATTGGATGGTACAGAGGTCAATCGAGAAGAGACATTGGTTAAATGGAGGCCACCTCATGTTGGCAATTTTTGTGATCCTGAAGCATGATCTGGAATTGATTGCAACTTGGCAAGCTCTTTATCGTACCAAGATATGCTTCTTTCAATAATTGGTTGATTCTTGCTATCAAGAGAAAATTCATCTATTTTGGTTTAGTTGATTCGAGGCAATGGGGTAAAATAAACTACATCATATGAGGGATCAATGACATCCTCATCATCATTTATGAATGAATCGGGAGGGCTCTTGATGCGGAAGGCCTTGATCTGAGCAAGTGTTAGGCGAGAGTATACTCGTCTTCTTACCTCATGTTCGTCTGAACAAGCAGCCTAGAAATCTTCCATGGTAGGATTATGTTGATACTTTTCTCCCAGAATATTTTGCATATATCCATTGATATCAAACTAGGCTCTCTTCACATATGGATGGATGGTTATGAGAGTGAAATATTTTTCCATGATTTGTGCACTGAAAATATTTGGACATTGGTATTCCCCGATTTGGATTGGGAAATGAATTCCTGAACGGTGTTTATCACTAATAAGGCAGTGAACTTGGAATAATTATCATGCTAGCTCCATTAATGCCCATCTATCACTGACGTACTTAGGAAGTTTCCATAGGGTACCAGCAATGCCACTCACGCGAATGTAGGAAAAAGATGAAAATTGAATAAACCAGGTTCCCCATTGGGAAATGACACCCATAGCTTCTTTAGAATGCCTTTCCTTAGTATTCTGATTTAGGTTTCGAATCACGCGAAAGGTGAATGCATCATTGACTCTTCTAAAATGGTGAGAACTACTTTTGAAACTGAGTTGAGGGTCATAATGAAAAACACTATTTAATGGCCCCATGACTCCTCTCATTTCAAGTCCTGAGAATAGCTTTCTTCTTGCTACCGCATAAGTCAGATATGATGTCATGTAGAAGCATCTAGTCATCTTAACTTCTATCAATTTTTTTTGAAGGGTGTTACTGATGATGGTGGCCTAATCCACAAACTCTTTCTTGGCTAGTATTATACAGATAAAATGATACATCCATGGGTGGAAAATCCTAACAGAAGGTAGACCGAAAACATGACTTAGGAGAGTAATCATGTCCCCGATTTCTTCCATGAACTCAACGTGGTACATTTCTTTGGGAAACTTGTCAATTCAAGGTCTCTTGGTTACTAACTAGTTATTACTAACCATCTTGCTCCATCTTAGGGGTTCTCCATCCCAGAATTCTTGTGCTGACTGGCGAGTGATATCCGCATTCTCCAGAAATTTGGGTATGCCGAGCAATTCCTCAATGTTCTCTGGTGTGATTAAGAGGAAAGGCTCGTGATTATCTTTAAAAATTCCTTGTCTCTCAAGATCATAATGCTTAGTGCAAATGATAACCAATTCCGGACACTGCACCAAGATAGGAAATGCTATTGTTTGGGGTAGACCACTATGGTAAAGTCTATCTGAGAAAATGGTTTTGTCTTCAGTTTTCACCCACTCGCAGAATTGTTGCACATTGATGTGACCCAGATTTGTATCAGTGATGTTTTCATATGCTGACTTAATGGAACTAAGAGGGATAATTCCTTAAAATTCATACTTTAGGGCAGATTTGTTTGATTTCTCCACTGGCTTCCTCAATCTCCCTGCAGATTTGTTAGATTTTTCGGCCATTATGAATTTCACAGAAAAATCACTCAGGCATGCAAAACAATGCAAGCGAATTTGGGTCTCAGTCTCTGAAACCTCAGTCAATGCAAGAAAAATATGTTTCGTTTTAATAATATTATTATTATTTAAAAATAATAATAATAATAATAACAATAACTTGATTAGGTTACAATTTTTTATTCCGATGACGATTATTTATTTATTTTTAATTTAAAATAAACTAAAATCACCGGATTTTAATATCCTGATTTTTTTATTAAATTTTCTGGAATCAAATTTCTCCTTGGTATGTGAAAATCACCCGATTCTAATAATCCCACAATTTGATATTTACTTCTTCCGTGTGATCTTCTAGTCAATGCATGAATCCTCCTGAAGAACGCGTGATTTCTTGTGTTGGAAATAGAAAATAGTTAATCTTTATTGAGCTGGGAAAACATGTTCTTCTTTGGAAAGTTTATTATTTTCTTTTGGCTCTATGAAGTCCCAACGCTTGGGATCTTCAAACTGCTTGGTTTTGGCTGTGCATGGTGATCTCCCCTTTGAAACCTACATGGTGATTTTTCTTTTATTTTATTTTATTTGGTTGAGCCATTGGAACATTGTTCTTTCTGGCTGTGCATGATGTTTTGCTCATCTCATGCATGGGTATCTCTCTCTAACTTGCAGTTTTTCCCTTGTCTCCTGCGTGGAGATTTCCTTCTTTCCTTTATATTGTATACAACTCTCTCTCTTTAAAATATGGGTAGGTTTTTATCTCCCCACGTGGCTTGTTGACCTCTTTACCTGCCGTCTTCTTGCTTATGCAAACATGGTACTTTTCTTTTTATTTTTGGACTGTATTTTAACTGACTCTCTTGCATGCATGGAAGCTTGTTTGATGGGTGCATGGTGATCTCTTCTTAGCACGTGGAAAACCCTCCTCCTTGGCTGTGTGGTCTTTGGTATTGACTGTACCTGCTAGCACATGGAAAACTATTCTTTCAGCTATGTTGGAATTCTAACCAAAGATCAATGCATGCATGGCTTCCTCCTTCACGTGTGAAAACTGCTGCTACAACCTCTGCATGAAAAATAGTCTTCCTTCACCTGCACATGGTGGATTTTCTTTTTATTTGCTTTAATTTTTGATTTCTTTCTTCTTTGAAAAACTGTCCTCCTTCTCCAATGCATACGACTTTGGCTTTTAGATCCTGCCTAAAGCTTTAAGAAATAATATTCTTGTTTCTTACACTGCCTGGTGAATGCATTGATTTTTATGGCTGTGTTTTATCCTTTGCAATGGTCTCGCAAAATTGTGGGATGTGATAAAATATTATGTTCTTAGAAGAAGAAGTGGAAAGCTTCGTACGACTCTTTCCAACGAGTTTGACGGAGGAAGTTATGAGGATTAATCCAACTTCCTCTCTTCCTGGGTAGTGGAATTAATTACCAGGGGGAATGGGGAAAGCAACGGCGAATTGCCAACGGGATTGGAAAAGTGGGCTAGAAATCTTCGTTCAATTTCCCCATGTGGGAAATTGGGAGATTTCTTTCCCGTTTACCAATCCATGATTTTGAAAATTGGTGGAGAAAATCCCACAAGCGGGAAATTAAAATAAAATTGCCAAAAAAAGGGAAATCCGGGCTTGGGAAGCCAAATTGGCATTCCTGGCAATTAGAAGCACAAAGCTTAATTCCCCAGCAATAACATAAAAATTTGTCGAATGAATTTTAATTAACATTTATTTAATTAAATACTCCCAAGTTATTTAAAAATTAATTTTATCAAACAAAGAGCAATTAATTAATTAATTAATTTTAATGCAATTTAAAGCCTGGCGAGAGGATTTCCTGCCCGAAAAGGCCGAAATGAATACTGAAATGATCATGAAAAGGAGACGGCCATCATGAGGGTGATAAACCACGCAAAGTAACACTTTTGAAAATTTTCAAAATTTCCATTTTTTATTTATTTTTAGCCAATTTTGCGAAGTCAAAATTGGCTGATAACACCTTGAAACTTAAGCAAATAAATTGGAACATCATAAAAAGAAAAATGGTTCCTTGCTATAATCTTGGTAGAATAATAGAAGGAATAAAAATATGTAGAAGAATAGAAAGGAAACTTTGTCCATCTACCTTCCCTAGGAGTAAAATAAAATTTTCCGCCGCCTATACAGAATGGTGAGATATCATGCCAACTCTAGTTGTGCTCCTTATAACAAAAACTTGTGATGTCATAATAGGAGGAAGTTTTAATTAAGTAAACTCCTAAGGAATGTGCTTAGCAAGTGAAACTACAACTTTTTACTTAATAAGTTGATTTATAAGATGAGTAAGATTTATGTATTGAGTGCAATATATAGTTGAACCCTTAGTTCTGCCGCCTACCTAGAATTGTGAAACACCTTGTTGATAGTGATGTGTTCTAATTACATAATACTCCCTTGTTCATAGGCATATATGGTTTTCCCTTGTAGGAGTTTGGCTCATCGTACCATTGTTTCCTGCATATTGATGAATTAAAAGAGAAAAATAAAAATGCATGCAACAGATAAAAGTATGCAAAATATTTTTGAAATAATAAAAAAAATTTAGAGGCATAATCAAAATTTACTTTCCAGTAAGGAGATAATGAAATTTTGTATGAATTTTCAAACACAATTAATGCTCACATGTTGACCAACGCTTTCACACTTGATATATTTTTCAAAATACCTACAAGTGATTAGGAGTGGTATGTGTAAAATAGGTAAAGAAATTAAAGTAATTTTTTGAGACTAAGACTAAATAATCATGGAGTTTCATGAACCAAGCCGATACTAGTATTAAATTAAGGAAAGCCAAATCATATCATGATGATCTAAGAAGCCCGTGAATTACTGAACCATGTTTGTGATGACATCAAACATAAAATAATACGGCTATAAACTATTATATGAGAAATTTATAACTACTGTATCTGTAACAAAGTGAAAGGTGCTTCTTGTATTCATATGTTGGGTTCCATATTTGAAAAACTTTCAAAATGCCAATGACAATAAAAAATTATGATAACAATGTGAAAATGTTATGAAATAAAGTGTACGAAATCAAGCTATAGGAAACCTTGTGGTCATGACTTTGCTTAGTATTACCATGAAAATTTACATTGTACCATCTCAATTTATACTAAGTGCTTCCCATGAATAGTTTTCTTGATTGTAGCAATTTTTTGGATTAATTTAAGTGTCCTTCCTTGTTGTTAAACCTCAATCTTATGTGATACCTTTGTTGTTAGACATATTTCTCGTACAAATTGTTGACTCATTGTTGATTTTCTAGCCTTGTCTAAATTCTTGAACTTTGAAGGCCTAACCCAACCTTAGTGGAAAAATTAACTTTTTTTAATACTAGTATGTTGTATCCATGGTTATTACAGTATGATTGGATCCAATGGAAACTATGTGGTCATATCAAGTTCAAAAAATTGTCTTTGTTATTCCTTTACTTTGTGGTTATTCTTAATACTCCTTTGACCTTTTCATGTTTTGATGCTATGTGTTGTAGCTTGGTTGGTCACGTAGAGTTACTCTTTAGCGTTAATTTTTTGCAACATTACTTGAAGAAATTTTATAAATCATCCCTTATAATATCCTTTCTTCTTGTTGAATTACATTAGACTAAACTCGGGTTTAATAGTAGACTCACACTTGTTTGAAGCCAAAGGAATTCCATAAAGGGTGTGATCCTATTTATTTTTCATTGTTCCCTACCTCTTTCTGTGTGACTTCTGGGAGGAATCAAAATCTAAGCGGAGGGGGATATAATGCCCATTCCTCTTCTAAATCTGTTTAAACAGAATTATCAATTTGGAATTGATTTTATAATCATAAACGCTGACTGCTACTGAATTCTAGTTAGTATCCAAATAAAATGGTGTGGACATCATGATTACTATTGTCTTTTGGTTATTATTATAACTATATGTTATACCTTTTAATGGACCCTGAAGTTGAAATGTAAGGATTAGACATGTTAGCTAAAACGGTTTCATTGTCATAAATTGATTGTGATATCATTACTCTTCGAGGATTGTATTTTCATATATTTAATCTAACACTTTGACTGAACGCATAGTCATCATTACACATGGTAGATGTAAATAATAATAGAAGAATGACAAGTAACGTTATTTTTACGATATGGAAATTGAAGGATAGACATTACTTTAATTAAACTGATTAAATATTGATAGACTGTTCACTATACGGAAGACAATGATGTAGTTGTTGATTTAGATATATGTTGATATTTTGAATGTATTTGTATTGATTTTATTATGATGTTCAAAGTTATTTTGTGATTTTATTTGATGTTGTTAGAGTTTGGAAAAATGGTTAATGAAGTGAAAGTATTGCTTAAACTGGATGATTCAGTTGATTTGATGATCTTAATTGAAAACTGATGTATGAGTAGAATCGAAATGTTGAAAATTGAGAGAAATTGTTGAATTACGTGGTCTTAGCAATAGTAGTTATGTTATTTTATTTTGAAATTTAGATGTAGATATAAGAATTTTTATTCGTTTGATATCGATAATATGGCCATGAGGCCAAAAACGTATTGTGGGATTTTACAGGTAATTATGTCACAACAATAAATTATGGGGGGTAGGAGACCAACAACGAAGGAATGTGGGGTATTGGCAACTGGTCACCATGGAAACTTGTGTAATGTTTTGGTTTTTATATTTGTTGTTAGGGGTTCCCCATGGGGGGGATAACCTCTGAATTGTGACCAAGGGGTTTGTGTGTATGTTCTTTTTTTTAGTGTAGTTTATTTAATTTTAGTATGTGATTTTGTAGTGATGTATTTCCCTTTTTTAATTATGGATTAATTTGTGTCTAGATTAGTAAATTAATCATGTTATTAAATAATTTAAGATGTGACAAAAGAATGCATTTATTAGAGTAGGTGATGATCTTTGGTCTTATGTGTTATAAGTTGATGTGTATGTGATCTTGAGTGTTGTACACTCCACATCTTCCTTTCAGAAATTCGGATTTGGCCTTAAGGGCCAATTTTGGAGGCTTGTGGGACAAGTTAAACTTGTCCCACACCTCTTAATTTACTCATACCAACCCTACCAATGGGTTCAGGAGGTCAAATATAGACCCCATTATGTGTTTTGTAAGGTAAATGGTGAGATTTGATTTACACTTTCTTACATGTGTTTAATTTTTGTCCTTAAAGGGTGTGGGTTGAACTGGTGTGTGTAAGAGGGTTGTCATACCTCTCAACCTCCGATTTATTATACCTTGGAGTATAGGTTTGACTAGGGTGATGTGGGATGAAGAAACAATTATTTGAGATCCTACATGGAGCCACATCATCTCCATGTCCTTCTCCTTTTTTTTTCTATTTATTGGGGTTTTTGGGAAGTATTAGGGGTTGATTACTCATTTACTTTTAGGAATTCTTGGAATTTTGGAGATCTTTCTTGATAATGGTATTTGATCTTAGAATGGATGGTGTTTGGTTAGTCTTTTGGAAGGCTTGGAACTTGTTTGTGCTTGATCATCTTCATTTGGAAGGTAGATATTCACTATTGTATTTACTTTGTTAGTTTTTTGTACTCATATGCGTGGATGATGGTTGTTGTATTTCTTATGATTGTGGGAAATAGATTTTATCCTTACATTTTGGGAGAAATGGAAATGGGGGTTGTTGTATTTCTTATGATTGAGGGAGGCATAAGAGAAATGTTATTGGATATTTAGGAGGGAGTTGGGTTGAGATTCAAACCTTGTTGATAAATATGATTTGTGTTTATCTTGTTACTTTCTTGAGGGAGGCATAAGATTGGGTTGATTTCTTGAGGGAGGCATAATGTGGTGTATCTTCTTCGAGGGAGGCATACATGTTTTGTGTGTATTGTGATGTAGTTTTTTGGAGGCTCATAGGTTGACATCCAAGCCCTTGGGAGGCATAAAAAGAACCTCCACGTTCCTTTCTACTCCATGGCTTTAGTATGAATCCTTTTTATTTGATAGTTATTGATTTTTTGTAAAATTGGTATTGTTTTATTTCATTTTTTTGTCTTAATTGAATTTGTGTGTGTGGAAGCTATTTTTGAGTTGCCATGGTTGTCTAAATAGCCCTCATTGCTTCCTTGTTGCGGATCGGGGGCCAATGAGGAAGAAGGATTCTCTCCTTCATTGGAAATTTTGGTTGCATGGAGAGTGTTGCCTACTCCCCCATTTTTTTATGTGCATGGATTAATGAGATGGTGGAGCTCAATTGAATAGGGATCTCATTGATGGGAAAATACATGTGGAGTTGTAACTTAATGGTATTATGGATTCTACAACTTGTAAAATGGCACCAACAGTATTATAGGATGTAATCCTGATTCCATTGGTTAGATTCCTCATAAAAGGTTTATTATGACCTTCCATTGTTGGCAACTTTGTAGATATGAACCTTGTAATGAATAATAATAGATTAAAGTCTTGAAATTATTTTCTCTTAAATCTAAGGGTTTGTGTTTAGAAAGAATTAATAGAAACAATTTATACAACTTTTAGTTCCTTTGGATTTGCAATAGAAATTTGTCTAATTATCTGAATTTTTGACGCAATCCTAAATATACACCCACAATAAATTTAAAGTAATGTATTATTTGAAATTGTAAGGCATAAATTTGCATTCCTCTATTATCTATCTTAGGTGTTTATAGAAGGATTCCCCATATAATTGATTTATAAAGGAAAATCTAACCTATCACACTAACTTAGCAACTCATATTTGATTAAAGGAAATGACTCATCCACTAAGTAAATATATATCTTCAATATGGTTGTACAAACAATATATTAAGAATATATGATCAAATGTATTCTAAATCTTGATAAATACACAAATGTGTACTAAATACTAATGCTTAGGTTCTTATTGCCTTACAATCTCATTAATATATATGTAATTATATAATTGTGACATTATAACTGTATATATATTAATACGCTAATAATCCAATTAAAATTAGGAACAAAAAAAAATGACCCCTAAACGAATGTGTAGTCGGATTAAGGGATAGGGTTGTATTATATTGATAATATGCTAGGATTATTTTCACAAGCTATAAAAAAATTAGTATGATGTCTCACTATGGCCATGTTGGGTCGTTAGCAAATACTAATGGTTAGGGATTGAATAATACATATTAATATATAGGTATGGGGGAGGGGTGTCGACCCCACCCCCAACCCTTGTGTAAGTAAATGTTATATATAGGGGTGGGGTATGGCACCCCTCCCCCATATATATATATAATAAATGGTCCCTGGGTACACAACAAACCACTACCCTAAGGCCCCCCATAGCATTATATCATACTAACCGCCCCCCATTAAACCGCATAACTCAACCTCCCCACATTAAAAAAATATGCGGTAACTAATTTTTAAGCCTGTCAGCCATGTGGGTCATAAATTTGTCTTGCGTCCTAGTACATTGTGTGTGTAATGTAAAAGTGTGTGTGTGTGTGTGAAGTGTGTGTGCCGTACCCCACCCCCCAACCCATATTATACTTATTTATCTATACATAAATGGGGTAAGCGCCCCTTCCTCCCAAATAAATATACACACCTCACCATTACATACATACATACATACATACGACTTACAAAAACATATACAACCCTTTGTTTATACAAGTGGCCACATACAGCGTACATACATAGCCTGTACATTGTTTCTTCACTACATTGTGGCCATTACATACATACATTGCGCATAGCATACATACCATACATACATACATACATACATACATTTAGGCTATACATGGCCATATATAGCGTCTTGCAACTTGTATATATATTTCTTCGCTTTTTTGTGGCCATTATTTCTATGTTGCGCATAGCCTTAATAAACATACATACATACATACATACATACATACATACATATATTATACTTTTTTATCTATACATAAATAATAAATATAAATAACTATACACACTATACATGTGTGTGTGTGTGTGTGTGTGTGTGTGTGTGTGTGTATTTATTTATATTTATTATACTTATTTATCTTAGATTTGGTAAACATGTATAGGTAATTATATAGGAGTTTGGAAGAGATGATATACATTTATGCAAGCATGTTATATCTTGTATAAATATATACATTGCTTTCTAGTTATTTACCCGAATGAGTTTATACACAAAATTTATTCTTTGAAATCCTGCAAGTAAAAATAATTCTATTAAATAAATACAAAAGAGGACACAATACCCACAAAAGGGGAAATGAATGGATCCAAGTCTTAAGCCCAAAATTTAATCAAGGAAAACTTCCATGTCTCTAATGGTCTTCATGGATCCATCTTCTCCTCCCTTCTTCCTTAACCTGCAAGTGAAAACAAAGAAAATTAGAGATTAGGTTTATAAAATGAATATAAGAAAATACATAAGGATATCTAGGGTTTCTTTAGTCAAACCTAGATCCAATGGCTTAGATAGATTAGATCTAAGGGTGTAGGATGAATCCTACATCACTTAAGTGATGGGGTATTTTTAAGTGGGAATGTAATAAATAAAATATGTGTGTGTAATGTCAAATGGTGCCTAAGGGGTTAGACCATGTGGGGTACCCTTGACACCTTAGGTATTAAACCATGTTAATTGGATTTATTTTTTAAAGTAGGAGATTATTAATTTTTTTACCTAATAAAATGATGAACTAATTTTTGGGACCATTCAATAAATAGAATTAATAAGACCCCTAAGGCTAAATAGTAAAGAGTAAAATGGATTAATATTTGAAGTATGCAATGGAACTTAATAAGGGAAATCAAATCGAAATATTTTTAATAGGGTTGGGTCAATAGTAATTAATTACTATTTTAGTCCCGACAACCTTGAAATTGTTTAAAAATTTTATACTAGGATTTAATTAAAAAAATTGGCTAATGCCTTAGAACCTTTCAAAAAAAGTATTCCATAATTTTTTCTTAGTTTGCTATCGGGTTTAGTGGGGGTTTGAGTGGAAAAAATGTGGGCATTACAGATCCCTTACATATTGAAAGTGCAAGTCCTCGCACATTAAAAGTGTGAGTCCGTGCACTTTGAAATCGCTAGTCCTCACACTTAAAAAGTGTGAGCCTTACACTTTGAAATTGATTTTGCAAGAATTTATTGTTATTTTTTATTTTTATTTTTTATTCAACGGAATCATCCTTATATTAGTTAGCGGCCACTAACCTTTCATAATCCCAACAAGATTTTTCCAAATTCATGAAAATCCAAAAATAGAAAAATTGTAATCCAATAATAACGACATTAGAATCCAATAATACTGGAATTGGAATCCAATAATATAGCAATATTGGAATCCAATAATAGAAAAAATGGAATCCAATAATAATGAAATTGGAACTCCATTGAGTCCAATCATGACAATATTGGAATAAATTATTACTACTAATGGAGTCCAATAATCGTAATAAAGGAATCCAATAGTAACACAAATGAAATCCATTATATACAAAAAAAAAGGTGATAGACTTCTACCAAAACATGTAATACTGGAGTCTAAATTCACTGAAATATGTCCATATTTATTGCAATAAGTGTTAAATGCACATTATATAAATTATCAATAATTATTTCCATAAATGGAATATCAAGATCTTTCAACACATTATTGTTGTTAATTTCAATTAGGTTTTTTGTTGCAAAAGAAGTGCAGAGATGAGTCAAATAATTTTTGCTAAGATGTTTTCAAAGAGAATCATTGTTTGTACTTGAGTCATCAATAGTTTCCAATCACCTTGCAGTGGCTCCAAGTTTTATAGAATTTTATGATATGAGACTCAAGATTGAGTTTATCCTTATTGGCTAAAGACTACATCAAGTGTGATAACTTTTTTGAATGTTTTTTATGGGATTTTTACAATTGAAAATAAGTTGTATAAAGGTTTATCCACAACAAGTGGGTAGTTGGCTGAAATCACCAATAAAAGAAGAAAAATAAACATTCACATTATATTCGGCATATGCCTAATTCAATAATATATTACATAAAATCAATATGTTTGACATTTTGATAATATATTATGAAGATGAATGTGCAAATATTAAATAATTTGATTAGTTTTTAATCACACTATCTAACTTATTTCGGTTTGTAATATAATAGTAAGAAGAGGATAGGAAGTGGTGGAGGAGGTGTCTCAATATTAATATCATAACCACTATAGGTGCATATAAATATTCAAGCTATGAAAAAAACCCTTGTGCAATTTTATGGGCATAAGCACTCACTGCAAATGGTTCACATTTATTAAATAGAAGATCTCAAATATGGTTTCCTAATATAAATGACTAAATTTTGTATGAAGCATTTTGACATGGTATGAAGACCAATTGAATTAGTTTAACTGGCAATTTCAATTGAAAATGAAGGAAGACTATGAATCAAGTTACAAATATGCACATAAACTCCACTGAGAAATGACATTAATATGACAAGATTGATCGTAATGTCATCTACTAAGAAATATTAAATGTTTTGAAGGAATATCACCGAGTAATTCATTAATTTTTTATGTATATCCCATTGATCCTCCAAAATTCAAAATACATATATGTAAAGAAAAAAAATCCAAAATTTATTAGTATCAAATATTGTTGAAGTCTAAAAGCTTAACCCTACTTCCCATTGTTACTCATGTCATTGTTAAAGAATGCATGATATTTTTTTTAAGATTAAAAACCCGTTCAAGTGCTAATGAGTAGTTCCTCAAAGAGCTATTTAAAATACCTAATAGAAAATGATTCCATTTATTGTAATTAGACAACATAAGATACCCTTACATGAGTTTATGATAAATAAAATATAATAAGAGTTTCTCATGTTGTTGAAGTATATACAACCCTCATCCACTAAAGATGCATGGTTGCATGCTAACAAAACACAACCAAAGTTTACATGTTCAATGTGTGCTCCATTATCTCCAAGATTTTGAGAGCACCCTTGAAAAAACCATTTTGTGCATAATTACGATCTATGGGTCCACGTATTTTGAGACATTTTGTCAAACAGTTCTTGTGCTTTGTGTATGCTTCAAAATTTTGCACACATAAGAGCATTTGCAATGACAACATTTGACAAAAAAAACCTTTCCATTATGCTTTGATAAATGGTCATTACTTGTTGTAAGGGTCCCAAGTTGTCAAAGGTTGGGAAGATAGCGGAAAAGATTGCGCGCTTTCTTTCATATCTTTGCATTAGTGAAAGTCATCTTCTTTGCTTCATTGAATATCATTTTCGATTTGGGTTTAAAACACGTGCATCACATTCTTGCTTGTTGTTTTTAATTCTAGTGAACGTAGATTAAGTAACAGGTCGTACACGTGGGGGTGATATCCACGGTATTGACAAGAAATTAATCTTACTCTCACTGCACAACACATACCAAATCACATCATAATCAAACACAACAGCTCAAACATCCCCCCTTCCCGCGGTATTCCTTCCTCCCGATTGAGGTAGCCTTATGAGCCAAAACAAACTTGACATCTCCCTTAGGTCTTTTGTTTAGGATTGACATCATCTGGCGTCTAAGGCATAAGCCCAAAGTGATTAAAACTAATCCTAGGGTTAGTCTATTGATTTTGTGTGCATCTTGCTTTTTTTTTTTAGTTCTGTTTCTCTGTCATACACTGTTTCAGTGATCACTTCAAGACA
The DNA here is from genome assembly GCA_019776745.2 of Taxus chinensis. NCBI lineage: Eukaryota > Viridiplantae > Streptophyta > Pinopsida > Cupressales > Taxaceae > Taxus > Taxus chinensis. The sequence continues at coordinate 165,887,688 of CM034146.1, read as the reverse complement.
GTTTGGTAGGTATATTAAGCATTGTTATCCCCAAAATAGCAGCTTCTTACATCCTCTCTTTGCTTTCACAGTGACCGACACGGTCCCATACTACCGACATCGGTTAACTGACCGACGCCGGTTACATTCTGACCGACATCGGTTATCTGACCGATATCGGTTACTGTGTTTGTTTAACAGTTCTTGACACACCACCAGCAACCTATCAATTCCAACATTTTGTTGTTGTTTTCATTCCGGATTGATTAAATCCCTGTTGTGTCCTCTTTTCCATGGTTGTTATCACCGGAAAACAAGCAGCAGCCATGGTTTCACATGCCTGTTCGTGCCTTTGCCTGAGTCACCCCCTTCGCATCCTATGGGGAATCCTACGGATACCAGCAATTTTCCCAAGATCCCTGTAGGAGATAAGGAATTTGCAAATTTTTGGATGCTAATCCTAGCGCCGTACAATATTATTTGTCTCATACCCCTGACCGTGCACCCGACGGTCAGCTCCTCGTTGGTATGCCTATTAGTATCGCCGCTCACTTAGCCCCTTCCCCACCTAATAACTCCGCCTCACCATCTTCATCCTTAGCCCCGTCTCCCAGCTCAGTAGCTTCGGTGGTTCATACTGCACTGATTGGTTTTCCTCTGGTTAATCTGGGGCCCCACATATCAACTACCATCCACTGCCCTACCTCATCTCTCTCGCAGGTTGCCTCTTTCATCACTTGCTCTCTGCCACCTATACACACGAGCTTTTTCCCTCACAAGTTCCGCCCCACCTTTTCATTTCCACAAATTCATCCGGTGGCCTCAACCTCTTATATAGGACACCTTATTTGGCTGCCCCAACACATTCATCACCATTATCTTATCAACATTCAATCCCACCATTGTCTAGTAGCGGCTCTTGGACCAATCCTCCTCTGTTTACAACGACAGCACCATCATCTAACCCAACCAATGATTTAATCAAATAGATGATGGACAAGATGCAAAATCTTGAGGCTTTTGTTTTAGGAAATCATAACACCCTGACATACGAGCAAGTTTGTTGAGAGCCTATTCACCCTTCTGTCCCCCTTCATACATATCCTCCTCAATGGGAATTAAGGAAAATTTACTCGCTTTAATAATGAGGATCCTCAACAACACTTACGATCGTTCAGACATGCCTGCTATCTGATTGCTCATGACGATGCCTACTACTCGTACCTTTCCCATGTCCTTATCAGGACTGCCTTGGAGTGGTACAGTGCTTTAACCCAGCATTCAATCTTCTCCTTTAACCAGTTAGCCCAATCTTTCTTGGATCACTTCTCCATCATCAATATTGCCAAGAAAGTATCCATTACCGACCTCTATGCCATCCGACAATTTGAAGACAAGTCTATCGCAGATTTCGTTGGACGATGGCGGGGCCTCATCAACCAACTTACTTACGCCTTACCTCAGGCCGAGCTCATCAAACTCTTACGCGGGCCTGTGCTAAACACATTTCTCCCACCCTCCAAATTCAAACTTTCCGCACCTTTGATGAGGCCTTTACTATGGCTTGGAAAACTAGAGATTCGAGCCTTAGAGGGAAGAGAAATTGAGGTTACACAACAAAAGCTCAAATTTCCGGACCCAAGACTCTACCACCAAACCCAACACCCACCAATTTCTCACACATCGGCTGCTTCGAAATCAAAGGGTGCCGTACATGCTGTGACGGTCAAATCTCAAGCACTATCTAATACCCAGCCAAAAGCCACCTATAAGTATAAAGCCGAGCCCATCAACTATACTCCCTGGGAGAAAAACTTATGGTGTGATCTTAGAAAATTGCTTAAAGCAGGAGCTATCACCTTGCCTCCTGTTAAACCTCACTTTGGGTTTGATTCCACCCGCGCTATTCCTTCTTGGTATAAAGAAAATGACTTTTGTAACTTCCATCACGTGAAGGGACACAGTCACGAAAACTGCAAGATGTTGAAAAACATAGTGCAGGAAATGGTTGATGTAGGGGATATAACTCTCGATAATCCTAATGCCCCCACTAATCAAAATTTTAAAAATTTTCAACAAACCATTTCAAACCATGCATCTAACAGTAACACAAATCAAGACACCTCAGCCGAGGAGAAGAGTGTTCATGAAATCCATGCATTTTCAACTCCCAACCAAAATCTTCTATTGAGGAAATTCTGAATTAGGCCTCTTCACTAACGCAGGGATTTCACACCCCCTACACCCCTTCATCAGACAAGAGGATAACCTTGCCATTCCTTTACCCATAAAGGAATTAACCTCCCAGAGTCCTCTTCTCACGAATGAGTCTTCTTATACCACATCCCTGCAAGACTGTGAGCGGATGTTATCTAACTTATCTATTTCCCAAACATCTCCTTCCACCACTCGGGCTTACAACAGAAGAAGGCTTGCCACTTTTTCTGTCACCCTTAGAGGAGAAACCCCTTGAGCCTACATCACCAAACTCCTCAATCATAATGGATCCCCTCGAACATGCCCTCCTACCTATTCATCATAATGAGTCCTTTTCTTAAATCACCTTAAACATAATAGGCTGGGAGGTTCAACACCGCTGAAAGCCACAACCCAGCGAACAAAGGTTGCCTGTCACCTCGAGGGGGAGATACCCCTTAAGTACCTCACCCCTATAATCAATCCAACAGGGGGGCCTCGGATGGAAGATCCTTCCATCACTCCTAAATCTTTCCAGCAACCGGTTGACCTCTTAGTAACCATTGAATACAGCGCCTTATTTACCCCCTATGTCACACCCACATGGACCGGATCACAACCCATCTCTATCCCCATACCAAGTTTCTTGTTCACACGTGAAAGGTGTCATCCCTTAGAAGATAGACGAGTCCTTATGGGGAGCGTTTGAGTACACCATGGTCTACTCAAATGCAGATGACCGATCCAGACACCTCTACCATATACCCGAGGGGTTTACAAAAGCTCAATCAAAATGCCTATGTCCTCATCTTCACCCCTCATCTCTACTGAATACCTCATCCACCTCTATTAACCTAACCAAACCTTCCCCTATGCTTGGGACTTCACCGAATACCTCGGCCTAAACACCACCCCCACCTAAACAGTTAGATTTTATCCAAAATAAAGCCGTCCATCCACCTAGGAGACAGACCCAATCTCCTCAAGTCCAATCTATGCCCCTATCACAATTAAAACCCTCGCCGTCACACCTACCTTCTATATTGGGACCTCACCCCTCCACCTTGCCTCAATACATCATACCTCCTGTGTTTTCTTTAAAACGACCTGCACCTTCTGCACCCATACAGAGATCCACGGGTATGTCAACACCGTCACCCCAAGTATCCTGTCCTCCTACCAACCCTAAAAAAACTCCATCATCAAAGGATTTTTTTGCTATCACTCCTCTTTCCCCATGGTTGTTTCCTGTCACCACGTCATCTGTGGCCTCATCATCTAACCAGCTAAACATGACTTCTCCGCTGAAGAAGCCACGTTTAGTTAAATCCAATTATCAAAACCCCTTTTCTAAACCACCAACCCATACGAACCAACCATACCCAACCATTCTAAAACCCACCCAAATCAATAGCCTCAATCTTCCTCTGACTTTGACTCGCTCAAAGGATCTGCATTTCCAAGGAGTAAATATCAACTTCATCCGCGAAATAATGCGTAGCACAATTTTAATATCATAGGACAAGTCTGAGTGGGGTCAAGTAAGGTTTTTGATAATTGGATTAACTAACGTGGCTTCTTCAGCGCAGAAGTCATGTTTAGCTGGTTAGATGATGAGGCCACAATGACGTGTGACAGGAAACAACCACGGGGAAAGAGGAGTGATAACAAACAAATCCTTTGGATGATGGAGTTTTTTTTAGGTTGGTAGGAGGACAAGGATACTTGGGGTGACGGTGTTGATATACCCGTGGATCTCTGTATGGGTGCGGCAGAAGGTGCAGGTCTTTTTAAAGAAAAGCAGGAGGTAGATGTATTGAGGCAAGGTGGAGGGGTGAGGTCCCAATATAGAAGGTAGGTGTGACGGCGAGGGTTTTAGTTGTGACAGAGGCATAGATTGGACTTGAGGAGATTGGGTCTGTCTCCTAGGTGGATGGACGGCTTTATTTTTGGATAAATCTAACCGTTTAGGTGGGTGTGTGTTAGGCTAGGTATTGGTGAAGTCCCAAGCATAGGGGAAGGTTTGGTTAGGTTAATAGAGGTGGATGAGGTATTCGGTAGAGATGAGGGGGGTGAAGATGAGGACATAGGCATTTTGAGCTTTTCAAACACCTCGGGTATATGGTAGAGGTGTCTGGATCGGTCATCTGCATTTGAGTAGACCATGGTGTACTCAAACGCTCCCATAGGACTCGTCTATCTTCTAAGGGATGACACTCTTCACGTGTGAACAAGAACCTTGGTATGGAATAGAGATGGGTTGTGATCCCAGGTCCACTGTGGGTGTGATACAGGGGGTAAATGAGGCGCTTTTGTATCAATGGGTACTAAGAGGTCAACCGGTCGCTGAAAATTTTAGGTGATGAAGAACTAATAGGTAGGAGGGCATGTTCGAGGGGATCCATTATGATTGAGGAGTTTGGTGATGTAGGCTCAAGGGGTTTCTCTCTAAGGGTGACAGAAAAAGTGGCAAGCCTTCTTCTGTTGTACAGCAAGAGTGGTGGAAGGAGATGTTTGGGAAATAGATAAGTTAGATAACATCCGCTCACAGTCTTGCAGGGATGTGGTGTAAGAAGGTTCATTTCGTGAGAAGAGAACTCTGGGAGGTTAATTCCTTTATGGGTAAAGGAATGGGATTTATCTCTTGTCTTGATGGGGGTGTAGGGGGTGCGGATCCCTGCGTTAGTGAAGAGGCCTGATTCAGAATTTCCTCGATAGAAGCTTTTGGTTGGGAGTTGAAAAACTGCATGGATTTCATGAACACTCTTCTCCTCGGCTGAGGTATCTTGATTTGTGTGTTACTGTTAGATGCATGGTTTGGAAATGGTTTGTTGAAAATTTTTAAATTTTGATTAGCGGGGGGGCATTAGGATTATCGAGAGTTATATCCCCTGCATCAACCATTTCCTGCACTATGTTTTTCAACATCTTGCAGTTTTTCGTGACTGTGACCCTTCACGCACGATGGAAGTTACAGAAGTCATTTTCTTTATACCAAGAAGGAATAGCGCGGGGTGGAATCAAACCCGGAGTGAGGTTTAATAGGAGGCAAGGTGATAGCTCCTGCTTTAAGCAATTTTTCTAAGATCACACCATAAGTTTCTCCCAAGGGAGTATAGTTGATGGGCTCGGCTTTATACTTATAGGTGGCTTTCGGCTGGTATTAGACAGTGCTTGAGATTTGACCGTCACAGCGTGTACGGCCCCCTTTGATTTCGAAGCAGCCGATGTGTGAGAATTGGTGGTGTTGGGTTTGGGTGGTAGAGTCTTGGGTCCGGAAATTTGAGCTTTTTGTTGCGTAACCTCAATTTCTCTCATCTGTTTGTTTAAATCATCGTGGTTGAGGTTAGATGATGGGGTTGTCATCGTAAACCGAGGAGATTTGGCCAAGATCCGCCACTAGCCGCATGGTGGGGTTACATGTTGATAAGGTATTCAATGAGGAATTTGTTGTGGCACCGAATAAGATACCTATATATAGTTGAGGGGGCCACCGGTGAGTTGTGGAAATGGCAAGGTGGCCCGAGCCCTGAGAGGGAAGCCTCGTGTAAACTAGGTGGTAGCGATATTATGAAGAGGAAATCTACGAGAGGAATAGGTAGGGCATGGACGGTAGTGATAGTTTGGGGCCCAGATTAACCAAAGGAAAGCACTTGGTGCGAGAACCACCACGCCACTGAGCTGGGAGACGTACTAATATAAGCATGGTGAGGTGGATTATTAGGTGGAGAAGGGGCTAATGAGCGGCTATACATAGGAGAACCAAGGAGGCTGACATCAGGTGTTGCAGGGGTATGATACAAATAATACTGTACGGCACTAGGTTAGCATCCAAAAATTTGGCAAAGTCTTCTCTCCATAGGGATCTTGGGAAAAGCATGGTGTCTGTAAAACCCCATAGCATGTGAAGGGGGGACTCTGGAAAAGAGAACACTAACAAAACAGCATGGGAAACCATTGCTGCCGCTTGTTCCACCCCACCCCCCGCCCCATCCAAATGAAACCTGGGCTGATAACAACCAGTGGACAAGAAGCTACAACAGGAATTAGTCAATCCAGCGATCAGAAACAAGCAAAAAATGTTGGAATTGGTAGGTTGCTATTGTGTTCAGTAACCGGGGTGGGTGACGACACAGTAAACCGATTCGGCTTGTAACCGATGTCACCGAATTGTAGCTGGGGTCGTCAGTGCCGATGTCGGTAGATGATGACCGGGTCAGCTCCGTGAAGGAAAATAGAGAATGTAGCTATTGGTTTGGGTATCACATGCTTAGTATACCCCCCAACTTTGTTGAAGTGACACTGAGACCAAGGTATAACCAGAGAAACAGAACTAAAAGAAAACACAAACAGCAAATACACAAGCAACTCAGAGACAACCCTAGGATTAGTTTTTAATCACTTTGGGCTTATCCTTAGACACCAGATGATGGCAATCCTAACAAAAAAATACCTAAGGGAGATGTCAATTTGTTTTGGCTTAAGGCTTGCCGTCAATTGGGCGAGGAATACCGTGGTAATGGGGATGTTTTGAGATGTTGATGTCGCTTTATGAGTATTTGGTATTGTTTGTGCAGTGAGAGTAAGATTAATTTCTCATCCATAACCATGGATATCACCCCCACCGTGTATGACTTTGTTCCTAATCTACGTTAACTAGAAGTATAAAATAGTACTGAATAATGGATGCCCGTGTTTTAAACCCAAATTGGAAAATGATATTCGATGACGCAAAGAAAGGGAAAGTCAAAAGATGACTTTCACTAATCAAAGAGGAAAAAAAGAGGAAGACAATTTCTTTTACCAAAATGACAATATTTTGGGTGAGTATTTAGAAGAACAGAAACAACAATTTGCTCCCTATATGAAAACAAGCAGAAATAAAGAAACCCGAGAATGGTCCCACCCCGGGCGTGCAAAATGTTTCGCACAGAATTTTTTCCAGAATAGAGTTACTTGCTATCTTTTTCATTCTCTTGCGAAACACTAAGGGTTAGGTTGGGGAGGATACCTGTTTAGTGTTGGAGGTGTGCGCATTACCATAGAGAGATCGACCAATTGTGTGCAGGATCCCTTTTTGTCTGTGCAGGACTCCTTTTAATAAGAAAAAACAAAAACTAAGAAAAAGGAATCCAAATACAACCACCGACAAACAAAAAATGAAAGTTGGGCTCATACATCCACCAGCCATCATTTTATATGTTAGACAATACTGAGGAGAACTGCCTTGGTCCCAGGAAATATAGCTTCCTTGAAGGGTCAATTGCCATTGTAATACAATTGATGAAAAATGATAATAAAGAAGCTATTGCGAACTCACGATTTAGGTATCTCATTACTAAAAGCAATAGAGACTAAACTACAATAATAGAATGTCATGTTGTTGTTTGGTCAACTTGTTATTGATATGTTCAAATCAAGTTACAGGGATAGACCAGGCTAGGACATGAGATTGTTTGAGGGTGAATAGGTGAAAGGTTGGTTTTGGTATAAGTCACAGTGACCGATTGCCGATCACGGGATAACTGATTGCGGTTATAAACCGGTACCCGGTAGGGAATAACCAAATCGGTAGGGGCAGTGATTTAGGGATTTTTAAATGGAGGTTGGTGTAAGGTGGTTATGAGGTTTGGAAGGTTGGTAGATGGTTGAGGAAAGTAGTAGGGTGATAGAGAAGACTCAGAGAGTGAGAAATCTGTCTTTGGGGTAATATAGAGATGGATGACTGAAGGTTAGGTGTAGGTTGTTGCCGGGTGGTAGATCCAGGAGTGAGCTTATAATCCCTATGAATTAAAAGTTCACAAAGTAGTGTCTAGAAGCATACAGGTGATAAAAGAGACTACTTACTAGTTTCTGATGTGGATGTAGGTCCAAAGAATGCAGTGGCGAAGGCAAGGCTCAGTTGGGATGATCCAACAATCAGAAGTGATCTAATGAAGCTATCCTCTGACTCTCCCAATGTTTGGATGAGTGTTACAATGCTCTAGTTGCTCAGTTACAGTCTTGGGGTTCGATACTCTTCTTTGCAAACTCATCTCTCTCCTTCACTTGTCTCTCTCTTGCAAATGAATTCCGGGGGGTCCTTTCATTTTGGTTGGGGGAGGTCATTTACAGGGAACCGATGGCAGTTACCTAACCGACATCGGCCGCATAGGGACCAATGTCGGTTAGGTCAAAGTTTGCTATTTTTAGTAAAATAGCCAACTTTCCCTCCTTTTCTCCTGAGGGGTCAGTTGCGGGCTTGGTCAAGTCATTATTAGGTTCATTTTGGTGTGGGTGAGGGATGATGAGTCATGGATGTGGGTCTGGACCAAGTCATAGGTCTTAATTAAGTTAGTTTAGGGTTAGGGCTAGGTCATGGTGAGGTGACAAGGTGAGGTGGCATGGTTGGAGATGTGGATTTATTAATTATAAGGTAATTAATAAATAATTAAGTGTGTAAGGTTTAGGTGGTGAGGTAGGGTTAGGTTGCGAGACGAGATGTGGGGCACAGGGCGTCGTAAGACCCAAATTTGGTGTCTACAAGATTGGCTACTATAGAACAATTTTTTAGTCCAGATGATGAATTCAAAGATATAGAAAAGAGCATGGAGGAAAAACAAAAGGACTGTCATCCCGTTACAATTTCTCCAAGAAAATAACTTTTTCTTGCAAAGGTATGTGATGAACATGAGAAGTAAAATTTTGTTTCCTTATGTCAAAAGTTAAGTGATGTGTTCCTATTGGGCTATGAGGATTTAAAATAGTTCAATCCTATTTTATCCCAACATTCTATCAATCTTGAACCTGATATTAGACCAATTAGGAAAAAACAAAGGTCAGTAAACTCCAAGATAGAGCCCCTCATGAGAAAATAATTGTCTAAACTCATCGAGGCTAAGATTATTTTTCCCATTAAGTACTCCACTTGGCTGGCGAACTTGGTTCTAGTCAGAAAGAAGAATGCAAAAATCAAGCTCTGCGTAGACTTTAGGGAATTAAACAAGACCTCTCTCAAGGATCACTATCCTTTTCCTTCAATGGAGCCGATTCTATAGAAAGTGTCTAGATCTGAGATATTTTCAATGCTTGATGTAAATTTGGGCTTCAATCAAATAAAAGTGAAGGAGCAAGATCAATACAAGACTGTGTTCACCACCAAATGGGGAACATATGTATATCAAAAACTTCCTTTTGGTTTTTAAAATGCAGGTTCCACCTTCCAAATAGAAATGGATATTGCCTTTAAAGGATATATCAATCAATTCATCTTGGTTTACCTTACTGATATCACTGTTTTCTCCGAGCAGAGTGTGTATCACATGAAGCACCTGGAGAAAGTAATTGAAAGATGCAAGGAGTTTGGGGTATCTCTTAAGCCCAAGAAATGTAATTTTGGAGTCCCTAGAGGTAATATTTTGGGGCAATTTTTTTCTAAAGAAGGCATTGCCATTGATCCAGAAAGAGTTTCTTCCATCCTTTATCTTTCCTTTCCAGATCAAAAAAAAACTTTGTAGTCATTCCTTGGCAAGATCAACTTTGTTAGGAACTTTATTCCCAACTTCATGGGTTTGGTAAAGCCACTCATACTTATGCTTAGAAGAGATTCATCTTTCAGATGGACCGTGGAGTGGAAGGACAACTTTGAAAATATAAAACAAGAAATAGCTCAGGATCCTATGTTGATTAATCTAGATTACTCCAAATATTTTATCTTATACACATATGGAGCTTATTCTTACATTGTTTTGGTTTTAACCCAGCCAAATGATCAAGACTCGAAGTAACTAGTAGACTTATTAAACCAAACCTTGAAGGATTATGAGCTCAAGTATAACCATATTGAGAAACAAGTGTTTTCCATCATGCGCACCTTGAAGAAATTTAAAATTATGATTATAGTTATCCACATAAAGGTTCTAGTATCACATCCCAGTGTCAAAGATTTCATTATGGGAACAAAGATCAGTGATAAATGAGCTAGATGGGTAACTAAAATCATAGAATATGATGTGACCATTATTACCAAAAAATTGGTAAGAGGCTATGCTCTCCACAAACACCTGGTTGAAGATGTGCAGGATAACCCATAGACTAATTTATTCCTAGAAGATGAGAGCCATGGGGAACCCGAGAAGAATGAATACATAGTCGCGAATAGTTGGATGAAGATAATGATAACATTCTTCTCCTCTAGTATATATCCTCCTAGTCTCAACAAAACAAAGAGGTGACATTAAAGGTTGCAGTCTTTTCCATATGTGTTGGTTGATGGCGTACTATTTAAAAGGAACATTGATGGCATGTTACTCATATGTATTGAAAATGAGCAATGTGATAAGGTTTTGGCTGAATTTCATGATGGTTTTCTCAGAAGGACATTTTACTGCTAAATCTATAGCTATGAAGATCATAAAAGGATGATATTTTTGGCCTACGTTCTTCACGGATTCTCACAAGTGGGTTAGGAAATGTAAGGAGCATGCTCTCTTTATCGAAAAGAAAATATTGGCAGCCCTGTCACTCTATCCAATTTAGGTGGATCAACCATTTGCATAATGGGGTCTTGACTTCATTGGGATGATCAATCCTCCATCTAGTGTGGCTCACAAATGGGTTCTC